>JARQOD010000003.1:278070090-278156168 GCA_033576555.1 Oophaga sylvatica | reverse complement strand
AACGGCAAAAAGTCCTGCTGCCTCCACCATGTTCTCTTCTCATCCCTGGGTTACAACACTGCCAGTTGTTTCTCAGAAGTGCTGTTAGCACAGTCTACACTTGCTCCTGTGTTACTGGGGTTCAGTAATGTCAGCTGTTCCCTGCTGTGTGAACGGCAAAAAGTCCTGCTGCCTCCACCATGTTCTCTTCTCATCCCTGGGTTACAACACCGCCAGTTGTTTCTCAGAAGTGCTGTTAGCACAGTCTACACTTGCTCCTGTGTTACGGGGTTCAGTAATGTCAGCTGTTCCCTGCTGTGTGAACGGCAAAAAGTCCTGCTGCCTCCACCATGTTCTCTTCTCATCCCTGGGTTACAACACCGCCAGTTGTTTCTCGGAAGTGCTGTTAGCACAGTCTACACTTGCTCCTGTGTTACTGGGGTTCAGTAATGTCAGCTGTTCCCCTGCTGTGTGAACGGCAAAAAGTCCTGCTGCCTCCACCATGTTCTCTCTCATCCCTGGGCTACAACACCGCCAGTTGTTTCTCGGAAGTGCTGTTAGCACAGTCTACACTTGCTCCTGTGTTACTGGGGTTCAGTAATGTCAGCTGTTCCCTGCTGTGTGAACGGCAAAAAGTCCTGCTGCCTCCACCATGTTCTCTTCTCATCCCTGGGTTACAACACCGCCAGTTGTTTCTCAGAAGTGCTGTTAGCACAGTCTACACTTGCTCCTGTGTTACTGGGGTTCAGTAATATCAGCTATTCCCCTGCTGTGTGAACGGCAAAAAGTCCTGCTGCCTCCACCATGTTCTCTTCTCATCCCTGGGCTACAACACCGCCAGTTGTTTCTCGGAAGTGCTGTTAGCACAGTCTACACTTGCTCCCGTGTTACTGGGGTTCAGTAATGTCAGCTGTTCCCCTGCTGTGTGAACGGCAAACAGTCCTGCTGCCTCCACATGTTCTCTTCTCATCCCTGGGTTACAACACCGCCAGTTGTTTCTCGGAAGTGCTGTTAGCACAGTCTACACTTGCTCCGTGTTACTGGGGTTCAGTAATGTCAGCTGTTCCCCTGCTGTGTGAACGGCAAACAGTCCTGCTGCCTCCACCATGTTCTCTTCTCATCCCTGGGTTACAACACCGCCAGTTGTTTCTCAGAAGTGCTGTTAGCACAGTCTACACTTGCTCCTGTGTTACCGGGGTTTAGTAATGTCAGCTGTTCCCCTGCTGTGTGAACGGCAAAAGGTCCTGCTGCCTCCACCATGTTCTCTTCTCATCCCTGGGTTACAACACCGCCAGTTGTTTCTCGGAAGTGCTGTTAGCACAGTCTACACTTGCTCCTGTGTTACTGGGGTTCAGTAATGTCAGCTGTTCCCTGCTGTGTGAACGGCAAACAGTCCTGCTGCCTCCACCATGTTCTCTTCTCATCCCTGGGTTACAACACCGCCAGTTGTTTCTCGGAAGTGCTGTTAGCACAGTCTACACTTGCTCCTGTGTTACTGGGGTTCAGTAATGTCAGCTGTTCCCTGCTGTGTGAACGGCAAAAAGTCCTGCTGCCTCCACCATGTTCTCTTCTCATCCCTGGGCTACAACACCGCCAGTTGTTTCTCGGAAGTGCTGTTAGCACAGTCTACACTTGCTCCCGTGTTACTGGGGTTCAGTAATGTCAGCTGTTCCCCTGCTGTGTGAACGGCAAACAGTCCTGCTGCCTCAACTTTAATTTCCATGGGTACCTTCTGCTACCCATCCGGGTTCCAGTACCGTCAGCTGGTTCTCCGCAGTGCCTTTGGCCTAGGTGCCTCCATGTCGGTATCCGAGTTCCAGCAACGTCTGCTGGTCCTTGGTAGTGCTTTGGAGCACAGGTACCTCCTGCTTAGTAACCGTGTCCCAGTAACGTCAGCTGGTCCTCGGTTGTGCCATTGGCTCTTTTCCTTCTGCTGACCCTCCGGGTTCCAGCACAGTCAGCTGGTCCTCGTTACTTTCATTGGCTCTTGTACCTTCTGCTACCCAACCGGGTTCCAGTACCGTCAGCTGGTTCTCCGCAGTGCCTTTGGCCTAGGTGCCTCCATGTCGGTATCCGAGTTCCAGCAACGTCTGCTGGTCCTTGGTAGTGCTTTGGAGCACAGGTACCTCCTGCTTAGTAACCGTGTCCCAGTAACGTCAGCTGGTCCTCGGTTGTGCCATTGGCTCTTTTCCTTCTGCTGACCCTCCGGGTTCCAGCACAGTCAGCTGGTCCTCGTTACTTTCATTGGCTCTTGTACCTTCTGCTACCCAACCGGGTTCCAGTACCGTCAGCTGGTTCTCCGCAGTGCCTTTGGCCTAGGTGCCTCCATGTCGGTATCCAAGTTCCAGCAACGTCTGCTGGTCCTTGGTAGTGCTTTGGAGCACAGGTACCTCCTGCTTAGTAACCGTGTCCCAGTAACGTCAGCTGGTCCTCGGTTGTGCCATTGGCTCTTTTCCTTCTGCTGACCCTCTGGGTTCCAGCACAGTCAGCTGGTCCTCGTTACTTCCATTGGCTTTTGTACCATCACCAACAGGACAAAGAAGGTTAAGACAAACTACAAGATACAGAACAAGAGACAGAAGAACAATAAGCAGAAGATCAAAAAGCAGAAGAACATTAAGTATAAGACCAAAATGAAGAGCAAAATATATGCTCTAAATTCTAAGCAGAAGAAGACTAAGCAGTGTATGGGGGTGAGTCTGTTCCTCCTCGTGGTGCCCCTGGAAAATGCCTGATGCTGCTGCAGGCTAAACTGAACGCGGACAAATACTGTTGTAATTAAAATCTTTCGTGACAGCAAGAACGGAAGGATGAAAATTCAGAGTTTTACAGATTACAAGTACAGGAATGTCTGTCACAAATAAGAATATGATGAAAAGGATGAATAGGAAGAAGATGAAGAAGTAGAATATGAAGAATAATAACTGTTTAATAAGAACAATATAAGTAATGTTAACAAAAAGATGAATAGCAAGAAGTTTTAGAAGATTAAGAAGGTGAAGATGAAGAATAATTTGATGAGAAAGATGATGCTGCTGAAGATTATGAAGGAGAAAGTGTGTGAAAAGTTAAAAAGGTGAAGACCATGAAGTTGTGAAACAGACATATTTGACAAAATAGAAAAAAGGTTAACAACATTGTGAATTTCTTCGTCAATCCGAACGTATTTCCTAAAAAAAAAAAATTAATGCTATTCCATTGGATTGGGTTAAACATCTATGCCTTTAATGTCTCCTCAACCTCCCCAATACATTCTACATTACTCTTTGTTGTTTTCCTTCATGTACAATTAACCTACAAGGCAAGAATGGGTTTTTTTTTATTTCGATATTTTGTTCCCATAGACTTACATTGGACTTCCGGTATCGGTATCGGGTATCGCCGATATTTTTTGTGTATCGGCGATACCATTCCGATTCCGATACTTTTGGATATCGGAAAGTATCGCTCAACTCTACTGAGGATGAAAAGCAGAGGAGAAAGACATTTGAACACCAAGTTTAGAACAAAAAGTCCTCCAAAATCTGGAAACAAACTGGACTCCTCTGTCAGACACAATGTTCTCAGGAATGCCGTGTAACCAAACCACGTGCTGAAGGAACAAAGGCACCAATTCGGAGGAGGAAGGCAACTTAGGTAATGGCACAAGATGTATCATCTTGGAAAACCTATCACAAATCACCCAGATAACGGTCATTCTCTGAGAAACAGGGAGGTCGGAAATAAAATCCATAGAGATATGGGTCCATGGTCTCTTGGGCACAGGCAATGGCATCAACAAACCACTAGAGCGAGAGCAAGGCTTGGAGCGAGAGCAAGTCCCACAGGACTGCACAAATTCCCTGACGTCACGAGACAAAGTAGGCCACCAAATGGACCGACTCACCAAGTCTCTGGTACCAAAAATTCCGGGATGACCGGCCAACGCGGAACAATAAATCTCAGACATCACATTCTTTTTCCACTGGTCTGGGACAAACAATTTCCCAATAGGGCAGCGCTCGGGTTTATCCTCCTGACACCCTTCCAGAGCCAGTCTCAAATTGGGCGAGATGGCGGAAAGAACTACACCCTCTTTCAAAATAACAGCAGGATCAGATAACTCAGGAGAGTCCGCAAGGAAACTCCTCGAGAGGGCATCCGCCTTAACATTCTTAGTGCCAGGAAGAAAGGAAACCACGAAATTAAAACGTGTGAAAAACAAGGCCTACCTGGCCTGTCTAGGATTAAGTCGCTTGGCTGATTCCAGATAAACCAGATTCTTATGGTCCGTGAGGACCACCACCTGATGTTTGGCTCCCTACAGCCAATATCTCCACTCTTCAAAAGCCCACTTCATGGCCAATAACTCCCGATTACCCACGTCATAATTACGTTCAGTTGGAGAAAATTATCGAGAGAAAAAGGCACAAGGGTTACTTTTAGAGGTCTCAGGATCTCTTTGGGACAAAACGGCACCTGCCCCAATTTCAGAGGCATCAACCTCCACCTGAAACGGCAGAGAAACATCAGGCTGCTGTAGAACAGGAGCAGAAGTGAATCTCTGCTTAAGTTCCTGAAACGCAGAGACTGCCTCAGGAGGCCAATTCACCACATCAGAACCCTTTTTGGTCAAATCAGTCAATGGTTTAACAATAACAGAGAAATTACCAATAAATTTACGATAAAAATTGGCAAAACCCAAGAATCTCTGAAGAGCCTTTAATGAAGTAGGTTGGACCCAATCACAGATGGCCTGAACCTTGACCGGGTCCATTTCAATAACAGACGGAGACTAAATGAATCCCAGAAATGAGATCATCTGTACGCCAAAAAGACACTTTGATCCCTTCACATACAGAGCATTCTCTCTCAAAATCTGGAACACAGTCCGAACATGTTTCACATGAGAGTCCCAGTCATTGGAAAAAATCAAGATATCATCCAAATAAACAATCAGAAATTTATCCACAAAATCCCTAAAAATATCATTCATGAAGGATTGGAAGATGGAAGGAGCATTAGTGAGCCCAAAGGGCATCACTAGGTACTCAAAATGCCCCTCTGGGGTATTAAACGCCGTCTTCTTAATGCGAATAAGGTTATACGCCCCCCCTGAGGTCAAGCTTGGTAAACCAACTAGCACTTTTCACACTGGAAAACAGGTCAGAAATCAAGGGTAACGGATATTGATACTTCACAGTGATCTTGTTCAAGAGACGATAATCAATACACGGCCTCAATGAACCATCCTTTTTGGCTACAAAGAAAAAACCGGCACCCAAGGGTGAAGAGGATGGTCTGATATGACCCTTCTCCAATGACGCCTTGATATAAGATCGCATAGCATCGTGTTCAGGTACAGACAAGTTAAAAAGGCGACCTTTAGGAAATTTACCACCAGGCACTAATTCAATAGCGCAATCGTAGCTCCTGTGAGGGGCAAAGATGCAGATTTACTTTCGCTAAATACATCCGAAAAATCAGTCAAAAAGTCAGGAACATCCTGAGACTTGGGAGAGGCAGAAAAAACAGGAGTGTCAGCATTAACACATTGGCAGCCCCAACTGGTCACAGACACAGATTTCCAATCCAAAACAGGATTATGAGACTGTAACCAAGGGAAACCTAGTACAATAATGTCATGCAGATTATACAGCACCAGAAATTTGCAACTCTCCTGATGATCTGGTTCAACCCTCATTATCACCTGAGTAGAAAACTGGGGTTTATTCTCCGCCAAAGGGGTAGAATCAATGCCCAGTAGGGGAATAGACTTCCGCAGGGGTATCATGGGAAACCCACAACGTTTGGCAAAGTCAAAATCCATCAGGTTAATAGCTGCTCCTGAATCAACAAAAGCCTGAGCAGAAAATGTGGACAGGGAGCAAATCAGGGTAACAGTCAACAGAAATTTAGTCTGAACACTACCCAAGACAACTGAGCGTGCAAAACGTCTTCCCCGCTTAGGGCAGACTGAAATAGCATGAGAGGCATCACCACAGTAGAAATATAACCCATTGGACTTTCGAAACTCATGACGCTGTGCCCCAGAAGTCACTCTATCACACTGCATGGGCTCAGAAGCTGGCTCAAAAGGCAACACTATCTCACGCATACCTCTGCGCTCACACAAACGTCTGTCAATTTGAATAGCCAATGACATAGAATCATTGAGACCAGAGGGAGCAGGGAAACCCACGATAACATCCTTTACATTCTCTGACAGCCCCTTCCGAAAAAGGGCTGCCAAAGCATCATCATTCCATTTGGTCAGGACTGCCCACTTTCAGAATTTCTGACAGTACAACTCAGCGTCTTCAAGACCCTGATTTAATGCCAACAAGGTTTTTTCAGCTTGATCAGTGACATTAGGTTCATCGTACAATAACCCCAGAGCCAGAAAAAATGCATCAACATCATTCAAAACAGGATCCCCAGGTGTCAGGGAAAAAGCCCAATCCTGAGGATCGCCGCGCAGGAGAGAGATGACAATTTGAACCTGCTGTGCTGCGTTACCTGAGGACTTAGGCTTTAAGGCAAAAAACAACTTACAGTTATTTTTGAAATTCAGAAATTTAGCCCGATCCCCCAAAAACAAATCTGGCATGGGAATCCTAGTTTCCACAACCGGCAACCTAGCAAGATAGGTAGCAATACTCCGAATCTCAGTGGCAAGCTGATCCACACGGCCAGACAACTATGCAAACTCCATTGAAAGAAAAAAAATCCTCCTCGGCACCTAGAGAAAAAGAGGGAAAAAATGCAACAGACAGAAAAAAAAACAAACTCTGACAACTCTGACAACTTTTTTCTTTCCACACTATTTTTCCCTTCTGTGAGTACCATATAATTTTCAGTTATGGCCGGTGATACTGTTGTGTTTCGGTAGCTGAGGAGGACAGGAACAACAGCAGGGCAGCAGAACACCTGAGATGTTGGTAACTGATGGGTTGCAGATTCCTAAACTAACGACACAACTAGAGGTAGCCGTGGAGCGTTCCTACGTTGGTCCTAAACGCCTCGTCATAGCCTGAGAGATAACTACACCTAAAGGCAGAAAGATGAAAGCTATCTTCCCCTGAGCAGATCCCCAAAGAAAATAGGAAGCCCCCAAACATATAATGGCAGTTAGACAAGATGAAAACACAAACATAGGCAGAAAATAGACTGAGCAAACGCTGGGGCCACAAGCTGACTAAATAGGATAGAAAAGGAGAGATTACTTTCTGCAACCCAGAAAACCCTACAAAAATCCAACAATTCTGATTACAAAAATACTGAGATCACACGATCTCGCCACCCGCTAAATCAGATCTCAGTGTGAACAAAACCAAGCTGCAGCCGCTGAAAAAACAGGAAAAAGCAAATGAGCAAATAACAGTGGCTGCAGATAAACTGTGAGGAGCAAAAAATATCTTATCTGAAAGCAGGAGATGCAGGCAAGACTCCAGCAAACTTCCAAATGAACCAGGAACCACAATTGAGACAAGAACAATTGATCACCGGCAACCATCATGGGAGGGAACCTCCCTTAAATCAGACCAGTCCGTGATCCCTGATTGCCACTCCTCGCTGAAAGGTTCAGTACTGTCTGTAACTACCAGAGGGAGCCTCTGCTCAGAAACCATCTCTAGCACATTCATAACAGGAGTCGCTGCTGTAACCGAGCATGTGACCCCTGATCTCCAATGGGAGATCTTGCCCTGGGCATGCTTAGATGGAGAAAGCAGGGACTTAGTACCCGAACTGCCTGCTCCAGCACTGGTTATAATTGAGGAACCAGGAAAGACCGCAACAAGCCTCTGCACAGTGTTAAAATGGGCGAGACGCTGAGACCGACGTCTCTGCTGAGCAGGCTCCACTGCGGCTGGAGATGGATGGGGGACAGCAGCGGGACTGGCTCGAGATTCCCCTTGTGCAGCAGTGGGAACTTGATCCCTAATACAGGTGCTCTTAGATTACATCAGGGTTCCCAATCGACTAAAAAAAAATTTCTGGACACCTGGACTCAAATTCACGGAAAGCCTAACATTTTTACGAACATTTCACATGCCACCTAAATACAGTACCACGCCACCTAAATACCACACCCCCTAAACACCAGAATAGGAGTGCTCTCCGTCAAAGAAAGGAATCTCAGAGGGCGGAAATTATACCTGACCTGTCTGTGATACATAGATAACCAACATAGAGAGCTGATCAATTGTTTAAAATGCTATAAAAGAGTCCATCAAAAAAAAGCAACATAAAGCACAATTATATAACACAAAGACCATCATAAAAGACACACCACATAATCCTCCATACAGTATTATCGGCACCACATGGTGCTTCATACAGTATAATGGCCCCACACAGTGCTCTATACAGTATAATGGGCACCATATTTTGCTCCATACATAATGGATACATATATTGCTACATGCAGTATAATGGACCCTATATATTGCTCCATATTGAATAAAGGGCCCCATATAGTACTCCATACAGTATAATGGGCCCCATATATTGCTCCATACATAATAATGGCCCCATATATTGCTCCATACAGTATACTGTCCCCACACAGTGCTCCATACAGTACAATGGGCCCCACATATTGCTCCATTCATAAAAAAAACACTAAATAATCAAACACTCACCTCTCCTCATTTTCCACTGGCAATGCTCCAGTGTCCTCTGCTCCGGTCAGGTCTCCTCAGAGTCTTCTGATTCTCTGTGACGTCTCAGTGCAGAGATCGCAATGAGCAGAAACGCTGAGCAGCAGACACTGGAGCACTGGCATCAGGGAATGGGGAGAGGTGAGTGTTTGAAACAGTTTAAGGTGCGAGGCTACTGATGCCAGCGCTGACATTAGGTCGCCCTGACTGCCTGTAGTGCGCCAAGTCCCAGATTGTCGACCAGCACAGAATGCCAGCACTTCTCCTCATGTCTGACTTGTAAAGACCCACTTGCAGGTGTGCCTCCACTCCGTAATCCGTTATGGCAGCATAGCTGCCGACCACCCTCCAGGCTCCCACGTGACGCCTCTTCCGGGACAGGTCCTGTTTGTACTGAGCATGGCAGCCTTTTTAGTGCATGTGCAGTCCAAACTTCAAGGTTGGGGGGGGATTCACGAACGGTGCTTTTCTCTGCCAAACTCTAAGGATGGCAGAGAAAAGCACCGAGTTTTAAGGACTGTCCATAAATGTATGGACATTGGAAACAATAGATTAAATAGGAAAAACCTGTTGACAGATTACCTTTAAGAGATTCCTTCAATTGCTTACTTTTTAGTGATTTAGAAGAAGTCCAACCCTCAGGGTATGTGCACACGATCAGGCATTGGCAGTGTTTTGGATACAGCGCATGTTTGTTGCGTCCAAAGTGCTGCCGGCTATTGAAAGGCAGGTGAATCTGCATGTGTTCATTGAACCAATCCAATATATTGGACTGGTGAAATTTATCTTGCGGAGGCTCGCATCTCCCCAAGATAAAGAGACATGCTGTGTTCTGGAGAGACAAGCCGAATGCCTATCTCCGTGGGTGACCCGCGGGCGTCTAAGCATACATAGTAGGAATGGGATTTCTTGAAATCCCATCACTATTCTGTAACATCTGGAAGCTGCGGGTTGGACGTTGCATAAGTACGCAGCGTCAAACCCACAGTGTTTACAGATCGTGTGCACATACCCTAAGCCAGGGATATTATGAAGGCATCTTCTTGATTAATCTGTTGCACATTATAATTCAATTGATATTAAAGCGTCCCTGTCACCACGTCAAAAACGGCCATTTAATTGCTTTTATTTTATTTGCACTACTGTACTCCCCTCACCAATTTGCTTTTTGCATTTTTTAAATCAGCTATATGGTTTCAGACAAAGGGGCCTTTTTATTTGATGTTATTTTTTTATGGTCTTTGTTAAGGGGGCATGGCTCACAGCATAATTATGCAGAACAGCCTAAATATACATCCTCAGAGAATTCTATGAGCCAGGCCTCATATCTCTGGAACTGTATGGCCGATTTAAAAAAATACAAAAATCATAATACTCGGGAGAACAGTAGAGATAAAATAAGAGCAAAAACTGGCCACTTTTGACCTGGTGACAGGTCATCTTTACCAGAGCCCTGGTATATCTGAAAGACATTGCTACAATTTGTATAAATATCTTTTATAAGCGAGTTGTAGGACTTTCAGTGGATTTAGGCACACACTAAGCTTTGCTATGTGGCTCTATGATTTCACTGTGTGTTCTTGTGAACCTATTGTAAACTGATTTTATTTATCTGGAATGTTCCATTAATATTACAACATTTTACATTCATATATGATGGGGTCAGCGCCTTCCTAAAAAGGGGTCAGGTTGTGCCTACATTAAAGATGTCTCGCAGCTCTAAGACTAAACGAAAAATAAGCTGGAATAGCAAAAGTAAGATTTTCTGCATGTCTCGTGTTTCTTCATTACCTGTAATTAATTTAGAAAGACACATTGCCTTGAGAATTACCTGGCTGCAGGCTTGCCGACATCTACTTCATCTGAATTGTCTTTGGCAATAGATTGAGTAAGGTCTTCTTCGCTTCTATCATCCACATCAGTGACAGCTGGTATTTCCTGGCTACTGACTACGGCTTCACATGTTCTTTCTTTGAGACTAGACAAGTCACCTGCACTTTCCTCTTGGGCTGAGGAACATTCTTTATCTCCTGATTCTTCACCATGTAACACAGTGGAATCTTCTGTTCCATCTTCACTTGATGTTAACGTATCTCCCTTTTCAGCATCCTCTATTCTAGCTTTTCCTGATTGCTGTGCTTCTGGTTGTGTTGGTGTTGTCTGCTCATCTCTTTTGTGCACCCTATTCAGTACATTATCTTGTGCCAGATCTTCATTAGTTGGATCTTCAGTAAGAGGCGATGTATCACTTTCTTGCAGCCCTTCTTCAATTGTGTTAATTGTATTCTCACCTGTGGCCTTTGAAATATTTTCACTTGCACTTGCTTCTTGTTCGTTTGCTAGATCAGAGGGTTCTTCTTCTGCCATCTTTACGTAATATTTCTTTTACAAAAAGTAATATTAACAACGTTTCAGCATCTATCAGAAAATTGACTTTTCTTCTGAGCAATTTCCCCTCTACTTATCAGCGGGCATGATGGGTAGGGTGTCTATTTTTATTCAGGATTAGCCGGTTTTATCCTTCTTCCTTAGCCAACCCTCACCCTGCCAGCTGTCACCTTGGAAGGCTAAAAACAGTTCTGCGCTATGCTACTTGTCACTGTTCTCTTGATGTAACCATAAATAATGCAGAAACAAAACTATGTGTTTCTGTATGTCACAAGTAGAAGATGAGAGCCAGTGATATGAGTGTATAAAAATAGGCATTAGGCAGTTGTTTTAAAGGAAACCTGAATCACGGACAGTCTCCTTTACTGCAAATACTGATATTTCATTCTTAAGAGCTGCAGAATTTCAGAGAAAATATACTTTAGGCCCCCTTCACCCTTCACTATATGGGGCCATTATTGTCATGGGTGTATCGCCACGAAGATCGTCGCGATTACACATTCTGACTTCTCGCAGCTGAGTTGCTGTTTCTTTGTGTTTGGCAGTGAGGGAGTTAATTCTACCTAGCTCTGTGCTAAGACTAGGTCCAGCCTCGCCCGGCTGCAGTTTGATTATGCATTAATTAGCTTCCTTTATATACCTGCCAGTCTGCTTGGGAGATGCCGGTGAAAGCATTCATACAGACCAGCAGATAGGATCGGTTCTGAGAAGACTTAAGCTAAGAGCTCCTTTGTGGTTTCTCCTCTCCTCGCTTATAGTTTATCTCCTAGACCTTTTGTGTTCCCTCTGTGTTTAAGTGTTGTATGCAAGACAGTATTTACTTTATCCCCTGTCTGTCTCGTTTGTCTTTACTGTTTATTAAGCGGTGACCTGTCCATATCCCTGTGGTGGTAATCAGTGTCCTTCTAAGGACTAGATTACAGTGGTCAGGGACTTATAGGAGATAGGGTTACGCTGGCGGCCTGGACCTCTGTACCATTAACAGTACCTCCAGGTAGAGGGACTAGTCAGGACCCCAGTTTAGGGTCAGTATAGACCCCGGTCCACCTCTAGCCTGAGACAGCGTGAAACAGATCCAGTATAGATCCTCAGTACTTCGGATATTATGTCAGGTAATACTATGTTATCAAATACTATATGTCCATGTTGATATAACCTATTTATATGTTATATAGAATGTTGTCCCACTTGATATAGATTACTGACATTATCTATAACTGTTATACAGCGTGATATTTTCACCGGCCATACTAAAAAGATTCTCCCCAGCTACCATGGATCCAGTAACCCAGTGATTAATTGGCAATCCAGAGAGATAAGCCAGTGGAGTGAATTTTGCAAGAGTAACTGCATGAACACGGTCATCAGTGCGGTCGTGCCTAGAACTTTGCCTCCTTTTCTGGAGGACTTTGAGGATGTGTTCTCTGAGGAGGGGTGTCAAGAATTACCTCCTCATCGCGCGTATGACTGTTCAATAAAATTGCTTCCTGATGCTAAGTTACCTAAATCTAGGTTATATAACCTTTCTGGTCCTGAGAGGCAGGCTATGAAGGATTATATTTCGGAAAGTCTGGCCAAGGGGCATATTAGACCTTCATCTTCCCCAGTGGCCGCGGGGTTCTTCTTTGTGAAGAAAAAAGATGGAGGCCTACGCCCTTGCTTGGATTTCCGTGAGCTTAATCGGATTACTGTCCGAGATCCGTATCCGCTCCCACTTATTCCTGATCTCTTCAATCAGATTGTGGGCGCCAAATGGTTCTCTAAGTTGGATCTCAGGGGGGCGTATAATCTGATTAGGATAAAGGAGGGGGATGAGTGGAAGACGGCGTTTAACACTCCGGAGGGACATTATGAGAACCTTGTCATGCCTTTTGGTCTGACTACTGCACCAGCAGTATTCCAACATTTTGTTAATGACATCTTTCGCCACCTTGTGGGGCAGTTTGTGGTCGTTTATTTAGATGACATCTTAATTTACTCGCCAGATCTTGTGTCTCATCAGGAGCATGTGAGACAGTGTTGCAGATCTTGCGAGACAATAAACTGTACGCCAAATGGGAAAAGTGTGTATTCGCCGTACAGGAACTTCAGTTTTTGGGTTTCCTGGTGTCAGCTTCCGGTTTCCGTATGGACCCTGGGAAAGTGAGAGCAGTGCTTGAATGGGATCGGCCAGAGGATCTTAAGGCACTGCAACGTTTCCTGGGGTTTGCTAACTACTACCGGAAATTTATTCGTAATTTCTCATCTGTTGTCAAACCTCTCACTGACATGACAAAAAAAGGGACGGATTTTTCTAGGTGGTCTGACAAAGCTTGTCAAGCATTTTCCTCCTTGAAAAGATGTTTTGCTTCGGCACCCATACTTATTCAACCTGATGCATCACAACCGTTCATTGTGGAGGTAGACGCGTCTGACGTAGGGGTGGGTGCGGTATTATCCCAAGGTCCGTCCCCTGGTAAATGGCATCCGTGCGCTTTCTTCTCTAAAAAATTGTCGTCCGCCGAGAGGAATTATGATGTCGGCAATAGGGAACTCTTGGCCATTAAGTTGGCTTTTGAGGAATGGCGTCACTTTTTGGAGGGGGCAGTCCACCCGGTCACCGTCATTACTGATCACAAGAACCTCCTGTATTTAGAATCTGCAAAGCGTCTGAATTCCAGACAAGCTAGATGGTCGTTGTTTTTTACCAGGTTTAATTTTGTCGTCACATATCGTCCTGGGTCAAAAAATGTTAAGGCTGATGCCTTATCTCGTAGTTTCCCAGGGGCCGGGAAGACGGATGACCCGGTTCCTATCCTTCAGGAGGGAGTTGTGGTGTCGGCTGTATGCTCTGAGCTTGAGGAGGAGGTATTGGAGGCTCAGGGGGACGCCCCTGTAGGACCTCCAGGGAAACTGTTTGTTCCAGATCAGTTAAGACAAAAAGTTATCGAGGCACATCATAATTCTGCTTTGGCAGGACACCCAGGGAGTAAAGCAACTGTGGATCTCCTTTCTCGCCGGTTTTGGTGGCCTAACTTAAATAAAGAGGTAGTAACTTTTGTCGCGTCCTGTGGGGTTTGTGCTCGCTCTAAGACCCCACATACCCGTCCGTCTGGGACCCTCTTACCTTTGAAAATTCCGGAGCGTCCATGACTCATCTGTCTATGGACTTCATTACGGACCTCCTCCGTCGTCAGGGAAAACTGTCATACTAGTTGTAGTTGACAGGTTCAGTAAGATGCACATTTCATTGCTCTTCCTGCTCTTCCTAATGCTAAAACTCTGGCGCAGGTGTTCATTGGGGAGATTGTGAGACTTCACGGGTTGCCTTCTGATGTGGTGTCAGATAGGGGGTCTCAGTTTGTGTCCAAATTCTGGAGGGCATTTTGTTCACGTCGGGGGATGCAATTGTCATTTTCCTCGGCTTTTCATCCGCAGACCAATGGTCAGACAGAGCGTCTGAATCAGAGCCTAGAGACATATCTTCGGTGTTTTGTCTCAGAGAACCAGGAGGACTGGTCTTCTTTCTTGCCGCTGGCAGAGTTCGCTCTTAACAATAGGCGGAGCGAGTCCACTGGTAAGTCCCCGTTTTTTGGGGCATATGGTTTTCATCCCCAGTTTTGTACTTTCAATGGGGGGGCCCTTCTGGGGTTCCTGAGGAGGAACGATTCTCGTCGTCACTTGCTTCAGTGTGGAGAGGAGTGCTGAATAATCTGAGTGCTATGGGGAACCGTTACAAACGTATGGCTGATAGGAGGAGAGTGTCTGGTCCGGACCTTAGTGTGAACGATCTGGTATGGTTGTCTACCAAGAATATTAAACTCAAGGTTCCCTCCTGGAAACTGGGTCCCAGGTTCATCGGGCCGTACAGGATCAGTTCTATAATTAATCCTGTGGCATTTCGTCTGGACCTCCCTCCTACGTTTAAAATCCACAATGTGTTCCACAAATCGTTGCTTAAGAGGTACGTGGCGCCAGTTATACCGTCACCTCTACCTCCTCCTCCAGTGGTGGTCAATGGTAACTTGGAATTTCAGGTGTCGAAGATCATTGACTCACGTCTGAATCGCCGGTCCCTTCAGTACTTGGTTCATTGGAAGGGGTATGGTCCTGAGGAGAGGACGTGGGTTCCTGCGTCTGATATTAACGCAGATCGATTGGTTCGGACCTTCCACACAACTCACCCGGGCAAACCTGGCCCTGAGGGTCCGGAGGCCCCTCGTAGAAGGGGGGGTACTGTCATGGGTGTATCGCCACGAAGATCGTCGCGATTACACATTCTGACTTCTCGCAGCTGAGTTGCTGTTTCTTTGTGTTTGGCAGTGAGGGAGTTAATTCTACCTAGCTCTGTGCTAATGTCATGGGTGCATCGCCACGAGGATCGTCGCGATTGCACATTCTGACTTCTCGCAGCTGAGTTGCTGTTACTTTGTGTTTGGTGGTGAGGGAGTTAATTTTACCTAGCTCTTTGCTAAGACTAGGTCCAGCCTCGCCCGGCTGCTTTTGATTATGTTCTAATTAGTTTCCTTTATATAGCTGCCAGTCTGCTGGTTAGATGCCGGTGAAAGCATTCATACAGACTGCAGTTAGGATCGGTTCTGAGAAGACATAAGCTAAGAGTTTCTTTGTTGTTTCTCCACTCCTTGCTTATAGTTTATCTTCTAGACCTTTGGTGTTCCCTCTGTGTTTTTATGTTGTATGAAAGACAGTATTTACTCTATCCCCTGTCTGTCTCGTTTGTCTATACTGTTTGTTTACCTTTACCTGTCCATTCCCTATGGTGGTAATCAGGGTCCTTCTAAGGACTAGATTACAGTGGTCAGGGATTTATAGGAGACAGGGTTTACGCTGGTGGCCTGGACCTCTGTACCATTAACAGTACCTCCAGGTAGAGGGACTAGTCAGGACCCCAGTTTAGGGTCAGCATAGACCCCGGTCCACCTCTAGCCAGAGACAGCGTGAAAAGGATTCAGTATTGACCCACAGGATATTATGTCAGGTAATACTATGCTATATATACATGTTAATGTTATCTATTTATATGTTATATAGAATGTTGTCCCACTTGCTAGATTACTGACATTATATATTTATACATCTGCTAGACAGCGTGACATTTTCACCGGCCATACTAAAGATTCTCCCCAGCTACCATGGACCCAGTGGCCCAGATTGCCCTGCAGTTGCAGAAGTTGTCCTTGGAGCTTGCGGACATTAAGTCCAAGGTTTTGTTCCCCCCGGAGCAAACCAGGTCTGAACCTAAGGTTGCTCTCCCAGACAGGTTCACTGGTGGGCGGGACAAATTTTTTACCTTCCGGGAGGCATGTAAATTATACTTTCGGCTGCGGCCTCGGTCATCGGGGAGTGAAGAGCAGAGGGTGGGAATTGTCATCTCGCTCTTACAAGGGGACCCTCAATCCTGGGCGTTCTCTCTTCCCCGGGTTCCCCGGCCCTCCAGTCAGTAGATCGATTTTTTGCTGCCCTTGGTCTGGTGTATGATGACCCGGATCGGGTCTCCCTTGCTGAAACGAAGTTACGTAGGATACAGCAGGGAGATCGTCCGGCAGAGGAATTTTCTTCTGAGTTCCGTAGATGGGCCACAGATACTCAGTGGAATGACCCAGCTCTTAGGAGCCAGTTTTGTCAAGGGTTGTCTGACAAATTAAAAGATGTTTTGGCTCAGTATGATTCTCCTCCGTCACTGGAGGCTGCTATGGCCCTTGCTATTCGTATTGATAGACGGCTTCGGGGGAGGTGCGAGGTAACTCTGCCTCCTGTTATGACTCCACCCACTACTAAAGTCCCTTATATTGAGTTTCCCCTGGCTTGTTCTGAGGAACCTATGCAGTTGGGAGGGACATCATTTTGTAGGAGGGAATCAGCGGTGCGCCGCAAGACAAGAAGGTGTTTCTTCTGCGGGAGAGAGGGACATTTTGTTGGGGGGTGTCCCTTCCGTGCCTCATTGAGCAAAAAAGTCACCGAAAAACTGTTAATCCCAGGTTGTGTGGTGGACAACAACCTGGGAGTAGGTATTTCGTCCCAGGTCCGTCTCAATTTCTCGTGCCTGCGGAGGTGGTGGTTGGTGCGAGAGTTGAGAGGATTTCTGTTCTTCTTGATAGTGGGTCTGGGGCTAATATGGTGGACGCTCGGTTTGCCCAGGTGCAAGGTATGCAACTGAGTGTATTGGCCAAACCGATCCCTATACTTTCTATTGACGCCAGACCTCTCGGTCAAGGTAGCTTTGTACAAGCTGTTCATAACATAGACCTTCGAGTAGGGGCAATACATAAAGAACAGTTGTCTTGTTATGTGTTGGAGGGTCTTCCTACTCCTATTGTGTTGGGACTTCCCTGGTTGGCTAAACATAACCCAGTGATTGATTGGCAATCCAGAAAGATAAGCCAGTGGGGTGAATTTTGCAAGAATAACTGCATGAACACGGTCATCGGTGCGGTCGTGCCTAGGACTTTGCCTCCTTTTCTGGAGGACTTTGGGGAGATGTTCTCAGAAGAGGGGTGTCAAAAGTTACCTCCTCATCGCACGTATGACTGCTCAATAAAATTGCTTCCTGATGCCTTATCTCGTAGTTTCCCAGGGGCTGGAAAGACGGATGACCCGGTTCCTATCCTTCAGGAAGGAGTGCTGAATGGTCTGAGTGCTATAGGGAACTGTTTCAAGCGGAGGTCTGATAGGAGGAGAGTGTCTGGTCCGGACCTAGGTGTGAACGATCTGGTGTGGTTGTCTACCAAGAATATAAAACGCAAAGTTCCCTCCTGGAAACTGGGTCCCAGGTTCATCGGTCCATACAGGATCAGTTCTATAATTAATCCTGTGGCATTTCGTCTGGACCTCCCTCCTACGTTTAAAATCCATAATGTATTCCACAAATCGTTGCTTAAGAGGTACGTGGCGCCAGTTATACCGTCACTTCTACCTCCTCCTCCAGTGGTGGTCAATGGTAACTTAGAATGTCAAGTGTTGAAGATCATTGACTCACGTCTGAATCGTCGGTCCCTTCAGTACCTGGTTCATTGGAAGGGGTATGGTCCTGAGGAGAGGACGTGGGTCCCTGCGTCGGAGGTTAACGCAGATCGATTGGTTCGGACCTTCCACACAACTTACCCGGGCAGACCTGGCCCTGAGGGTCCGGAGGCCCCTCGTAGAAGGGGGGGTACTGTCATGGGTGCATCGCCACGAGGATCGTCGCGATTGCACATTCTGACTTCTCGCAGCTGAGTTGCTGTTACTTTGTGTTTGGTGGTGAGGGAGTTAATTTTACCTAGCGCTTTGCTAAGACTAGGTCCAGCCTCGCCCGGCTGCTTTTGATTATGTTCTAATTAGTTTCCTTTATATAGCTGCCAGTCTGCTGGTTAGATGCCGGTGAAAGCATTCATACAGACTGCAGTTAGGATCGGTTCTGAGAAGACATAAGCTAAGAGTTTCTTTGTTGTTTCTCCACTCCTTGCTTATAGTTTATCTTCTAGACCTTTGGTGTTCCCTCTGTGTTTTTATGTTGTATGAAAGACAGTATTTACTTTATCCCCTGTCTGTCTCGTTTGTCTATACTGTTTGTTTACCTTTACCTGTCCATTCCCTATGGTGGTAATCAGGGTCCTTCTAAGGCAGACCCGGGCAAGGGGCGGCCCGCGGGCCGCATCCGGCCCGCCGGCTGTCAGTGACCGGCCCGCGGAGGCGCTCCGGCAGTCTCAGGGCCCCGGCATCAGCTGGCACAATACTTACCTCTCCCGTGCCTCCGCTGCTGCAGCTCCGGGCTCCACCGGCGCTTCCTCTCACAGCCGGCCGCTGAATGACGTCATCATTCAGCGGCCGGCTGTGTCAGAGAGCGGGGACGCTGGACAGATAAGACGTGTCTCTGTGTGTGTCTGTGTCTATGTAGTGCGGTGCTTGTGTGTGTGTGTGTGTGTGTGTGTGTGTGTGTGTTGTGTGCGCTTATGTGCTGTCTGCGTGTGATGATGGGCAGGCATTGCTGATAATGGGGAGGCATTGATGATGATGGGGAGAAGATGATGATGGGCAGGCATTGCTGATAATGGGGAGGCATTGATGATGATGGGGAGAAGATGATGATAATGGGCAGGTATTGATGATAATGGGGAGGCATTGATGATGATGGGGAGAAGATGATGATAATGGGCAGGTATTGATGATAATGGGCAGGCATTGATGATGGGGAGAAGATGATGATGGGCAGGCAGTGCTGATAATGGGGAGGCATTGATGATGATGGGGAGAAGATGATGATAATGGGCAGGTATTGATGATAATGGGCAGGCATTGATGATGGGGAGAAGATGATGATGATGATGATGATGGGCAGGCATTTATGATGATGGGGAGAAGATGATGATAATGGGCAGGTATTGATGATAATGGGCAGGCATTGATGATGGGGAGAAGATGATGATGGGCAGGCAGTGCTGATAATGGGGAGGCATTGATGATGATGGGGAGAAGATGATGATAATGGGCAGGCATTGATGATAATGGGCAGGCATTGATGATGGGGAGAAGATGATGATGGGCAGGCATTGCTGATAATGGGGAGGCATTGATGATGATGGGGAGAAGATGATGATAATGGGCAGGTATGTATATATACAGTATACAGTAATATATATATATATATATATATATGTATATATACAGTATTGGGTAGAACGGAGTTAATTATATTAGTCCGGCCCTCTAAAACCATCCCAATTTCTCATGCGGCCCCCTGGCAAAATTAATTGCCCACCCCTGTTCTAAGGACTAGATTACAGTGGTCAGGGATTTATAGGAGACAGGGTTTACGCTGGTGGCCTGGACCTCTGTACCATTAACAGTACCTCCAGGTAGAGGGACTAGTCAGGACCCCAGTTTAGGGTCAGCATAGACCCCGGTCCACCTCTAGCCAGAGACAGCGTGAAAAGGATTCAGTATTGACCCACAGGATATTATGTCAGGTAATACTATGCTATATATACATGTTAATGTTATCTATTTATATGTTATATAGAATGTTGTCCCACTTGCTAGACTACTGACATTATATATTTATACATCTGCTAGACAGCGTGACAGCTAAGACTAGGTCCAGCCTCGCCCGGCTGCAGTTTGAGTATGCACTAATTAGCTTCCTTTATATACCTGCCAGTCTGCTTGGGAGATGCCGGTGAAAGCATTCATACAGACCAGCAGATAGGATCGATTCTGAGAAGACTTAAGCTAAGAGCTCCTTTGTGGTTTCTCCTCTCCTCGCTTATAGTTTATCTCCTAGACCTTTTGTGTTCCCTCTGTGTTTAAGTGTTGTATGCAAGACAGTATTTACTTTATCCCCTGTATGTCTCGTTTGTCTTTACTGTTTATTAAGCGGTGACCTGCCCATATCCCTGTGGTGGTAATCAGTGTCCTTCTAAGGACTAGATTACAGTGGTCAGGGACTTATAGGAGATAGGGTTACGCTGGCGGCCTGGACCTCTGTACCATTAACAGAACCTCCAGGTAGAGGGACTAGTCAGGACCCCAGTTTAGGGTCAGTATAGACCCCGGTCCACCTCTAGCCTGAGACAGCGTGAAACAGATCCAGTATAGATCCTCAGTACTTCGGATATTATGTCAGGTAATACTATGTTATCAAATACTATATGTTCATGTTGATATAACCTATTTATATGTTATATAGAATGTTGTCCCACTTGATATAGATTACTGACATTATCTATAACTGTTATACAGCGTGATAATTATGTACTGTATATAGGAATATATGGGGGCCATTATAAACTGTATAGAGTAATATATGGAGGCCATTATTCTGTATGTAGCAATATATGAGGGCCATTATTCTGTATGGAGCAATATATGGTGGTCATTGTCCTGTATGGAGCACTATATGGGCCCATTAAACTGTATGGATCATTATATGGGGCCCATTATATTGTATGGAGCAACATATGGGGCCCATTATACTGTATTAAGCATTATATGTGGGCCATTATATACTGTGTGGAGCAATATATGGGGCTATTATACACTGTATGGAGCAATATGTGGGGGTCATTATATGCTGTATGGAGCAACATATGGGGGGCCATTATATACTGTATGGAGCAACATATGGGGCCATTATACTGTATGAAGCATTTTATGGGGGCCATTATATACTATATGGAGCAATATATGAGGCCATTATTCTGTATGAAGCTATATATGAGGCCATTATTCTATATGGAGCAATATCTAGACCCAACTATACTGTGTGGAGAATGTATGGGGGCATTATTCTGTATGGAGCAATATATGGGGGGCATTATCCTTGATGGAGCATTATATGGGGGGCATTGTCCTGTATGGAGCACTATATGGGCCCATTATACTGTATGGATCATTATGTGGGACCCATTTTACTGTATGGAGCAACATGTGGGGCCTATTATACTGTATGGAGCAATATATGGTGTCATTATATACTGTATGGAGCAATATATGGGGCCATTATACTGGATGGAGTGTTATCTGGGAGCCATTATATACTGTATAGAGTCTCATATAGGGCCATTATACTGTATGGAGCATTATATGGGGCAATTATATACTGTATGGAGCAATATATGAGGTAATTTTTCTGTATGGAGCAATATATGGGCAATATTTGGAGCTCATTAAACTGTATGGAGCATTATATGGGGCATTATTACTGGAAGGGGCCCATGATGGAGACATTATTAAACAAAGGGACCAAGGATGGGGACCTTATTAAAGTTGACATAGGGGTCCAGGATGGGAGCAACATAAAGAGGCCAGGATCTGGGACCTTATTAAAGGGGTGGCATAATTGTAATGGGGTGAAGAGGAAGAAGAGCCCAAAGGAGGTTACCTTTCATGCTCCTTATCCGGAACCACTTAGACAGACAGCAGGGTTGCCAGGGGGGAAGACTTTCTGCCCTGGATGGACTGGACCACGTGACTGCTGGGGGCAGAGAGGAAGAGGAAGGGGCAGTGGACCAGAAAGTGTGCAGGCAGAGGGCTAGAAAGCAGAGCGCGCCAGACAGGCATGGGAGCACGCCAGAGAGAAAGCAGGCAGCAGCACCGCGCTCCCAGAGAGAGAGTGCTCCCCATGAGAGCACTGAGGCTGAGATATCAGCCATAGTGAAGGCTATATGTGAGGGCGTGGACTCGGAAGCCTCCATGACCAGAGGAGGCTCTCCCCCTGACAGTGCAGAGACAGTGACTCAAGAGCGCAGCCCCGGTGACCGCAGTTTCAAGCCGAGACCCCTGAGTGGGGCAAGTAACCTGCCAAATGTTTGTAGCATTGCTGCTGCAGAATGACTGTCAGCCTAAGGCCTTTTTCACACTTCAGTCGTTCGGCGTCAGTCAGAATCCGACATCGTGACGGATCGACGGATTCGTCAAAAATAGTGAATAATGTAGTGAACGGATCCATTTTTTGGCGGATCCATATAGCGGATGCGCCGAAAAAACTGATCCGTTCACTTCGTCACATCTGTTTTTTCATCTGTTTCATCCGTTTTTTCACTAATCCGTTTTTCAATATGGGAAGAACTCCAACGTGATAGGCTACTGGAAACTACTCTGAACTGTGATTGGCTACTGGAAACTACGTGGAAACTATATATAGGGTGTTTTTACACCACATTATTGAAAGGTTGTTTAGCAAGTGGAAGAGATGGAAGGAGTTTTGGCGAACATTGGGAGGATATGTGCTGATTTTGCTTTGGAGGCCAATCGGTTGGCAACAATTGTTCGGGAGAAGGAGGAAGCAAGACTACGTATCCTGCGTCAGCGGCGGCAGAGACGTCTGTGGATCCATCCTATAAATGCAAGGCGAATGACACGTGGGGTCTATTCCACATTGTACATGGAATTGAGGCAAAACCCTGACAAGTTCTTCAATTATGTGCGAATGAGAGCTGACAATTTTGAGTTTTTGGTGGAACGGGTTGGAGAACGAATAAGGAGAAAAGACACCTATTTGCGCTTTTCAATATCCCCGGTAGAGCACCTGATGGTGACTATTCGGTAAGCATTGTTTTTTTTTAATACTTCCTCATTTACCAAACTTATAACTGTATGTTGTTGCTGGTATTTTTAGTTAATTATTGTCTTTTCCTCTTTTAACAGATTCCTTGCAACTGGAGAATCCTTTTCATCCCTCCATTACCAATACCGGATTGGAATTTCTACTATCTCAGGGATTGTGAAAGAGACCTGCCGGGCATTGTGGGATTGTTTGCAGGAGGAGTACATCCCACAGCCAACACAGGAGAGGTGACTGGAGATTTCGGATAATTTTCAAGACATATGCCAGTTTCCAAATTGTGTCAGTGCAGTTGATGGGAAACACATAAGAATTGTTAAACCTGCTGGATCAGGATCACAATATTTTAATTCTAAAAATTTTTTTTCGATTGTACTCATGGGCATTGCTGATGCCAAATGCAAATTCATCGCAGTGGATATTGGTGCCTATGGCCGCTCAAATGACTTCCAGGTTTTCAAAATGTTGCCAATGGGGCGTCGGTTATATGGAGACACATTTGATTTTCCACCTCCAAGACCACTCCCTGGAACCTCTGGCCCTGTATTGCCATTTGTGTGTGTGGGAGATGAAGCCTTTCAACTGTCACCGCACTTGCTGAAGCCATATGGAAGTATTGGATTGACAGAAAAGGAAAAGAATATTTATCGTTTAACAAGAGCCCGAAGAGTGGTGGAATGTGCCTTCGGGATTCTAACAGCAAAATGGAGAGTCCTGCTGACCGCGATCAAACTGCAAACTGAGACTGTGGATGAGGTGGTGAAGGCTTGTGTGGTCCTGCACAATTTGTACTATCCAAGGAACAGGTTTCCATGGAGGAAAATGTGTCTGAAACCACCTTGCAGGATTACCACAATATAAGTTTTCGGAGTACAGCCTCAGTTTCTAGAATGCGTGACAAGTTTGCGGACTACTTCATGTCACCTGAAGGAAGAGTTGACTAGCAGTATGACATGGTTTAAAATGTTTTTTTTTTCACTATACCATGCTTTTGTATTTAACCAATGAAGTTTCAACAAATCTGTAAAACAGCTGAAGTGTGAAAGAGGCCTGTGTTTTAACCAAACCTTTGTATGTTTACCCAAATTTTTGTATGTTTGGTATCTGTACCCCGATTTAGTAACATTTAAACCTTTTGTACCTTTACCACTAGTTTAGTATTTAATGCTGAAAGCGAAAAGGGCAAAATGCATACGTACGTACAAATGGTGATCAAACATTAGATCACCAAAAGATGCACAATTGCCAAATGGACAGTAATAGACCGACTGCTAAAGAGCAAGCAAAAAAAAAAAGGGGGGGGAGAGAGAAAACAGTCTAATGGTCATAAAATGTGAACTTTATTAATAATAATGGTAATAGTAACAGGTATTAGCAGCAAAGGGGGAATGTACCCCTAAATAACATGATCAAAAACAAGGGGCCAGGAAACAGAATGGACCACTAACATATAACATCCCGCCAATTAGGCATAATATGAGCCATATAGGAAATATAATCGAATGTCCCAGTACATATACATGCAGGTGCTATAAAATCATGGTAAATACCGATATATACATACATATAGCTGACAAGGGATACACATATGGCTACAGGGATGATAGGCAGAAATAATTACCCAAATAATGCAGCGGTCCACGATTGCCTAGCCCACCCCGACGCGCGTTTCGGAGCGGTAAAGCTCCTTCCTCAGTCCTTACACTTCTGATCTATTCGCTATCTATTATTTGTATACTGTGTTATTTTGTTTTCATTTTTTACCCTTTGATGGCGCTCACACTGGTGTCTCCATCTTTGTTCCTGGTTCCCTAACCAGGGCGGTTTTGCACATGCGCCGTCCCCCCTCCTTTTTCCGCGCTCCTGCGTCACTTCTGGTGACGTCACATGTTCGGATCACGTGGGGCCCCACGTCATTTCCGGATGTGACGTCCCGGGATGTGCGCTGGATGCACGCGGCATTTCCGGTTTTATTTTTATATATATACTAGCGTGGTCACTGTTTTTCTCTATGCCCCCTGAGGAAGGAGCTTTACCGCTCCGAAACGCGCGTCGGGGTGGGCTAGGCAATCGTGGACCGCTGCATTATTTGGGTAATTATTTCTGCCTATCATCCCTGTAGCCATATGTGTATCCCTTGTCAGCTATATGTATGTATATATGGTATTTACCATGATTTTATAGCACCTGCATGTATATGTACTGGGACATTCGATTATATTTCCTATATGGCTCATATTATGCCTAATTGGCGGGATGTTATATGTTAGTGGTCCATTCTGTTTCCTGGCCCCTTGTTTTTGATCATGTTATTTAGGGGTACATTCCCCTTTGCTGCTAATACCTGTTACTATTACCATTATTATTAATAAAGTTCACATTTTATGACCATTAGACTGTTTTCTCTCTCCCCCCCTTTTTTTTTCACTAGTTTAGTATTATCTGTACCCTAATTTTGGTACCTTTACCCCAAGTTGTGTTTTTTACCTTTTAACGTTTTTAAACTTTAGCACTAAAAAAAAACAAAGACAATAAATGTGTTTTCAAACCAAATAAATATTTATTAATGGGCATCTTGTATCCTTCTTGTCAGAAGCAGAGTGTCCGTACAATAGACCTCTTGAAAATCAGATCACTCTACATTTCTTAAGGTACATAACATACAGAACTGGCTGCATTGTAGACAGCAGCGGAGGACATTTCCATGAAACACTCAATGCGTCTTTTACAGATTTGTGTACTGTTGGGTGGAGATAGTAGCGGATGGGCTGACAGGGCGGACCACGTCGATAGTGGGGGACGGAACACCAGGTTGGGTAGGATCAGAAGTGGAAGGGGTGGTAAAAACATGAGGTTGGGCAGGAAGTTGAGGGGCAGATGTGGTTTGTGGGAGGAACAGTGAAGGTGTTGGTGGTTTGACGATCCACACTGCCTGTGGACGGGGATCACTCGCTTAGCTGGTCTTAGAGGCAAATACTAGCATGCTCAGGGTTAAAACAACAGTCCTTTTGGTTTATTGTTCACCAGTATGCAGCATTCATTATACAAAACACAGTCCTCATGACCCCGGTCATCATCCACACGGACCTCTGTCCGTTACCTGCTGGTGTCGCAGGTTCTCAGACACCTCTTCACCTCAGAGGCGTCTAATTCACATCTCTCACGGACCCCGATCCGTCTCTCTCATGGTTTTCAAGACCGTCTTCTTATTGCTGGCTCAGACTCGCCAGGACTGCTTCCCAGTCTGTGGAACATTCAGCCTGGACGTCAGGGAGCTCTGTCCAGCCTGACAGACTCCCAACAGTCTACACATACTCAGTCTCACACACACTCTCAGAGACTCCTCACGGTCACAGACAGACTACCTCCACCATGTGCCAAACACTCCCTTACATACCTGTAGCCACTCCCACAGGTGAGGTATGGAGCACATGGTCTGGTCACATGTTCATGACCTCATCACAGGTCCTTAACAAACAAAACCACCAGTGGGCGGTGTATGTGTGGTTAGCCCGTCCCACCCAGCTCACAAGCTAACCCTGTACGCCACCCTAGAAAATAAACAGAACTCTTGTAGGACTACAAGTCTCAGAACAACATTACCTGGCTTACAGCGCAGAGGAGCTCTGCGATATAAACCTGTCATTTACAACAATGCCGGGGACTGTCTTTCCATCCAAAACACGCCTCCATGCATATCCCGAGGAGCATATACAGCGCCCCTAGCTGCAGCATGGGTCACTACACCACAGTGGGATGGGGTATGGTGAAGTTAAGAGTGAACACTGGAAGGGTGTACTAAAATACTGGGAATAATGGAACGGGGAAGGCTGGAATGGCGAAGGAGTGGTAGGAGGATGGACGGCAGCTTGAGGTGGGGAAGGTATTGGAATTTGCTGACCGCCGCGACGATCATGCCGACGACCATGGGAGGTGCTTAGAGGAACTCTAGGCCGAGCCCTGGATTGTGAAGACTATAAAAAAGGAAAAAAAATGTATGTGCTTGGAATGGAGGTATATGTTTGGTGTGTGCTGTGATCAATGTTTGTGTTGGGCTTAGTGTGATGTATGTGAGGATCTGTCTGTACAAAACTTACACTCTGCGCGCCCACTCCTGGTATTTCTCCACCCTGCCCGTCTCCTTCTGGAAGCCCCTCTGCTTCAGCTTCCTGTGCAAACAGAATACATGCATATAGGTTTACAAATAATGTTACCATCAGAAAAAAAAAAAAAATTAATTACCTCAGTTCGCCGACGCTGTGGCCGGGGGCTCCCAGGAGAAGACATTACTGGCTACACTTGGGCCTGGCAAAACACTTGGGCCTGACTGGGTCCTCTTGGGGCCTGACTGGGTCCTCTTGGGGCCTGACTGGGTCCTTAAAATAATCTGCAAGTATAAAGACACGTGATAAGCTACTATACAAAGGATATTTAAGCTTTCTGGCCAATATACTTACATCTGAACTTGACACTTGGGCCTGGCAAAACACTTGGGCCTGACTGGGTACTCTTGGGGTCTGACTGGGTCCTCCTGGGGCCTGACTGGGTCCGTCAAATAATCTGCAAATATAAAGACACTTAAACCTATGATACCAAAAAATAATAAAAAGATCATTACTTGCGTGGTTTTCCAACGCCGTCTTTAACATCCTTCAATCTTGATATGCGCGATGCGCAAGCTACAGAACCCTCCACCTCCTGTTTCACCCCCACCCAAAAAAAAAAAATCATCGCTTCCAAACACCTACCCTCCTTCCAACTTTAGATACCTACCCCCACTTGAAAATATATTTGTCATAGAGTAGAAAACTGAAATACCCAATTCCTGCAGTAACCTTTTTATACACATTCTGTATTTTGTATACACATTTTGCAACAAAAACACCTATGTATTTACTGTGTGGTATACCGATAATAACACAAGTAACCTTTGTTTGAAATGATACTACGGACAGTTTTTGTACACAGCTTTTATTTACATTTTTTTTTTATATATTTTTTTTTTGGGGTCAAGTAGGAGCTACACTGCTCTTTTAAATAGAAGTACATTAAATTAAAAGAACCAAAATACACATGCCTTGACACACACACACACACACAGCACTGATTTGAAATACTAGTACATTATGAAAAAAAAAAAAAAAAAACAACATGTTGGAAATATAAGTACAGTATGAAATAAAATAAAATAATGCAGGACACATACTCAAACACACTGCAATCACACATGATGGCATGACTCACGCTGGCTGACAGGAGTCAGCTGGGCTGGCAGACAAAATCTCTGGCTTGCTGGCTGGCTGGCAGGCAGGCTGGCTGGCTGGCAGGGTCTTGATGCTTGCTGGCAGAGTCTTGATGGCTGGCACAATGAGGAATGAGGTACACCTGGCAAGTTTATATAGTTTTGGGCCTGTCTGGAAAAGTATCCAATATTTGGAGCATGCTCAGTCCAAAAAAACGGATTCCGTCGGCGGATTCCGTCAAATGATGGATGGCGACGGATCCATCACCCATAGGAGCACATTCTAGAAATTTGGCGGACACGACGGATCCGTCGCGATCCGCCGTTATCCGCCATTTTGACGCAGACAAAAAACGTTACAATGTCCGTCTACTCCAGACAGCGGACGCCAAAATATTGTCGGATCCGTCAAATAACGGATGGAACGGACGACCATCCGTCGCGATCCATCACTAATACAAGTCTATGGGAAAACAGCAGATCCGCACCAAAAAATGGCGGATCCGCTGTTTTAAAAAAAGGCAGATTCTGACTGACGTTGAACGACTGAAGTGTGAAAGAGGCCTAACATACAGAGACTCAGAGCAGGAGAGACCCTGTGCAGCAGCGTCTTCCTGCTTCCAGCTTCACCCTGAAAAGAGACTGCAGAGATTTAACCCCGGAGTTTCCAGTTTCCAAGAGACAGAGGAGAGACTATAGAGACTTTAAGTGCCGCTGTTGACGGTGCCCAAGTTTGGAGAAAAGGACCCCTCAGTCAGGACCTTACTGGACTGATAAGTTACAAGAATACCCGTTAACCGTTTCTATTCTGCATAACTGTTTAATAGTTTCCTTAGTCTATTTTGCGATTTATATTGTTTACTCTGACACATTTAATTCCCCCACTGCTTCTCCCTGCGTGGAGAATCTATCCCCTGTAAATAAACCCTTTAACTCTTGATCTATCTCTGATCCGTAGCGACATCACCAGTACCTGCAGGTTATTACAAGTTGCGTAGTCGGCAAGATCTCGCTGCCCCATCTGGCAGTGAAACCATAGCGGTGATGAAGTACATGGGGAGAGCTAAATTGGAAGCCATAAACCTTTACGTACAGATTGAAGAGTGCTACGAGAAGTTCTGCAAATTGGATGTGACTAAAGTACTGGATTTGACTAAAGAGAAACTGAGAGAAGATTCCACAGACTCCAAGATGGTGACCGTCAAGATGGAGGATTGTGGCACCAAAATGGACTGTTCTTGTCAACAAGATGCACTTCATGGTAGTGACAGCGCCTGGATGGCGCCAAATGAGAACTGTCAACAATGTCGGGACCACCCCGTGAGGAGGAGTGCGCACAGATGGACGTTCGCCCTTTCCCACCTAATGCTGGAAAATGGGTGGAGAGACCGGTGAGAGCCCCACCCTGGAATGGGAGCGGCCTTGCAGAATGTGCTGAGTGCAGCGGTCTGGCGTTAGTCACACCCTACGTGACGGACATGATGCACAGGTGTAGCTGCAGAGGGATCGGGCGTACGGAGTGGCTGTTGCGATGGGAAGGAAAGGCCAGGCGTCTCACCCGCAGTTGGGAGGAGATGCAGGAAGACCAGGCCCTCACCCGAAGTGAAGGTTTGCGGCGGGGAATGGAGTTTGTGACGGCCGAACCTGCCGAACCGGAGCCCGACAACAGCCCGGAGGAGTGCCTGCCTGCCGCATCATGCTGGAAACACCGTGGGACGAGCTGCCACTCACTCACCCCGAGGAACCAACAGCCCCGGACATTGTGCCTGCCGTACGGCAGGAAGAAAAACCCCAGCGCACCTCCGAGCCCAGTTCCGGGAGTGATGAGGAGACGGAGGAGGCCACCCGAGAGCATGAAGCCGTGGAGTCATTAGAAACTGTGGTCTCCTGCTTGCAACAGTACATGGAGGAGTTGCGAGCCAGCCTGGGCGGAGCGACAAAACCGAGTGAGGTTAGTGCCTCCCAGACTCAGCCGGTAGTGGACCCCGTAGCCCCACGTTGTCCCCCTGAGGTGATACGAGGCCCAAGGTCCTTGCCACTGAACACCCACGCTCTCGCCCAATGTCTCCTGAACCGCCGGCTCCCCGTCCTCCAGCCAGCAGTCCGTCTGGATAGCGGACATTAAAAGAAGGCCAAGGAGCGGAAGATCTGGTCGCTCCTCCAACAAAAAGGGAGAGGCAGCGATGCCAGCTCGCCATAACTACGGCAAATTGGTCTACACCAATTGTGGAACGAGTCTACGGCTTCATAGAGGAGGAAGGCACACGGAATAAAATAAACATGAACACTTCCTCCATCAAGCATGGACGGGCCCTGCAGGTGAGAGACTGGGTCTCGTTCTTTAAGGGATACTGCCCCCGCGGCTACTTTGCGGTTGCTATTATTCTGTGCCCATAAGAGGGCGAACTTTCCGGCAAAGCTATGGCACGGAAGGCACCCCGTTGTACTCCCGCTGAATGTTCCCTTCTAGTGCCCGTTGTACTTTATTGAACAGGGACTGTTCCGCGTCCCCCCAGGGTAGGGAATCCTGCAACGTTTCCACGAGGAACCTCTGACGAACAGGACCTTGTTGCTTTGGAAAGTTTTTTTTTTTGATGGTGTGCTCCCCTCATAGGAAGGAGGAGAGAAGGACATTTTGTTTTTTTTTATACAGATTTCATTCTACCTCATTATTAAAAATGTTTGTGTTCTAAAATGCATAGTATATTTGTTGTTTGCTAATAAAATGTGTAATAATGCCTCTACATTGCCGGGGACGGCAATAGTTTTGGGAAGGGGGTATGTAAGGAAGGTCAGGGTTTTATCCCTTTAACCCCTCTCTGACATTAGACGTACTATCCCGTCCATAAAACCCGTGCCATTCTGCCCATGGAAGGGATAGTACGTCATAGGCGATCAGCTGCGCTCCTGAGGGGAGCGCAGCTAATCGCCGCCGGGTGTCAGCTGATTATCACAGCATGATCGCGGTGTACTGGGGGCACAGGGGAGGATCGCGCAGGGTGGGGGCTCCCTGCGCGCCCCCCTGAGACCCTCAGACCAGCGCGATGTGATCGCGCTGTTCTGAGGGCTTCCTCCCTCCCAGGACCTGGATCCAAGATGGCGCCGGGGTCCTGGAGGGAGGCGGCTTCCTCAGTGCCTGCTGAGAGCAGGCACTGAGAAGCCTGCTGCACTGCCTGAGCGATCGCTGGTGTGACAGTGTGCTGTGCACACTGTCACACCAGCGATTTGATAAAATACAGTGATGTCCCACCCTGGGACAAAGTAAAAAAGTTAAAAAATAAAAATAAACATGTTATAAAAAAAAATCCAAAATAAATAAAAAAAAAAAAATATTCCCAATAAATTCATTTCTTCCTGTAAATAAAAAAAACAAAACAATAAAAGTACACATATTTGGTATCGCCGCGTCCGTAACGACCCCCCTATAAAACTGTCCCACTAGTTAACCCTTTAGTGAACCCCTTAAAAAAAAAAAAAAAAAAGAAGCAAAAAATCAATGCTTTATCATCATACCGCCGAACAAAAAGTGGAATAACGCGCGATCAAAAAGACAGATATAAATAAACATGGTACCGCTGAAAACGTCATCTTGTCCCGCAAAAAACGAGCTGCCATACAGCATCGTCAGCGAAAAAATAAAAAAGTTATAGCTCGCAGAATAAAGCGATGCAAAAATAATTATTTTTTATATAAAATTGTTTTTATTCTATAAAAGCGCCAAAACATAAAAAAATGATATAAATGAGGTATCGCCATAATCGTACTGACCCGAAGAATAAAACTGCTTTATCAATTTTACCACACGCGGAACAATAAAAACGCCTCCCCCAAAAGAAATTCATGAATTGCTGATTTTTGTTCATTCTAACCTCCCAAAAATCGAAATAAAAAGCGATCAAAAAATGTCACCTGCTCAAAAATGGTACAAATAAAAACGTCAACTCGTACCGCAAAAAATAAGACCTCACATGACTCTGTGGGCCAAAATATGCAAAAATTATAGCTCTCAAAATGTGGCGATGCAAAAAACTATTTTTGCAATAAAAAGCGTCTTTTAGCGTGACAGCTGCCAATCATAAAAACCCGCTATAAATAGTAAATCAAACCCCCCTTTATCACCCCCTTAGTTAGGGAAAAATAATAAAATTAAAAAAATGTATTTATTTCCATTTTCCCATTAGGGTTAGGGTTAGGGTTGCGGCTAAAGTTAGGGTTAGGGTTGGCGCTAAAGTTAGGATTAGGGTTAGGGTTTGGATTAGGGGTGTGTTAGGGTTAGGTTTGTGGTTAGGGTTGGGACTAGGGTTAGGGGTGTGTTGGGGTTAGGGTTGGAGTTAGAATTGGGGGGTTTCCGCTGTTTAGGCACATCAGGGGCTCTCCAAATGTGACATGGCGTCTGATCTCAATTCCAGCCAATTCTGCGTTGAAAAAGTCAAACGGTGCTCCTTCACTTCTGAGCTCTGCCATGCGTCCAAACAGTAGTTTATCCCCACATATGGGGTATCAGCGTACTCTGGACCCCAAGAGTTATTGTGCAATTTGTCCTATTTCTTCTGTTACCCTTGGGAAAATAAAAAACTGGGGGCGAAAATATCATTTTTGTACAAAAAAAATTATTTTTTTGTTTTTACGGCTGTACATTATAAACTTCTGTGAAGCACTTGGGGCTTCATAGCGCTCACCACACACCTAGATAAGTTCCTTGTGGGGTCTATTTTCCAAAATGGGGTCACTTGTTGGGGATTTCCACTGTTTAGGCGCATCAGGGGCTCTCCAAATGCGACATGACGCCCCCAGACCATTCCATCAAAGTCTGCAATCCAAAACGTCACTACTTCCCTTCCGAGCCCCAACGTGTACCCATACAGTAGTTTTCTCCCACATATTGGGTATCAGCGTACTCAGGACAAATTGGGCAACAACTTTTGGGGTCCAATTTCTCCTGTTACCCTTGTAAAAATAAAATATTGGGGCGAAAAAATCATTTTTGCAAAAAAAAAAAAAAGATTTTTTATTTTTACGGCTGTGCGTTATAAACTTCTGTGAAGCACTTCGGGGTTCAAAGTGCTCACCACACATCTAGATAAGTTCCTTGTGGGGTCTATTTTCCAAAATGGGGTCACTTGTGGGGGGTTTCCACTGTTTAGGTGCATCAGGGGCTCTCCAAATGCGACATGACGCCCCCAGACCATTCCATCAAAGTCTGCAATCCAAAACGTCACTACTTCCCTTCCGAGCCCCGACGTGTGCCCATACAGTAGTTTTCGCCCACATATTGGGTATCAGTGTACTCAGGACAAATTGGACAACAACTTTTGGGTTCCAATTTCTTCTGTTACCCTTGTGAAAATAAAATATTGGGGGCGAAAAAATCATTTTTGTAAAAAAAAAAAGGATTTTTTATTTTACGGCTGTACGTTATAAACTTTAGTGAAACACCTGGGGTTCAAAGTTCTCATCACACATCTAGATAAGTTCCTTGAGGGGTCTAGTTTCCAAAATGGTGTCATTTATGGGGGTTTCCACTGTTTAGGCAGATCAGGAGCTCTCCAAACACGACATGGCGTCCAGCCAATTCTGCGTTGAAAAAGTCAGACAGCGCTCCTTCACTTCCAAACTCTGCCATGCACCCAAACAGTGGTTTACCCCCACATATGGGGTATCAGCGCACTCAGGACAAATTGCACAATAACTTTTGGAGTCTTGTTACCCTTGGAAAAATAAAAATTGGGGTGAAAAGATCATTTTTGTGGAAAAAATATGATTTTTAAATTTTACGTCTCTACGTTATAAACTTGTGTGAAGCACTTGGGGGTTCAAATTGCTCATCAAAAATCTAGATAAGTTCCTTAGGGGGTCTAGTTTCCCAAATGGGGTCATTTGTGGGGGGTTTCCACTGTTTAGGCACATCAGGGGCTCTCCAAATGCAACATGGCATCCAAACTCAATTCCAGCCAATTTTGGTTGGAAAAAGTCAAATGGTGCTCCTTCCATTCCGAGCTCTGCCGTGCGCCCAAACAGTGGTTCCCCCCACATATCGGGTATCAGCGTACTCAGGACAATTGGACAACAACTTTTGTGGTCCAATTTCTCCTGTTACCCTTGGGAAAATAAAAAATTAGTGACTAAAAGATAATTTTTGTGGGAAAAAAATAGGATTTTTTATTTTCATGCCCGGGCATTATAAACTTGTGTGAAGCACTTTGGGGTTCAAAGTGCTCACCAAAGATCTAGATAAGTTCCTTAGGGGGTCTAGTTTCCAAAATGGGGTCACTTGTGGGGGGTTTCCATTGTTTAGGCTCATCTGGGGCACTGCAAACGGAACATGACCCCCATTAACGTCTGCATTCCAAAACGTTTCTACTTCCTTTCCAAGCCCTACTGTGCGCCCAAACAGTTTCCCCCTCCCACATATGGGGTATCAGCGTACTCAGGACAAATTGGACAACAACTTTTGGGGTCCAATTTCCTTGGGAAAATTCAAAAATTTGGGACTAAAAAATCATTTTTGTGGAAAATTGATTTTTTTTTTTTCACACCCAGGCTTTATAAACTTTTGTGAAACACTTAAGGGTTCAAAGTGCTCACAACAGATCTAGATAAGTACCTTAGGGGGTCTAGTTTCCAAAATGGTGTCACTTGTGGGGGGTTTCCACTGTTTAGGCGCATCAGGGGCTCTCCAAACGCGACATGGCATCCAATCTAAATTCCAGCCAATTTTAGTTTGAAAAAGTCAAACGTCGCTCCTTCCCTTACGAGCTCTGCCGTGTGCCCAAACAGTGGTTTTCCCCCACATATGGGGTATTGGCGTACTCAGGAGAAATTGCATAACAACCTTATCTGTCCATTTTCTCCTTTTACCCTTGTGAAAATAAAAAAAAAGTTTGTAAAAGATAATTTTTGTGGCTAAAAAGTAAAATATTCATTTTTTCCTTCCACGTTGCTTTAGTTACTGTGAAGCACCTGAAGGGTTAATAAACTTCTTGAATGTGGTTTTGAGTACCTTGAGGGGTGCAGTTTTTAGAATGGTGTCACTTTTGGGTATTTTCTGCCATATAGACCCCTCAAAGTGACTTCAAATGTGAGGTGGTCCCTAAAAAAATGGCTTTGTAAATTTTGCTGTAAAAATGAGAAATCGCTGGTCAACTTTTAACCCTTATAACTTCCTAACAAAAAAAAATTTTGGTTCCAAAATTGTGCTGATGTAAAGTAGACATGTGGGAAATGTTATTTCTTAACTATTTTGTGTGATATATTTCTCTGTTTTAAGGGAATAAAAATTCAAAGTTTGAAAATTGCAAAATTTTAAAAATTTTCGCCATATTTGCGTTTTTTTCAAAAATAAACGCAAGTTATATCGAAGAAATTTTACCACTAACATGAAGTACAATATGTCACGAGAAAACAATCTCAGAATCGCGAAGATCCGTTGAAGCGTTCCAGAGTTATAACCTCATAAAGAGACAGTGGTCAGAATTGTAAAAATTGGCCCGGTCATTAACGTGCAAACCACCCTTGGGGGTGAAGGGGTTAAATGCTATGTGCTATGTACAGTATATGTATGTATATATATATGTATAGTTGTTATGTAATTTACAGTGATGTATTTCATACAGATTTAGGCAAGGTAGTGCATCCATTGGGGACATTAGAGGAGGGCACTTATAGTATAGTAGTTATAGCTGGGCAAATGTAGTTCTGCAAAGGGCCACTAGATGGAGGCATATTAGTGGATCCAGTTAGAGAGTTGTTAGACGTTTAGTGGAGGACAGTGGTAGTACACTAGGTGGGGGCACTGAGAACATTCAGTTTAGAGGAGACTTGTAGGTCACCAAGGAGTTAAGTAGGAGAAGTATTGGCCGGAAACTAGTGAGCGGGACTTCCTAGATAGAGTCAGTTGGGGATGAACCCTGTCCCTGGTCCTGAGCTATGTAACGGACAGGAAGAGAGAAGTGAATAAAGGTACCAGCTGTCGTGTAGCCAGTGAAGAAATCACAGTGGGACCGTCAGCCAGAGTCGGTGGGCTGATGCAGTAGTAGTGCCAGTGGAAGAGCCACTGTGGGAACGCTTAGCAGAAGTGTTCGTGCTGAGGCAGAAGCGAGTGGGCCACCAGCGAGTACACGGGCAGGATAATCAGAAGGGGGTAGACGACCTAGTAGATGTGTATTTCCATGACTGGATTGAAGTTTCTCCAGGGAAAGAGATCGAAGTGCTGTTTTCACCAAGCTCCTTGTCCCGCAGTTACTTTGTGGCCCATTCTGGTGTAGCAGAAGAAGTGAAGCCGAGTTGTAGAAGATGTATTGCTGGTACCATGTCAGGCGTGCTAATGGTGTCTTGGATGTGCTGTGTCCGGAGGAAAATAAAGCTGAACTGTTTGACGTTGTTCTGGACTCTGACTCCAATTATTTGCACTACGAAACGGGTGAGAATTACCCCAGGGATGAAGCAGCCGCCAGCGCGAAGAATACGGATAGTGCTGGTAAATCCACCCCCCGGCTAGTGTATTACATAATTACCATAATTACTGTAGGGGGTCAGGATGAGGAACATATATTATTGGTTTATGGTGGCATGTGGAGACATACTAATGGGGTCAATCAGGGAAAATTATTATAGCTATAATTTAATTTACGTATTCAGCACACTGTTTTCCAATGTGTGGAACAAAAGGGGGTCCTGTTACTGTGCATGGCAGCACTATGTTGCTTTTTTTCTTCATCTGACGTAGTGTAGAAGTTTGGGAAAAAGTGGGGAATGTGCTCTAGAAGCGATCAGCTATAGATAACTGTATGTTATTTTCTGCAGAGATGAGTCCTGGATGGAAGAAGTGATGGCGGTCTGCTCTGAATGAAGAAAAGCGAAGATGAATGATGTCAACTACAGATGTCACTGGTGAGTCAGTGTGGTACTTGTACACTGACACTATATACTGAACTCCTGTGTATACTGGAACTGGTGCTCACTGTTTTACCTGTACACTAACACTATATACAGAGCTCCTGTGTATAATGTCACTGGTGATCAATATATTGAATGAACACTGACACTATACACTATATACTATATACAGAGCTCCTGTGTATAATGTCACTGGTGAGTGAGGGCGCCTGCAGCCCATCTCCAGCACAGACAGCAAGCCACGGTCTTTCCTGCCTGCTGTGACTGCACGGTGGTGTGTGGGCAGGCAGCGGCGGGATCCGGCGAGTGTAGTCAAGCGGCGGGTCCTGGCGGGGGTCTGGCGGCGGGTCCTGGCGGGGTCCCAGAGGCGGGTCCTTTTTGGGGTCCAGAGGCGGGTCCAGCGGTTGATAGTGGGAGGTTTCCCCCCATCCACCTTAGTGCTATTGCTTTCCTAGCAATGAATATAACCTTTCAGAGAAATATTCTATCATAGTGCGACCACAATTCTTCATCCACAATACCCAAGATATATAACTCTGGGACACACTCAATAGGTATCCCAATTATCTGTTCTAAAGTAGTTATCACTTGACTCCAGTATCTACCTATTATCCCACAATTCCAGACAAGATGCCAGAAGTCTGCTCCCGATTCCCAACATCTATGGCATTCATCAGACGCTAGTCTGCCAAATCTATGTAGTCTGATTGGAGTCAGGTAAGATTGATGTAGGATACATAGTTGAATTAATTTTATTATTTGCGGCTGCGACACCATCGTATGTGCCTCTAGCGCATCATTCCACTGATCATCAGTGATAGAAGGGATTAATTGCCGCAGTTTACTCTACAGCAAGTTGAGTAGAAGCAATTCTGGAGTTTATTAAAAAGGTACATAGGGAGGATATTATGCCCTTGGGCCCTTGAGTTGTTAACACTCCTAACAATGGATATCTGGATATTCGCATCCTAGGATATGAAAACTGGTGTACTATGGCATGTCTCATTTGCAAGTATCTGTAAAAATCCCTATGAAACTTTATATGAATTTGTTCAAATGATAATAAAATCTCATTTTCAAAAATCTGATGAAGTGTTGTTATTTTGTATTGCTTCCAGAAAATTGGGTCCTATAGATTTTTGAGGTGTGGAAATTCGGGATTATCCCATATCTGAGTCTCTACCACTTGAGGTCAGAGTCAAGGGTCAAGTAATGGTTTTAAACAATAAACCTTGTGGTGGTCTGTAGGACCCTTCTAGTATTGCCCATGGTGTATTCCCACCCAAGAAGTATATAAGATGAGCTTCTGCATTAGTGAGCTTGTGACTACTTATCCAACACTTCAAATAATATATCTGGCCAGCTAAATAATACAAAAACAGTTCAGGTAACGCATAGCCACCGTGATTTTTGGGTCTCTGCAGGGATCCAATACTTAATTTGGGCCTTAATGAACCCCATATAAATGTCATCATCATACTATACATTTTCCTAAAAAATCCTTTGGGGATTTTAATTGATGAATGTTCCAACACACACAAACATTTTGGAAGAATTATCATTTTGATTACGTTAATTCTGCCCACCACAGATAGGGGAAGTTGAGACCAGTTCTCAAACTTTTTCTTCATCATATCACATAGGGGTATACATCAGGGTTCGACAAACCCGGGCGCCAGGTCGCCAGTGGCACCTAGAAAATCATGCCTGGCGCCCGGGCAGAGGGGTTTGTTGAACCCTGATGTATACCCCTATGTGATATGATGAAGAAAAAGTTTGAGAACTGGTCTCAACTTCCCCTATCTGTGGTGGCAGAATTAACGTAATCAAAATGAGGGCAGAGGGGGCGGTGGCCCCGGGCCCGCGCTCGGAGGGGGCCCACCCGGAGCTACGCTACTGTAACTGTATCGGTGTGCACAGCGCACTGATACAGTTACATTCTGCGTCAGAGCAGGGAGAATCGCTCTCCCTGCTCTGCCGCCGGCCGCTATGGGGCCTGAGCAGGCGGTGGGGGGCCCGGCGCCAGCAGTGGGCCCCCCGCCCGTCATCGGAGGATCAGCTGTATCGGCATCCAGCCGATACAGCTGACCGCATTGAGAGAGAAGGAGCGAGTGCTCCTTCTCTCCCATAATCCCCCTCTCAGCGTCTGACAGCGGGCGCGATGACGTCACTGCCCGGCGCCGGCAGTCAGACGCTGAGAGTGAGAGCAGTGAGCAGCGCAGGAGCCGGGAGCAAGAGAGGTGAGTACAGGATTTATTATTTTTGTAATGGGGGGTGCATTATATTACAGAGCAGAGGCTCCATATGGGGGTACATTATAAATAAGGCTGCCTATGGGGTGCATTATAAATAAGACTGCCTATGGGGGTGCATTATAAATAAGGCTACCTATGGGGTTGCATTATAAATAAGGCTACCTATGGGGTTGCATTATAAATAAGGCTGCCTATGGGGGGTCCATTATAAATAAGGCTGCCTATTGGGGTGTATTATAAATAAGGCTGCCTATGGGGTGCATTATAAATAATGCTGCCTATGGGGGAGTGCATTATAATAGAGAGGCTGCCTATGGGGGTGCATTATAAGTAAGACTGCCTATGGGGTGCATTATAAATAAGGCTGCCTATCGGGTGCATTATAAATAAGGCTGCCTATGGGGTGCATTATAAATAAGACTGCCTATGGGGGTGCATTATAAAAAAGGCTGCCTATGGGGGTGCATTATAAATAAGGCTGCCTATGGGGTGCATTATAAATAAGGCTGCCTATGGGGGTGCATTATAAATAAGAATGCCTATGGAGGTGCATTATAAATAAGACTGCCTATGGGGTGCATTATAAATAAGGCTGCCTATGGGGTGCATTATAAATAAGACTACCTATGGGGGTGAATTATAAATAAGGCTGCCTATGGGGGTGCATTATAAATAAGGCTGCCTATGAAATCTAATATATCAAAATATAATATTTATTATCTTTAGAAGTTAAATGTTTATAACGTTTGTAATGTTTTTTTGTTAAATTAAAAACCAAGTTTGTTAAAAAAAAATTCTGGCTCCTAATTTTTTTGGCTGGCTCCTAGATTCTGAACAACTTTGTCGACCCCTGGTATACATTATCCGTAAATTCCTTAATTGGGCTTCGGTTAATTATAATACCTAGGTATTTAAATTGTTGCACCACTTGAAATTCAAAAATTATATTATCTATAAGTGACTGTAAGGCGGCGGTGTTCACACCGTGCAGTAACTGAGGCAGTGACCCAAGCAAGTCCAAATTAAACAGCTTTTATTCAGCAACTCACGGGTTAAACAGAAAAAGTCCTCCGGTACGCAGCCGGGGTAACATCAGTCCATAAACAATGGTTGCCGGGGACAACGGCCGCGCCGGGCCGAACCGAGCCTGACAGGTGCAGAGCCGTCCCAGGCGTGGGTTCAGCTACACACAATTCCTGTGGAGCTTTCCTGCTATGCTCCCAGCAGGGTCCAAACATAGAACAACACTAATCCTTAGTGCAGGAGTTTTAAAGACCTGTGGCAAAAGCCACTGGAAAACCCGGGTTGGAGGGAGGAGGCCGCCCCACTGCCTCCTGTGACCTCCTCCAAGAAATGAAGGCCCTGCCGGATTTTACTTAATCTGCCTTAGCCAGGTAGTCTGACTAGGTCATTGCTCACCTTCATTCCTGCATTGCAGCCGCAACTGTGTGTGTGACTGCAATGCACTCCAATGGCTTTAATAGGTCCCTGTACACATTCTGGGGGAAATATAACGTTGTCATGTGTGCATTGCCACGAAGATCGTCGCGGTTGCACATTTTGACTTCTCACAGCTGATCTGCTGTTTCTTTGTGTTTGGCAGCTAGGGAGTTAATTCTGTCTGTGCTCGGTGCTGGGACTGGGTGCAGTTTCTCCCGGCTGCAATTGATTATTTGTTGATTGGTTTCCTTTAAATTCCCGGTTGTCTGCTTGGGGAGTTGCCAGTGAAACCTTCATGCAGACCACAGATAGGAATGAATCTGTATAGACTTTAGTTGTGAGCTCCTTAGTTGTTCTAAGCTCAACTTGGTTAGAGTTTATTTCCCAGACCATTTATGTTCCTTTGGTGTTTGAGTGTGTATGCAAGCGAGTGTTATCCTGTCTGTCTTATATGTCTAATCTGTGTATTTAGCTGAGATCAGCCCATATCCCTTTGGTGGTAGTCAGGATCCTTCTTAGGACTGATTACAGGGTTCAGGGTCTGATAGGAGACAGGGTTAGGTTGGAGACTTGGACCTCTGAACCATTATCAGTACCTCCAAGGTGAGGGATTAGTTAGGACCCCAGTTTAGGGTCAGGTTAGATCCCGGTCCACCTCTTTCCTGTTTCAGCTCATCAAGTCCTCAAGATTAACCCTGAGTTCAGCAGATATCGTGTCAGGTAAATCTATTCTATACTTACATGCTGATGTTGCTATACTAGATGTTGTATTGAGTGTTGTTCCTGTATTAATAGTTTACTGACATTGTATACATATCATTAGACAGCGTGACATTTTCACTGGCCCTAAAAATTATCTCTAGTTACCATGGATCCAGTAGCCCAGCTGGCTCTGCAGTTGCAGGGATTATCCATGGAGCTGACGGACATTAAGTCCAAAGTTTTGTCTCCCCTGGAGCAAACCAGAGTTGAACCTAAAGTAGCTCTCCCGGACAGGTTCACTGGTGGGCGAGACAAATTTTTCACCTTCCGGGAGGCATGTAAATTGTATTTTCGGCTTCGGCCTCGATCATCAGGGAGTGATGAGCAGAGAGTGGGAATTGTTATCTCACTTCTGCAAGGGGACCCTCAATCCTGGGCATTTTCCCTTCCTCCGGGATCCCCGGCTCTACTGTCTGTAGATCAATTTTTTACTGCTCTGGGATTGGTATTTGATGACCCAGATCGGGTCTCTCTTGCTGAGACAAAATTACGTAAGATACAGCAGGGAGATCGTCCTGCAGAGGAATTTGCTTCTGAGTTTCGTAGATGGGCCACAGATACTCAGTGGAATGACCCAGCTCTTAGGAGCCAGTTTTGTCATGGGCTTTCTGATAAATTAAAAGACGTTTTGGCTCAGTATGAGTCTCCTCATTCACTGGAGGCTGCTATGGCCTTAGCTATCCGTACTGATAGACGGCTTCGGGAGAGGGGTGAGGTAACCCCACTCCCTGTTGTTTCTCCACCTACCACTAAAGTCCCTTATGTTGAGGTTCCCCTTGTCTGTTCGGATGAGCCTATGCAGTTGGGAGGGACATCATTTCGTAGGAGGGGATTGGCGGTACGCCGCAGGACTAGAAGATGTTTTTTCTGCGGGAAAGAGGGACATTTTGTTGGAGAATGTCCATCCCGTGCCTTGTTGAGCCAAAAGTCGCCGGAAAACTGTTAATCCCAGGTTGTGTGGTGGACGACAACCTGGGAGTATGTATTTCATCCGCCAGTTCTTCTCAGTTCCTTGTACCAGTGGAGGTGGTAGTTGGTACGAGAGTGGAGAGATTGTCTGTTCTTCTTGATAGTGGTTCCGGGGCTAATCTGGTTGACGCTCAGTTTGCTCAGGCTCAAGGTATGCATCTGAGTGTATTGGTCAAACCGATCCCTATATTCTCCATTGACGCCAGGCCTCTCGGCCAAGGTAGCTTTGTTCATGAGGTTCATAACATTGACCTTCGGGTAGGGGCAATACATAGGGAACAATTATCTTGCTATGTGTTGGAGGGTCTACCTACTCCCATTGTGTTGGGACTTCCTTGGTTGGTTAAACATAACCCTGTGATTAATTGGCAGTCCAGAGAAATAAGCCAATGGGGTGAGTTTTGCAAAAGCAACTGCATGAACACAGTCATCAGTGCGGTCGTGCCTAGTACATTGCATCCTTTTTTGGAGGATTTTGGGGATGTTTTCTCTGAGGAGGGGTGTCAGGAGTTGCCTCCTCATCGCGTGTATGACTGCTCTATTAATCTCCTTCCTGATGCTAATTTGCCTAAAGCTAGGTTGTATAATCTTTCTGGTCCTGAGAGGCAGGCTATGAAAGATTATATTTCTGAAAGTCTGGCCAAAGGGCATATTAGACCTTCATCTTCCCCAGTAGCCGCGGGGTTCTTCTTTGTGAAGAAGAAAGATGGAGGCCTACGCCCTTGCTTGGATTTCCGCGAACTTAATCGGATTACTGTTCGAGATCCGTATCCACTCCCTCTTATTCCTGATCTCTTCAATCAAATTGTTGGCGCCAAATGGTTCTCTAAATTGGATCTCAGGGGGGCGTATAATCTGATTAGGATAAAAGAGGGGGATGAGTGGAAAACGGCGTTTAACACGCCGGAGGGACATTATGAGAACCTTGTCATGCCTTTTGGTCTGACTACTGCACCAGCAGTATTCCAACATTTTGTTAATGACATTTTTCGTCACCTTGTGGGGCTGTTTGTGGTTGTATATTTGGACGACATTTTAATTTACTCGCCAGATCTTGTGTCTCATCAGGAGCATGTGAGACAGGTGTTGCAGATCTTGCGAGACAATAAACTATACGCCAAACTGGAGAAGTGTGTATTTGCCGTACAGGAACTTCAGTTTTTGGGTTTTTTGGTGTCAGCCTCCGGTTTCCGTATGGACCCTGAAAAGGTGAGAGCAGTGCTTGAATGGGATCAGCCAGGGGATCTTAAGGCTCTGCAGCGTTTTTTGGGGTTTGCTAACTACTACCGGAAATTTATTTGTAATTTCTCATCTGTCGTCAAACCTCTCACTGACATGACAAGAAAAGGGACGGATTTTTCTAAATGGTCGGACAAAGCTTGCCAAGCCTTTTCCTCTTTGAAGAAATGTTTTGCTTCGGCACCCGTTCTCATCCAACCAGATGCATCTCAGCCGTTCATTGTGGAGGTGGATGCGTCTGACGTAGGGGTGGGTGCTATATTGTCCCAGGGTCCGTCCCCTGGTAAATGGCATCCGTGCGCTTTCTTTTCTAAGAAATTGTCGTCCGCCGAAAGGAATTATGATATCGGCAATAGGGAACTTTTGGCCATTAAGTTAGCTTTTGAAGAATGGCGTCACTTTTTGGAGGGGGCAGTCCACCCGGTTACCGTTATTACTGATCACAAGAACCTGTTGTATTTGGAATCCGCTAAGCGTCTGAATTCCAGACAAGCTCGATGGTCGTTGTTTTTTACCAGGTTTAATTTTGTCGTCACTTATCGCCCGGGGTCTAAGAATGTAAAGGCTGATGCCTTGTCTCGCAGTTTCCCAGGGGCCGGGAAAACAGATGACCCGAGTCCTATCCTTCAGGAGGGGGTGGTAGTGTCGGCTGTATTTTCTGAGCTTGAGGAGGAGGTGTTAGAGGCTCAGGGGGACGCCCCTGCAGGACCTCCAGGGAGACTGTTTGTCCCAAATCTGTTGAGACAAAAGGTTATTGAGGCACATCATAATTCTGCTCTAGCAGGACATCCAGGGAGTAAGGCTACTTTAGATCTCCTTTCTCGCCGGTTTTGGTGGCCTAATGCTAATAAAGATGTTATAACTTTTGTCGCGTCATGTGGGGTGTGTGCTCGCTCTAAAACCCCTCATACCCATCCGTCTGGGACCCTTTTACCCTTGAAACTTCCGGAGCGTCCATGGACTCATTTATCTATGGACTTCATTACGGACCTTCCTCCGTCGTCAGGGAATACTGTCATACTGGTGGTTGTTGACAGGTTCAGTAAGATGGCACATTTCGTTGCTCTTCCTGCACTCCCTAATGCTAAAACTCTGGCGCAGGTGTTCATTAGGGAGATCGTTAGACTTCATGGGTTGCCTTCTGATGTGGTGTCAGATAGGGGGTCTCAGTTTGTGTACAAATTTTGGAGGGCATTTTGTTTACGTCGGGGGATGCAATTGTCATTTTCCTCGGCTTTTCATCCGCAGACCAATGGTCAGACAGAGCGTCTGAATCAGAGCTTAGAGACATATCTCCGGTGTTTTGTTTCAGAGAACCAAGAGGACTGGTCTTCTTTCTTGCCTCTGCAGAGTTCGCTCTTAACAACAGGCGGAGCGAGTCCACTGGTAAGTCCCCGTTTTTTGGGGCATATGGTTTCCATCCCCAGTTTTGTACTTTCAATGGGGGGGTCCTTCTGGGGTTCCTGAGGAGGAGCGTTTCTCGTCGTCACTTGCTTCTGTGTGGAGAGGTGTATTGAATAATCTGAGTGCGATGGGGAACCGTTACAAACGTATGGCTGATAGGAGGAGAGATTCTGGTCCAGATCTGAATGTGAACGATCTGGTATGGTTGTCTACCAGGAATATAAAACTTAAGGTGCCCTCCTGGAAACTGGGTCCCAGATTCATCGGGCCATACAGGATCAGTTCCATAATTAATCCTGTGGCATTTCGTCTGGACCTCCCTCCTACGTTTAAAATTCATAATGTGTTCCACAAGTCATTACTTAAAAGGTATGTGGCACCAGTCATACCGTCACCTCTACCTCCTCCTCCTGTGTTGGTCAATGGTAACTTGGAATTTCAAGTATCAAAGATCATTGACTCACGTCTGAATCGCCGGTCCCTTCAGTACTTGGTGCATTGGAAGGGGTATGGTCCAGAGGAGAGGACGTGGGTCCCTGCGTCTGATGTTAACGCAGATCGTTTGGTTCGGACCTTCCACAGAACTCACCCGGGCAGGCCTGGCCCTGAGGGTCTGGAGGCCCCTCGTAGAAGGGGGGGTACTGTCATGTGTGCATTGCCACGAAGATCGTCGCGGTTGCACATTTTGACTTCTCACAGCTGATCTGCTGTTTCTTTGTGTTTGGCAGCTAGGGAGTTAATTCTGTCTGTGCTCGGTGCTGGGACTGGGTGCAGTTTCTCCCGGCTGCAATTGATTATTTGTTGATTGGTTTCCTTTAAATTCCTGGTTGTCTGCTTGGGGAGTTGCCAGTGAAACCTTCATGCAGACCACAGATAGGAATGAATCTGTATAGACTTTAGTTGTGAGCTCCTTAGTTGTTCTAAGCTCAACTTGGTTAGAGTTTATTTCCCAGACCATTTATGTTCCTTTGGTGTTTGAGTGTGTATGCAAGCGAGTGTTATCCTGTCTGTCTTATATGTCTAATCTGTGTATTTAGCTGAGATCAGCCCATATCCCTTTGGTGGTAGTCAGGATCCTTCTTAGGACTGATTACAGGGTTCAGGGTCTGATAGGAGACAGGGTTAGGTTGGAGACTTGGACCTCTGAACCATTATCAGTACCTCCAAGGTGAGGGATTAGTTAGGACCCCAGTTTAGGGTCAGGTTAGATCCCGGTCCACCTCTTTCCTGTTTCAGCTCATCAAGTCCTCAAGATTAACCCTGAGTTCAGCAGATATCGTGTCAGGTAAATCTATTCTATACTTACATGCTGATGTTGCTATACTAGTTGTTGTATTGAGTGTTGTTCCTGTATTAATAGTTTACTGACATTGTATACATATCATTAGACAGCGTGACAAACGTCCCTCGTAAACGATCCCGGTCACTGCCTCACATATCCCCCCCCTCAGTTCAAACTTGGGGGGTTGAACATTTGCCACCATACAGGGTGCCCGGGACAGGGCATCCGCGTTTGCTTGCAACTTCCCAGGGCGATGTTCTACAGAGAAACTGAAATTTTGCAGTGACAGGAACCACCTGGTGACTCGCGCATTCCTCTCCTTGGCATTCCTCATCCATACCAAGGGTGAGTGGTCCGTCACCAAGCGGAACTGACGCCCGAGTAAATAATAACGTAGTGATTCCAAGGCCCACTTAATAGCCAAACACTCCTTCTCTACCACGCTATAGTTTTTCTCTGCCGGGACAAGTTTTCTACTCAAGTAGGTGACCGGGTGCTCTTCACCATTCACTTTTTGTGACAACACCGCCCCTAGTCCTACCTCCGAGGCATCTGTCTGTACAATGAAGGTTTCATTGAAGTTGGGGCTGATGAGGACCGGCTGTCCACACAGGGCCAACTTCATGGACTGAAAGGCTTCTTCTGCCTGAGGGTTCCACCGAACCATTACCGTTTTTTTTCCTTTCAAGAGATCGGTCAGGGCCGCCGTTCGCCCGGCAAAATTAGGTATAAACCGGCGGTAATACCCAAGGATGCCAAGGAACGCCCTCACCTGTTATGTACTCGATGGTTTAGGCCAGTTTTTTATGGCCTCAACTTTATTGATTTGGGGCTTGATAGCTCCTCGGCCTATCACATACCCCAAATATCGAGCTTCCTCCAGCCCTATCGCACATTTTTTTTGGGTTTGCCGTTAACCCCGCGGCTCTGAGAGAATCCAGCACCGCTTGTACGTGTGGTAGGTGCGTTTGCCAGTCGGTGCTAAATATGATGATATCATCTAGATACGCGGACGCGTATTCCTGATGAGGCTTGAGCACTATGTCCATCAATCTCTGAAATGTAGCCGGGGCCCCATGTAACCCAAAAGGTAAGACCACATAGTGAAATAGACCCTCCGGAGTTACGAAGTCGGTCTTTTCCTTCGCCGAATCTGTGAGAGGTACCTGCCAGTAACCCTTGGTGAGATCGAGCGTGGTAAAGTACTGGGCCTGCCCCAGTCTCTCAATCAGCTCGTCCACCCGGGGCATTGGATAAAGGTCAAACTTTGACACTTCATTCAATTTCCGGAAATCATTACAGAAGCGTAATGATCCGTCTGGTTTTGGAATCAGTACAATGGGGCTAGCCCACTCACTCCATGATTCCTCTATGATGCCTAACTGAAGCATTTGTTTTACCTCAGCCGTGATGGCTTGCCTCCGGGCTTCGGGCACCCGGTACGGTCTTATTCGCACCCTTACCCCAGGTTCGGTGACAATGTCATGTTGGATAACCGAAGTCCTACCTGGTAGCTCTGAGAACACGTCGGTATTGTTTTGCACCAGGGAGCGAGCCTCTCGTCGCTGCTGTTTAGTGAGGGCATCACTTATCCTGACCTCCCCCTTGGATGCTTCCCTGGCTGAAGGTAGAGAACTCTCTGGTGATATGCCCGGGGTGATGTCTGTAACTAAACACTCTCGATCTTTCCAAGGCTTTAGCAGGTTTACATGGTAAATCTGCTCAGGTTTCCTCCTTCCAGGCTGATACACCCGGTAATTTACCTCCCCCACCTTTTCTCGAATCTCATATGGCCCTTGCCACTTGGCCATGAGCTTACTCTCGGCTGTGGGTACCAGTACTAATACCCGATCGCCCTTGTTAAAAGACCTGACTCGGGCTCTTTTATTATATGTGCGCCTCTGGGTTACCTGGGCATCTAACAGATGTTCTTTCACGATGGGCATGACCGCCGCGATCCGGTCCTGCATACTAGCCACGTGTTCAATTATACTCTTATGTGGGGTCGGCTCTTGCTCCCATGTCTCTTTGGCTACGTCCAACAGACCCCTAGGGTGTCTGCCGTACAATAACTCAAAGGGAGAGAACCCTGTGGAAGCCTGGGGTACCTCACGGACAGCGAACATCAAATAGGGTAGCAACATGTCCCAATCCCTTCCATCCTTAGAAATCACCTTTTTTAACATGGACTTGAGGGTTCTATTGAACCGTTCTACTAACCCGTCGGTTTGAGGGTGGTACACCGAGGTGCGCAATTGTTTAATTTTTAGTAGTTTGCACAGTTCTCTTGTCACCTTGGACATAAAGGGGGTCCCCTGATCCGTCAGGATCTCCTTAGGCAGTCCCAGGCGACAGAACATGGCAAACAGTTCTCGGGCAATAAGTTTTGCCGAGGTGTGGCGTAGTGGTATAGCCTCCGGGTACTGGGTGGCATAGTCGACGACCACCAGTATGTGTTGATGGCCACGGGCGGATTTTACAATGGGCCCTACCAAATCCATTGCAATCCGTTCAAAAGGTACCTCTATTACTGGCAGGGGTACCAATGGACTACGGAAACTTGCAGTGGGTGAGGTCAACTGACATTCGGGGCAGGATTCGCAGTACCTTTTGACCTCCGCGTAAACTCCAGGCCAAAAGAACCGCTGCAAGATACGTTCTAGAGTTTTTTTTTCCCCTAAGTGGCCACCCAGCAAGTGTGAGTGTGCCAAATCTAGAATCACCCGACGATACGACTGAGGTGCTACCAACTGTTCCACAACCTCGTCCCTGATTTTATCTATCCTATAAAGCAACTCACCATTGACTACCATGCGTGGAAATACCGTATCTGCATTGGGCTGTTGGGCTACGCCGTTTACCTCTAGCACCCTTTCCCGCTCCTGAGTCAGGGTGGGATCTTGTAGCTGAGCTGTCCAAACGTGGCCCTGGACACTTCTAGCTCGGGAATCGATGCGGTCTCCTCCACCTCTCCTGCCAGCACCTCTAAGGGAAACCTATCGGGGTCACACTCTATCCCTATGTGGGACACCCCTACGGCAGGTTCGTCGGGTACAGCATCTGAAATACATTTTACCAGGGGAGAATGGATTTTGTTTTTCCACAGAGTCCAGAACAGGGGCAAGTCTCTTCCCAACACAGACCCATAGGGAAGATTTTTTACCACTCCCACCACATGTTTTATGTCTCCACATGGCGTGGACAAAACTACCTCCGTAGTTGGATACTCTCGTAGGTCCCCATGGATACATACAACCCCGACCTGCCGTCCGCTGGGGTTGTCTCCTGCCACCAGTGACCCATGTACCAGAGTCACGAGGCTCCCTGAGTCCAGGAGAGCCTCCGTAGGGTACCCATTAACCAGTACCTGGCATATTTGGAGTTCACTGTCCTGAGGGTCGAGGATTGCTGTGCAGACGGTCTGGGCATACATTGAGACCCGGCGGCTATATCCGCCGTCCATGGGTTCCGTAGTCAGGGGACAATTAGCCATCACATGTCCCGGCTCCTGACACTGCCAGCACCTAAGGGTGGAAGTACTGTTAGATCTTATGACAGTTTGGGAGGGAACCGGTCTCCTGCCACTCTCACTCCGGGGTTCTCCTTCAGCACGGGTACGGTGCTGACTGTCCCCAGCAGAGGAACGCGACCCCTTTCCCGATTCCTGGGTTGGCAGGGATCGGCGTGACAGCCGAGAGGGGGCGGAGTCTCGAATAAAGTCTTGAGTGGCCGAGTAGCGCTCGATCAAACTGACTACCTGGTCGAGAGTGCCGGGGTCGCCTTGCCCCACCCAACGTTGGATAGCAGCCGGCAGAGTTCTTACCAGCCGGTCAACCACCACCCTCTCCACCATCTGGGCTGGAGACAAAGTCTCTGGCTGGAGCCACTTCTTTACCAGCTGCAGGAGGTCATAAGCCTGAGACCGCGCGGGTCGTGTCTCCACATAGGCCCATGAAAATACACGCTGAGCCCTCACGTATGTCTTAACCCCCAGTCGGGCAAGGATCTCACCTTTGAGCCTCTGGTAGTCCTGGGCGTCCTCCCGACTGAGATCGAAGTAGGCCTTTTGTGCATCGCTGACCAGAAACGGAGCTACCACTTCTGCCCACAGGCCGGCGGGTAGGTTTTCCTGCTCCGCTGTGCGCTCATAAACTGTCAGGAACGCTTCCACGTCGTCCTCCGGTCCCATCTTCCTCAACGCTGAGCGAACCCTGTCTCGGGCCTCGCGACGTTCAGGGGCTGGTGCCGTCGAGGTCTCCCGCAGTGCAGAACTCTGTTGCAGCAACAGTTCGTTTGTTTTTTGCTGCTGCTGGTACAATAGCTGCTGTTGCTCATTGTGCTGTTGCTCCCGCTCCTGCTGTTGCCGCTGGAGACTCAGGTACTGCTCCTGCTGTTGTCGCTGAGACTGCAGCTGCTGCTGTTGTGTAATTACCAGCTGCTTTACCAACTCCTCCATTTTGTCCACGGGGTGAGGCTGAAAAGTGGCCGGCCGGATTGGGGTCATGAAGCTGCCGGTGTTGGTATACCTCAGTCACAATGCCCGCATTCTCCAACCAACTGTAAGGCGGCGGTGTTCACACCGTGCAGTAACTGAGGCAGTGACCCAAGCAAGTCCAAATTAAACAGCTTTTATTCAGCAACTCACGGGTTAAACAGAAAAAGTCCTCCGGTACGCAGCCGGGGTAACATCAGTCCATAAACAATGGTTGCCGGGGACAACGGCCGCGCCGGGCCGAACCGAGCCTGACAGGTGCAGAGCCGTCCCAGGCGTGGGTTCAGCTACACACAATTCCTGTGGAGCTTTCCTGCTATGCTCCCAGCAGGGTCCAAACATAGAACAACACTAATCCTTAGTGCAGGAGTTTTAAAGACCTGTGGCAAAAGCCACTGGAAAACCCGGGTTGGAGGGAGGAGGCCGCCCCACTGCCTCCTGTGACCTCCTCCAAGAAATGAAGGCCCTGCCGGATTTTACTTAATCTGCCTTAGCCAGGTAGTCTGACTAGGTCATTGCTCACCTTCATTCCTGCATTGCAGCCGCAGCTGTGTGTGTGACTGCAATGCACTCCAATGGCTTTAATAGGTCTCTGTACACATTCTGGGGGAAATATAACGTCCCTCGTAAACGATCCCGGTCACTGCCTCACAGTGACATAACCACAGATTTGTCCCAATTAATTTTGAGACCTGACAATTCCTCAAAACATTTAATGAGGTAAATTGCTCTTGGGAGGGATTTCTCTACTTCATTTAGGAAGAGCATTAGGTCGTCGGCATATAATCCCACTTGATCTGTTCTAGAATTTATATTAATACCCTCCACCAAATGGTCCTGCCTAATTTTAAGGGCAATAGGCTCTATCGCTAGAGCAAAGAGCATCGGGGAGAAAGGGTAGCCTTGTCTGGTTCCTCTACCCAAGTCGAAGTATTCCGAAAGTATTCCATTTACAAAGATATTAGCTCTTGACATATAGTAATTTAATCCAACCACAAAATTTATCGGATAATCCAAATTTCAGAAGCACACATTGTAGAAATTTCCACTTCAAAGAATCAAAAGCTTTAGCCGTATCTAAAGAAGGTATTGCCCAAGGCTCCCCATATTTGTGGCCTATGGCCGGCGTCACTCTGGCGAGTTTGATGCGAGTAAGTCGCATGACTTTCTCGCATTAACACCCGGCACGGCCGCCCGCTCTCGGACCCGAGTGCGCGGCTGCATAGAAATACATGCAGCCACACACTCGTGTCCGAGAGCGGGCTGCCGTGTCGGGTGTTGATACGAGAAAGTCGTGCGACTTACTCGCATCAAACTCGCCAGTGTGACGCCGGCCTATCTGTGTTAAAACTTGAACTCTTCTAATGTTAGAGGAGGTGGACCTTCCTGTTATGATTTGTTAGCTGAGGAGGAGAAAAATACCGCCAAAGCAGCAAGACACCAGAGAGGCTGGAACCTAATGGGTTGCAGATCCCTAAACTAACCGCACAACTAGAAGTAGCCGTGGAGCGTACCTACGGTGATCCTAGACGCCTCGGCACAGCCGGAGAGTTAGCTACACCTGAAGATAGAAAGAGGAAAGCTAACTGCCCCGGAGTAAAGCCCCCAAATAGGAAGCCCCCAAACATGTAATGGCGGTTAGACAAGAGGAAAACACGAACACAGACAGAAAATGAGCAAATGTTGGGGCCCAAATCTGTCTAGAAAGTAAAGTACAAGAGAGAAATTCTGTCTGCAACCCAGAAAAACCCTAATAAAAATACCAGCACTTCTGATTACAAAAAACCTGAGACCACATGATCTCGACCACCTATATCAGATCTCTGGTGTGACACACAGCTACCCAGCAATAAAAAATATCAATGGAACAGAGAACAAGTGCAAATACAAAATGAGAACAGAGGGCAGCGCAAGCCCCCAAAGGGGACCCGGCTGAAGTCCAAGGCAAGACTGCCAAAAGCAAGGAAAATCCAACCACAGAAAAAAAAAACAGAAAGTCACTTATCTGAATGATAGCAGGAAAGCAAGCTGAAATTCCAACAAAGACCTGGAAGCAACAATTGATTACCGGCGAGGATCATGGGAGTTCAGCTCACTTATATCAGGCCAGTCAGCCCCACCTGACACCCATTCCTTAATTGGTTCAATACCCTCAGCAACAACCGGAAGGAGCCTCAGCTCCGAAGTCGTCTCCAACACATTCACAACACCTTCCCCGCATAAAGCCAGATTGATCCTCATGGATAATGCTCAAAATTACTGTTTTCAACCTGTCAGCTATAAGTTTCATGAGTATTTTGTAATCTGTATTCAACAGGGATATGGGGCGATAAGAACCACACTCCTCAGCTGGTTTATCTGACTTAGGAATTACTACTACAGTGGCATCATAGAAGGATTGAGGAAGCGAGTGCCTTGTAAGTGCTTCAGAAAAGGTTTGCAAAAGAACCAGGCCTATCTGATCTACATATCTTTTGTATAGTTCTATGGGCATGACATCAGGCCCCAGAGACTTCCCATTAGAGACATAGGTGCTTCCCGAATTTCTTCCAAGGTGATATCACTATCCAAGAACGCCTGATCTTCATAAGAGAGTTTGGGAAATTCTATTTGGTTTAGGTATTCATCAATTTCCTCTACAGTGTGGATTAGTTGGGTGCTATACAGCTCTCTAAAGTATTCTTCAAATCTACCTGCAATCTGATCTTATGTAAGCAACGGGCTGCCCTCCTTTGTATTAATGGCCAAAATTGATGGGGACATTTGATTTTGTTGGATTATGTATGCCAGAAATTTACTTGATTGGTTACCTAGCTCAAAATAAGTCTGCTTAGAGAAAAAGAGTTTTCTCTGTGCCTTTTCCTGTAAGTGCATCAGATACAGTTAGGTCCATAAATATTTGGACAGAGACAACATTTATCTAATTTTGGTTCTAGACATTACCACAATGAATTTGAAACAAAACAAATCAGATGCAGTTGAAGTTCAGACTTTCAGCTTTCATTTGAGGGTATCCACATTAAAATTGGATGAAGGGTTTAGGAGTTTCAGCTCCTTAACATGTGCCACCCTGTTTTTAAAGGGACCAAAAGTAATTGGACAGATTAAATAATTGTAAATAAAATGTTCATTTCTAGTACTTGGTTGAAAACCCTTTGTTAGCAATGACTGCCTGAAGTCTTGAACTCATGGACATCACCAGACACTGTGTTTCCTTCTTTTTGATGCTCTGCCAGGCCTTCACCGCGGTGGTTTTCAGTTGTTGTTTGTTTGTGGGCCTTTCTGTCTGAAGTTTAGTCTTTAACAAGTGAAATGCATGTTCAATTGGGTTGAGATCAGGTGACTGACTTGGCCATTCAAGAATATTCCACTTCTTTGCTTTAATAAACTCCTGGGTTGCATTGGCTTTATGTTTTGGGTCATTGTCCATCTGTAGTATGAAACGACGACCAATCAGTTTGGCTGCATTTGGCTGGATCTGAGCACACAGTATGGCTCTGAATACCTCAGAATTCATTCGGCTGTTTCTGTCCTGTGTCACATCATCAATAAACACTAGTGACCCAGTGCCACTGGCAGCCATGCATGCCCAAGCCATCACACTGCTTCCGCCATGTTTTACAGATGATGTGGTATGCTTTGGATCATGAGCTGTACCACGCCTTCGCCATACTTTTCTCTTTCCATCATTCTAGTAGAGGTTGATCTTGGTTTCATCTGTCCAAAGAATGTTCTTCCAGAACTGTGCTGGCTTTTTTAGATGTTTTTTAGCAAAGTCCAGCCTAGCCTTTTTATTCTTGATTCTTATGAGTGGCTTGCACCGTGCAGTGAACCCTCTGTATTTAATTTCATGCAGTCTTCTCTTTATGGTAGATTTGGATATTGATACGCCTACCTCCTGGAGAGTGTTGTTCACTTGGTTGGCTGTTGTGAAGGGGTTTCTCTTCACCATGGAGAGTATTCTGCGATCATCCACCACTGTTGTCTTCCGTGGGCGCCCAGGTCTTTTTGCATTGATGAGTTCACCAGTGCTTTCTTTCTTTCTCAGAATGTACCAAACTGTAGATTTTGCCACTCCTAAAGTTGTAGCAATTTCTCGGATGGGTTTTTTCTGTTTTTTGCAGCTTAAGGATAGCTTGTTTCACCTGCATGGAGAGCTCCTTTGACCGCATGTTTCCTTCACAGCTAAACCTTCCAAATGCAAACACCACACCTCAAATCAACACCAGCCCTTTTATCTGCTTAATTGAGAATGATATAATGAAGGGATTGCCCACACCTGTCCATGAAATAGCCTTGGAGTCAATTGTCCAATTACTTTTGGTCCCTTTAAAAACAGGGTGGCACATGTTAAGGAGCTGAAACTCCTAAACCCTTCATCCAATTTTAATGTGGATACCCTCAAATGAAAGCTGAAAGTCTGAACTTCAACTGCATCTGATTTGTTTTGTTTCAAATTCATTGTGGTAATGTCTAGAACCAAAATTAGATAAATGTCCCTCCCCTTCCCAAGCCAATTATGTAAAGAGCTATCGGAAGGATTATTAATATACTCAGGTTCCAGCAATTTACATTCCTCTGCAAGTTTCTGCTCTCCAATAGAGGACGCCTTTTTAACCCCTCTCTGCCATTGGACGTACTATTCTGTCCATGTGACGTGGGACTTAATCCCAAGGACGAAATAGTACGTCATACGCGATCAGCCGCGCTCACAGGGGGAAGGCGGCTAATTGCGGCCGGGTGTCAGACGATTCTCACAGCTGACACCCGGCACTAAGTGCCAGGAGCAGTCACGGACCGCTCCCGGCACTTTAACGCACGGCACACATCGATCAAACATGATCACAGTGTTCCGGTGGCATAGGGAAGCATCGCGCAGGGAAGGGGCTCCCTGCGTGCTTCCCTGAGACCCTCAGAGCAGCGCGATGTGATCGCGTTGTTCCGAGGGCCTCCTCCCTGCAGGCTCCCAGATCCAAGATGGCCGCGGGGTCCTTCGGGGTCCTGCAGGGAGGTGGCTTGTCAGTGCCTGATGAGAGCAGGCGCCGGCAAGCCTCCTGCACTGCCTGTCAGATCGCTGATCTAACAGAGTGTTCTGCAAACTGTCAGATCAGCGATCTGACACTATATAGTGATCTCCCACCCTGGGACAATGTAAAAATGTAAAAAAAAATAAAATAAACATATGTAAAAATATTTTTAAAAAAATCCCTAAATAAATTTAAAAAAAATGATTTCCCCAATAAACACATTATTATTATGTAAATAAAAAAACTAATGAATAAATAAACACCGCACTAATCAAAGACACCATAAAATAATGTGATTATATGAAACAATAAAGCAAAATAATGAACTCACTTGTCGACTGCAAAATTCCTAGAAAAAATTGTGGTACGATGTCCACTCCAGGTATATGCTGAAATAATGAGACAGCCAGTGAATAATCGGTTTCTACTGGATCTTAAAATGTGCCTCATATAACTATACTTACTGGTGATATGAATTGGGATGTACACCAGTATTCCAAAGATCGAGGTGAAAAATATTATGTACAGATTTGAGTTACGCCAAAATAATCTAGGTGAGACAAGAAACAAAGGGGAGGCTAATACTTGAAGGACTCATAGGATTCCAATATAAATATGTATTAATATAATATTGAGTACTTACAGAAAAAAGTTTATTATATCCCCTTGAATGATGAGTCAGATGATTCAGTGATATTTTAAAGGTGGCACATTGGAAGAAATATGTGTGCTAATATAGATAGATTATGGACCCAAATCAGGTTCAAATCGTGTTCCTACTCAAAGCCTTGCTGTAATGAATATTATGGATAGTTATATATTAATACAAAAAATCCACATAGAGGTAGCAATTGGCCGTTCTACTCACAATATGAATTGAAGATCTAAGTATCTGCGGAGAGAGCCGCCATGTGGAGCATTGGTATATGTGATGGTATGAATAAGATATGAGTTTATATCGATTTCCAATCTAGTTGCTGCTCCAGACCTTGCTGTAATAAGTAATTATATGCTCATGCAGGGTGTCTAAACAAGGACAGCAAATGAGCATTATACTCACTGTGTGTGATTGAATCTGGTCAGCTGCGGGGAATGGAGCGTTGCTAGGAGGAGGTCGGCAAACACTCGGCGCGCTCCGGCCGGAAGCAGCGCCTGAGGTAGCGACAGGAAAGGGCGGGACAGTAAGGTGACGTCACCGATTAGTCGCGTTTGCGTGGGAGTGCAGGGGCTGATATGCTGACGTGTTTCTAGGGACCACTATCCCTCTTCATCAGAGCTAAAAAACTCAACGCTCCATGCGGTACATATACCAATGCTCCACATGGCGGCTCTCTCCGCAGATACTTAGATCTTCAATTCATATTGTGAGTAGAACGGCCAATTGCTACCTCTATGTGGATTTTTTGTATTAATATATAACTATCCATAATATTCATTACAGCAAGGCTTTGAGTAGGAACACGATTTGAACCTGATTTGGGTCCATAATCTATCTATATTAGCACACATATTTCTTCCAATGTGCCACCTTTAAAATATCACTGAATCATCTGACTCATCATTCAAGGGGATATAATACACTTTTTTCTGTAAGTACTCAATACTATATTAATACATATTATATTGGAATCCTATGAGTCCTTCAAGTATTAGCCTCCCCTTTGTTTCTTGTCTCACCTAGATTATTTTGGCGTAAGTCAAATCTGTACATAATATTTTTCACCTCTATCTTTGGAATACATCCCAATCCATATCACCAGTAAGTATAGTTATATGAGGCACATTTTAAGATCCAGTAGAAACCGATTATTCACTGGCTGTCTCATTATTTCAGCATATACCTGGAGTGGACATCCTACCACAATTTTTTCTAGGAATTTTGGAGTCGACAGTGAGTTCATTATTTTGCTTTATTGTTTCATATAATCACATTATTTTATGGTGTCTTTGATTAGCGCGGTGTTTATTTATTCATTAATTTTATTATTATTTTTGGTAGGTTAACACAGAGCCTACTTATAAACCACCAGCAGCTTTCAAGATACTAATTTATTAATCCTTCACACTTTTCCCCCTTTTTTCGTTCTCATATTTTTTGGGGTGTAGCGCCAGTGTTTATTTATTATTTATACTGTAAATAAAAAACAATAAAAGTACATTTATATTTAGTATTGCCGCGTCCATAACGACCCTCCCTATATAACTGTCCCACTAGTTAACCCCTTTAGTGAACCCCTTAAAAAAAAAAAAGGCAAAAAAACAATGCTTTATCATCATACCGCAGAACAAAAAGTGGAATAACACGCGATCAAAAAGACGGATATAAATAAACATGGTACCGCTGAAAACATCATCTTGTCCCGCAAAAAACGAGCCACCATACAGTATCATCAGCAAAAAAATTAAAAAGTTATAGCTCGCAGAATAAAGCGATGCAAAAATAATTATTTTTATATAAAATAGTTTTTTATTGTATAAAAGCGCCAAAACATAAAAAAATACAAATGAGGTATCGCCGTTATCATACTGACCCGAAGAATAAAACTAACTTATCAATTTTACCACACACCTGAACCCCCACACACCTTAACCCCCAAGGGTGAGATACATTTAAAGCATACTTGAGGGGATGTGTCAGGTCCATGATTTCATATATTAACCCCTTAACCCAGGGGTGAACCTAGCCTCTCTGCTGCCTGAGGCGAACTGCAAAATGGCGCCCTTCCCCCATAGTCAATTTTTAAAATCAGTAGACATAAATCTGGTTCATACAGATTTATATCTGTTCTGTAAAACTGAGTACCATAGTGGACATTTTAACTTAGATAAATAGAAAAAAAAAGGGTCCAAACACAAGGATGTCAGCGCCATCACACACACATACAAGAACCTCACAGAAGAATCCAGAACAAGGATCTTTAATGGCAATGGCAGGCCTGGCACAGGCAACAATGATGGCTGCAGAGCGGTGGCCCTGTAGGCAGACACAGTCCTGCATCCTTATAGCACAGTAGGCAGTACTGATTGACAGCCTATTATCTCTGGGCAGCTCCAATGTGGTGGCTGCCTGGCACTGACCAGTCAGAGATGTCCACCATGCAGCACCGTCCACACACCACATGCAACAACCTAGAGTCTGAGCATCAACAATAGCCTCCTTCTCCCAAAACGTTTAGCCAATCACAAGCACTACACACGGGCCTGTCCGGAGCTAATAGCAGGGGCCTTCCACCCACCAACCGTCGCTCGGGAGAAATGTGAGTGATTGCCTGAGGAGGGAGCACAACTGTGATGGGGCTAACTCTCATGGGACACAGCTATGATGGGGAGAACTCATATCGCATCCAATGCTCTTGTACAGTATCTGATGTTATACGCTTGTGTGATTCCAGCCTTAGTTGCAGTACCAAGAAAAGTTGCTACTTTACACACAGAGCAGGGTCTCGTAGATGATGAAGATGAAGCTGCGCTCTCCATAGTGCTACGGCCTGGTCCTGTTTCCTCAGATTGTGAGCTCTTGTGAACAGGCCCCTGCTCCTCGGTTGCAGTCTTACCATGTAGTCTTTCTAATATGTGGCGTTTTTTGTTCATGTCCTGTCTGGATAGGGATGTAATCTGGATCAAGATTGCTACGCATCACAACGCACCGTACCAAAGCGCTAGTGTGAAAACAGACCACTCGTGCCGCCCCTCACCAGGTGCCCCCATGTTATATACATGCTCCCAATACATTTTATTAACATTACCGCACTGCAACATGGGGCACAAGCTCTTCTAGTGAGGCGGGAAAGATCACTGTTAGTGTTGAGCGATACGATACCGCAAGTATCGGGTATCGGCCGATATTAGCTCTATCGGACTTTCGATACTTAGTTCCGATATTTTCGTCATATCGGATACCGGAATCGGATTTGTCACTGTCACTGTCAGTGTCCGTCGGTCGGGTCTGTCAGGAGTCAGCGGCACTTACCCGGCAGAAGATCTCCGGCGGTCACGGGCTGGACTGCTTGATGGCCGCCATCATCTTTCCCCGGCGGTCACATGCAGTTTCTCGTGATAACTGCAGTGACTGCTGGGTAATCCCGGCCGTAAAGCAGTCAGTCCGATGACGTCACCGCCGGGGAAGCAGGTAATCAGCTGTGCTGCGTCGCGATGACAGGCTCTGCCTGTCATTGCGATGTAGCAGAGCTGGATCGACGTGGGACTGTCGTTACTATGGACTGCGTCGGACAGGTGGTATACTGTTGGTTTGTTTTTTTTCTTTTTTTACAGGAGATCGATGGCGTCGCAGGAATGAGTGTATAATAAAATTAATGAAAACTGTGTTGTCTCTTTTATTTCATTAAAATACTTTTTTCTTGCTGTGTCTTTTTTTTTATACATTTAAAAACTTTGGGATTAATAATGGATCGGTGTCTTATTGACACCTCTCCATTATCAACCGGGCTTATTCTCACCGTGCAATCAACGGTGACATTAACCCCTTATTACCCCACTTGCCACCGCTACAGGGCAGTGGGAAGAGCCGGGTAAAGTGCCACAATTGGCACATCTTTTGATGCGCCAAATGTGGGGCTGCTGTAGCCTGGTATTATCAGGCTGTTGAGGGCCAAAATCCATGGGCCTTGACAGTCTTTTAATACCAGGCCGCAGAAGTCTGCATTTTACTTGGCTGGTTAACAAAAATAGGGGGACCCCTACGCCGGTTTTTTTTCGAGGGGATCCCCTATTTTTGTTAACCAGCCAAGCTAAGCAGACTGCTGTGGCCTGGTATTATCAGGCTGGCAAGGTCCATGGATATTGGATCCTTACCAGCCTGAAAAACCAGGCCTCAGCAGTCTGCTTCATCTGGCTGGTTAACAAAAATAGGGGGGACCCCACGCCAATTTTTTTTCGAGGGGATCCCCTATTTTTGTTAACCAGCCAAGATATGCAGACTGCTGTGGCCTGGTATTATCAGGCTGGCAAGCAGGGTCGGACTGAGGCACCGGGACACCGGAGAAACCTACGGTGGGCCCCAGCTCCTGCGTGGTGGGCCCTGATTTGAAAGGATAGGTCGCGGGGCAGAGGGGGCGGTGGCCCCGGGGCCCGCGCTCTGAGGGGGCCCACCCGGAGCTACGATACAGTTACATTCTGCGGCAGAGCAGGGAGAATCGCTCTCCCTGCTCTGCCGCCCGGAAGCTATGGGGCCTGAACAGGCGTTGGGGGGGCCCGGTGCCAGCAGTGGGCCCCCCACCCGTCATCGGAGGGTCAGCTGTATCGGCATCCAGCCGATAAAGCTGACCCCATGGAGAGAGAAGGAGCGAGCGCTCCTTCTCTCCCATAATCCCCCTCTCAGCGTATGACAGCGGGCGCAATAACATCACCTGCCGGCGCCCGCTGTCAGACGCTGAGAGGGAGAACAGTGAGCAGCACAGGAGCCGGGAGGTGAGTTTTTTTTTTTTTTTTTTTTTTAATGGGGGTGCAGTCGAGTCCTGGCTGGAGAAGTCGTCATGTCGGTGTGAGCCAGATGGAAAAGACATGAAAAGTGAACAATTCCATTAGAAAGAACATCAGCGGTAAGTCATTATCTGTACCTGTGCTGTAATCTATTATATGTTCTGTAGGACTGGTATTATTTAACACAGACCATATGGCGGTAATATCAATATTGGTCTTTTTATATATAGATTATTTTGGCCAACAGCGCGGTCATTTGCTGAGGTTCTCTGATGATGGGCCCACTCAGAAGTTTTGCCCCCCACTAAACCAAAACCCTAGCTACGCCTATGGCTCTCTCTCTAGTCTTTCTTTCTCGCTCTCTGTTCTTTCCTTCTCGCTCTCTGTTCTTTCTTTCTCTCTTTTCTTTCTTTCCTCTCTTTCTTTCTCTGTTTGTTCTTTCTCTCTCGCTGCTCTTTCTTTCTTTTCCTCAGTACCAGCCACTGTGCCCTCATTACCAGTCAGTGTGATCAGCAGTGCTAAATGGTTACGCTTGGGGCGAGGATATGGGTGTGATTAGCTGTGAAATGGGTGTTGTCGGGGCGTGGCCTAAAATTTTCAGCGGCGCGCAACACGCGCCGCAGCCTTTAATCCTCTTTCCTGTCTTCCAAATTTGGGAGGTATGCTGTATGACCTCCCTACAACTTCTGGCCATGCTCCTGATGAGCGCGATGGATGGTCTCGTGAGGGATCTCCTCCCACACCTGGACTAAAGCATCCACCAACTCCTGGACAGTCTGTGGTGCAACGTGGCATGGCCTAAAATTGTCTGCAGCATGCACAGCGTGCCACAGCCTTTGTCCCTCTTTCCCTTATTCAAAGGTTGGGAAGTATGATGTTGGGCCGCAAGAATATATTTTCTCTGGTGGGCCCAAGGTACTCCAGTCCGACGCTGCTGGCAAGGTCCATGTATGTTGGCTCCTTAACAGCCTTAAATACCATGCCTCAGCAGCAGGGGCGTACATATAAATCATGGGGCCCCATAGCAAAAGTCTGAATGTTCCCCACCCCCCCAAAAAAAAAACCCAGAGGCATTGTAAATGTAAAGTGCCAGCACAGTGAGGGAAGTTGAGTCGCACAGAGACAGGGGTTTTGGGGGTACTCGGCACCGATCACGTCGACTTCTATGGGGGATGTCACGAGTAGCACAGCTCGGTCCGTGACCTGGGCGATCACTGGAATGTGGGATATTTCCAGGGGATGATAGAATGTTCGTGTAGTTTGTCGTGACGCCACCTGTAGTACCTGGTCAGGGTGTCCAGCGCTGCTGTGCAGGTCCTCTGGAAGGGATGGTGTAGTGCAGGTAGGTGAAAAGTCTTCTACAGGTAACACGCTATCCTTCCAGGGCAGATAGATGTGAGATAGAGCAATGGTGCAAAGTGATGTAGCAGAGTGGACTATGCGACGTAGTAAGAAAGCAGGAAACACTTCAAGTTAAACGTTGCATAATAAAATTTTTAATAATAACATTACAAAAGTGCAAATGGCTTATATTATGTGACATGTTTTGTTACTGTTCATACCCTTGATATGTGTTATACATGTGTGTTAATAAATACATATTCAACAAAAGTGCCAATAGCATTAGTGCCGAAGTTCGTGGAGACTTCTTAGGACTACAACCCCACCGGGGTAACTTCACAGTGTCCTTTACTTGTGCTTGTGGAGGACCCGCTCCAAACCTCCAACTGTGGTCTTGGGTGGGCTGCAAGACTTTCCTTGAGCAGACCTCACTTTCGGCCACACCAAACGGGTTTTTAGTTTCTGAGGTAGTTGAAAATAGTGCACAGTAAAGTTTTTTGTAAAACCAAGATGGAGCACCGAAGTGCCAACTATTTACAGAAAAGTTTGTGAGCCAGTACAGTTCATGGCTTCAAAGTTCAACATTTTGATTACAGTGAAACACCATTACCCAACCTGGGTATATTAAGGCAACAATAAACTTGTTCTTCTGAACATTCACCCGTCCGGGTACATCAAACCATTACCCAACCTGGGTATATTAAGGCAACAATAAACTTATTTTTATGAACATTCACCCGTCCGGGTACATCAATAATTTAACTATTTACATACAGAGACCCTGTCCGGGTTATTTAGACTTCTTTGGCTGGCCTCTTACCACCTGGTACTGTTCTGGAGCTTGCCAAACATCCGTGACAGGAGGGTCCACCCAGACCTGATGACGTCGTGTGGCCTGTACAGTGACGTCGTGACCCGCTATCTGGGTCTGTGTGGCCACCTCTTTCATCTCCCTCCGGGTCTGGACCCCTATGTCCCGGACTGAACGAACCCCAGGGGGCCTAACAGGCGCCGGGTACGGGCCAGCTATCATTATCATGTCCATAGCTGGGGCTGCTGAGGAGACCACTGAGGGAGGCTGGGGAGATTTATGGCGTGGGGTGGGCACTTGTGCAGAGGCCTGGTTGGGGGAGGCTGAAGGCTCGTAGGGTCTGTCAGTTTCCTGACACTCTGGGGAGTAGGGGTCGCACCTGGTAACATTTAGGGCGTACCATCCATTGTAACCCCAGTGTCGGGTGTAAGTCACCAAGTCTCCTGGCAACAGGTCCCTCCCCGGGTGTCCTTCTGGGAGGTGAGCCTCCACGTCCCGCCGGGTTACAAAAACTTCTAAATAAAGTCCAGGCTCCTGGATGAAGCCCCAACCACCTTTTAACTTAAAGTTCCGTACTGCACCCTTACGCCGCGGCTCCCTCACCGTACTTTTATCCTTTCTCATACGTGCCTTCTCTGCCAGGTCCTTCTCCAGGTGACGTTGCCGAAGCTTTTGGGATTCTCGCTGCTCCCTTTGTCGCTCTGCTTCCCGCTCCCGACGTCTCCACTCTTCCTCCTGACGCCGGTTGTAATTCTCCTCCACCAGCATCTCCATGTCTCCACCGTCAAACGCCAGCTTACGATGTACGGTTTGCGGCAGCTCTCCTGGCGCCCGCCAGTCCTGGCGGCGCTCACCTGTGGCGGAAGCAGCCGGCTCTGGAACAGATGACGGTCGGGGCTCCGGTACAGGCAGGTAGAGCTCTGGTGCCTGCGCGGCCTCCTCCATGAGGACGGGTGTCGCTTCTTCTGCCTCAGCGACGGGGGCAGACAGCGGGATCTGGGGTGCTGGTGCGGCGTTTTCTGCAGGAACGGGTGCCTCCACTGTGATACTGGCAACCGGTTCAGATTGCAAGGGCTGGGATGCCCGCACGGCCTCCTCTACTGGAACGGGTGCCTCCACTGAGATACTGGCAACCGGTTCAGATTGCAAGGGCTGGGATGCGGCCTCCTGTACTGGAACGGGTGCCTCCACTGAGATACTGGCAACCGGTTCAGATTGCAAGGGCTGGGATGCCCGCACGGCCTCCTCTACTGGAACGGGTGCCTCACCTTCCGGTACAGACACTTCAGGGGGTAAGAGGGATTGGCGCCGCTCCAATTGTAGTTTTAGGGCCCGCCAGCTCGCTTCCATCCTGGCGACCTCCTCCCGGTGCCGGGCCAGGTCTCTCAGGGTATCCTCCGCTTCTTCCAGCGTAGGAGGGTTTCCAGGCCGGGTGCCAAACGGTGGCTCCGTGGCGATCGGGTCGCTTCCGTGGGGGGAGAGCTCTGACTCCTCCATCCCTTCCCACTTCTGCTCACGTCCATTCGCCATCTCTGCCAAGTCACATGTGTCATTAGCATCAGGAGAGGCGCCATCTTTTGTAGGGAGGCGGGACCTTCGCGTTCGTTTCCGCCCACTGAGGAGGATGAGGAGGCGGAACTCCAGAGCTGTGGGGCACGATCTTACATTGCAGTAACATTTAGAGTGTGCGGACATCGTTTTCGCGCCATGGAGTGAGTGTACGCTCACGAGAGCACGCCCTTATTCTTCACCTGTGCCTCGTGGCGCAGATATGACGGAAAAATGGCAAATACAGTCTATGATGATTTTTGCAATTCTCAAGCAAAAAAACAGTTCAATTAAGGCACACAGGACTCGCTTATAGCGAGCTTCTGAATCCTGTTCGTGACGCCAAAGTTGAGTCGCACAGAGCCACAGGTTTTGGGGGTACTCGGCACCAAGCCCGTCGACTTCTATGGGGGATGTGACGGGTAGCACAGCTATGTCCGTGCCCTGGTCGCTCACTGGAATGTGGGATATTTCCAGGGGATGATAGAATGTTTGTATAGTTTGTCGTGACGCCACCTGTAGTACCTGGTCAGGGTGACCAGCGCTGCTGTGCAGGTCCTCTGGCAGGGATGGTGTAGTGCAGCTAGGTGATAAGTCTTGTACAGGTAAGACGGTATCCTTCCAGGGCAGATAGATGTGAGATAGAGCAATGGTGCAGAGTGATGTAGCAGAGTGGAGTATGCGACGTAGTAAGAAAGCAGGAAAGGAAACAATTCTTACTACAAAGACATGCAGCATAAGGCTGCCTCAACCCCTCCCATCCAACTAGCTACACCCTGTTCTAACCAGCCTGAGCTAGACCATCCCATTGGGTCCGCCTACACTCAGCTGGCATAGTGTACTGTTGAATGCAGTGGTTGGAGTCAATGGGGTGTTTCCTCCTTACCTGAGAGTAAGTTGTCACACCGCTGGGTGCGATGCAACATCTCTGTGGCGACTGGACCCTCGGGTGCTTCTGTCTTTTCACAAATGCCGGCTTTACCCGGCAATTGAATCAGAAGCTATTTTACTATGTAGAAGTGAATAAACTATAAATATATGTATATATATATATGTCACAATGACATGTATATATATATATATAATATGTATTCTAAGTGTGTATATTTTGTGTTTACAAGGAAAGAAAGTGTTTTTTTAGTTGCGATATTTTGTTCCCATAGACTTACATGGGACTTCCGGTATCGGAATCGGATATCGCCGATATTTAGTGATATCGGCGATACCATTCCGATCCGATATTTTTAGATATCGAGCAGTATCGCTCAACACTAATCACTGTATGACAGAACAGCATGCAGAGTCTACATTATGTCTGCATACTGGTCCCATACAGCTTCATCACTTTCCCATACAGCACATCCCTCGCTTCTGAGCATGCTCAGTGCCGCAAAACGGATCCCTGCACACAGAAGCACCCGGATCCGTGTTGTCCTGGATCCGTGCTCCATAGAGCTCCATCTTAATTCCAGACGTGTAGCCGCGGATCTGTGCGTCTCCCGGGGCCTGCGTGTTTTTCAGATGACACAAACTGCAACAAGTTGCGTTTTTGTGCGTCTGATAAAATATGCAGACACAGGATCTGGGGGAAAATGGTGACAACTGGATGCACACGCAAGTCCCATCCATCACCACTGAAAGTCAATGGAGGCGAAAACGGATCTGTGTGCAAAATATGCAAGTGTGAACCCTGCTTAAATCTATAATGACTGGTGCTGGACCGAGATCTCTCCACAGGTTCTGCCTAAAATCACCTTATATTACTTCCCCTACCCTCAGCAGCTACAACTAACGTCTCTCCTCCTCCCTGTAGTGTCCTGTATTGTATCCTCCAAGTTCTCACTCAGTGCGGCTGACTAATATACTAGTATGAGGAGAACCAACATGATACCAATATGCTGAGTCCCTGTGGCCCCCTACAGTCACAGCCATATATGTTGTGCATGAAGCTAGCAGTATATCACTTTATTTGGGACTCAGGGTAAAGCCCGGGTCTCACATAGCGATACACCAGCGATCCCGACAACGATCAGGATCGCTGGTGTATCGCTACATTATCGCTGCTGAGCTGCCAAACAGGCAGCTCAGGCAGCGATCAGTACAAGCGACACTGCGGGTAACATCGCTTAGTTACCCGCAGTGTACGTTGGATACCAGCGCCCTGATGCAGGGAGCTGGTAACCAAGGTACACATCGGGTTTCCAGGTGCTGCGCAGTGCCTGGAAACCCGCTGTGTACCTTGGTTACCAGCTCCCTGCATCAGGGCGCTGGTATCCAAGGTACACAGCGGGTTTCTAGGCACAGCCCCGCGCCTGGAAACCCGCTGTGTACCTTGGTTACTAGCGGATCGCTGGTCTCCCGCCTGTCACACGCAGCGATGTGTGCCTGTCAGCGGGAGACCAGCGATCAAAAAAATGTCCAGGACATTCAGCGACGATCAGCGATACCCAGCAGGGGGGCTGATCGTCGCTGAATGTCACACAGCGATATCGATGGTGAGCTCGCTGCTGCGTCACAAAACTAGTGACTCAGCAGCGATCTCGCTAGCGAGATCGCTGTGTGAGACGGGGGCTTAACTCACGTGCATTATTCCCAGCACACATCTGCTTCTCTTCTGCTGCTCCCAGGTGAGTCACAGTCAGTCACACTTCAGTGAGCTAAAGCTAATAAGCTGCAGGCGTCAGGAAAAAAAAAACTGGGCTTGTTCTCTTTGCAGAGCCGGCTCATTATATTCACAGCAGGGTGCCGGCTCTTGTATCTGGGCGGTCTGGAGCTGCAGTGAGAAGCAGCGCTGGAGACATGAGGTGACAGGGGAGGGGAAGATGGAGGCTCTCTGTGCTGTTCTGTCAGCTCCTCTCCTACGCTGACTGCAGGCTGGAGCTACTGTCTACAGGAGTGCAGGGCAGGGATTTTGCCGCCCCCTCTGCACACCAGCTGACTGCCGTCTGAGACAATAGGCTCAACTCGCCTCATTATAGATGCACCCCTGCCTTAACCCCAAGGGTAGTTTGCATGTTAATGACCAGGCCAATTTTTACAATTCTGACCACTGTCCCTTTATGAGGTAATAACTCTGGAACGCTTCCATGGATCACGGTGATTCTGACAATGTTTTCTCGTAACATATTGTACTTCATGATAGTGGTAAAATTTCTTTAATATGATTTGCGTTCATTTGTGGAAAAAAAACAGAAATTTGGCAAAATTTTGAAAATTTCACAATTTTCCAACTTTGAATTTTCATGCCCTTAAATCAGAGAGATATGTCACACAAAATACTTAATAAGTAACATTTCCCACATGTCTACTTAACCTCAGCACAATTTTGGAACCCAAATTTTTTTTTTGTTAGCAAGTTATAAGGGTTAAAAATTAAACAGCGATTTCTCATTTTTACAACACCATTTTTTTTTAGGGACCACATCACATTTGAAGTCACTTTGAGGGGTCTATACCAGGGTTCCCCAACTCCGGTCCTCAAGGCCCACCAACAGGTCATGTTTTCAGGATTTCCTTAGTAATGCCCAGGTGATAATTGCATCACCTGTGCAAAACAAAGGAAATCCTGAAAACATGACCTGTTGGTGGGCCTTAAGGACCGGAGTTGGGGAACCCTGGTCTATATGATAGAAAATACCCAAAGTGACACCTTTCTAAAAACTGCACCCCTGAAGGTGCTCAAAACCACATTCAAGAAGTTTATTAATCCTTCACGTTCTTCACAGGAATTTTTGGAATGTTTAAAAAAAATTAACATTTAACTTTTTTTCACAAAAAATTTACTTCAGATCCATCCTTTTTTATTTTACCAAGGGTAACAGGACAAATTGGACCCCAAAAGTAGTTGTACAATTTGTCCTGAGTACGCTGATACCCCATATATACAGGAAAACCACTGTTTGGGCGCATGGCAGAGCTCGGAAGGGAAGGAGCATAGTTTGACTTTTCAATGCCAAATTGGCTGGAATTGAGATCGGACACCATGTCGCGTTTGGAGAGCCCCTGATGTGCCTAAACAGTGGAAACACCCCACAAGTGACACCATTTTGGAATGTAGACCCCTAAGGAACTTATCTAGATGTGTGGTGAGCACTTTGAACCCCAAGTGCTTCACGGAAGTTTATAACATAGACCTAAAAAATAAAAAAATGATATTTTTTTTTCACAAAATGATATTTTCGCCCCAATTTTTTATTTTTCCAAGGGTAACAGGAGAAATTGGACCCCAAAAGTTGCTGTGCAATTTGTCCTGAGTATGCTGATACCCCATATGTGGGAGTAAACCACTGTTTGGGCGCATGGCAGAGCTCAGAAGGGAAGGAGCACTGTTTGAACTTTTCAACGCAGAATTGGCTGGAATTGAGATGCCTAAACAGTGGAACCCTCCCAATTCTAACTCCAACCCTAACCCCAACACACCCCTAACCCTAACCATAACACTAACCACAATCCTAACCCTAACACACCCCAACGCTAATCCCAACCCTAAACCTAATCCCAACCCTTACCCTAATCCCAACCATAACCGTAATCCAAACCATAACCTCAACTCTAGCCCCAACCCTAACCCTAACTTTAGCCCCAACCCTAACTTTAGCCCTAACCCTAACTTTAGCCCCAATCCTAAACCTAACTTTAGCCCTAACCCTAACTTTAGCCCTAACCCTAACCCTAATGGGAAAATGGAAATAAATATTTTTTATTTTATTACTTTTCCATAACTAAGGGGGAGATAAAGGGGGGTTTACTATTTATAGCGGGTTTTTATAGTGGGTTTTTATGTTTGGCAGCTGTCACACACTAAAAGACGCTTTTACTGCAAAAACTAGTTTTTGATTCACCACATTTTGAGAGCTATAATTTTTCCATATTTTGGCCCACAGAGTCATGTGAGGTCTTGTTTTTTGTGGGACGTGTTGACGTTTTAATTGGTACCATTTTCGGGCACATGACTTTCTTGATCACTTTCTACTCCGATTTTTCTGAGACAGAATGAGCAAAAACTAGCAATTCATAAATTTCTTTTACACCGTGCCGTGTGTGGTAAAATTGATAAGGCAGTTTTATTCTTTGGATCAGTACGATTACAGTGATACCTCATTTACATAATTTTTTATGTTTTGACGCTTTTATATAATCAAAACTATTTGATGGAAAAAATAATTGTTTTTGCATCACTTTATTCTGCGAGCTATAACTTTTCTATTTTTTTGCTGATGATGCTGTATGTCGGCTCGTTTTTTGCGGGACAAGATGACGTTTTCAGCGGTACCATGTTTATTTATAACCGTCTTTTTGATCGCGTGTTATTCCACTTTTTGTTCAGTGGCATGATGATAAAGCACCTTTTTTTTGCCTTGTTTTTTTTTCTTTATGGTGTTCACTAAAGGGTTAACTAGAGGGACAGTTTTATAGGACGGATCGTTACGGACGCAGCGATACCAAATATGTGTACTTTTATTGTGTAGATTTTTTTAATCAAATATTTATTTAGTGATAGAATAAATATTGATTTTTTTAATTATTTTTTTAAAATATTTTTACAATTATTTAAAAAAATTTTTTACTTCATTCTAAGTTTTACACCTTATCCCACTATGGGACATTGATTTTGTGCAAGCTGATCGCTGCTATGGCATGCAGATGAAGCAACACTGACGTGAGAGACTTCCTGACATGCACTGCGCATGACAGGAAGTTTCTCAGCTCTGGAGACCCGGATGTCGTCATGACATCAGGTCTCCATGGCAGCGATCGGGACCCCGCTGCGTGCTGCGGGGTCTCCGATTCAAAGGCAGAGTGGCTGTCAGCCCCTGTGCCAGCTCCGGAACGCTGCGATCTTATTTGATCGCAGTGTTCTTGGGGTTAAAGTGCTGGGAGCGGTTTGTGAGAATCAGCTGACACCCGGCTGCAATCAACCGCGCTCCCCCCGTGAGCTTAGCCGATCGCCCATGACGTACTATCCCGTCTATGGGCAGACAGGCCCTGGGCACAAGGACGGGATAGTACATTAGATGTCAGAAAGGGGTTAAGTTCAGACAAGGTAAGACGGTCACAGAGGAGCGCCAGCCAAGCGCAGCTGTGAGTGATGTAAAGCAGCTCCAGCCGGGTGCCTCAGATGAGAAAGGGAGGTGCAGAGTTGGATGAAACCCGGTCAGCAGGAGCGCAAAAACAGGGGCTAAATTAATAAGCAATCTTCTTTTGTTAAAACCACAACGCGTTTCAACAGGTAATTCTGTCTTCCTCAGGTGGCAGTGCACCTGAGGAAGACAGAATTACTTGTTGAAACGCGTTTCATCCAACTCTGTAGAAAGGGGTTAAGTAGCACATAAGGCACCATATCCATAAATGCACATATAAAAATAAATCTACCCTCCAGATCTCTTTTGACCGCCTGAACCAACCATCTCAGTGACTTATGCACAATGGTGTTTACCCCCCTATAATAGGTCCAAGGTTTATTCATTCTGGATATAGTGTCTGGTGTTAAGTGGGTTTCCTGAAGGCATATTATCTGTGGCCGCGATTTACGTATCTGGGAAAATACCATATTCCGTTTCCTGGCATTTTGCAACCCCCTAATGTTCCATGAAAGAAGTTTAAGTGACGCCATATAGACTCCATATAAAATTTTGATAGAGGATACTATTCCCTTCAAGAGTGCTTAAATTTATCATTTGCAGACCGCCCTTGGACGATGAAGTATAGGTTCAATGCTTATATTCAACTTAAATTACAATTAGATCTAGAACCATTGACTAATAATGGCCATAGAAATACAACTGGGGATGCCTATAAACTTCCCAAAACTTAAGTATAGGCGTACATAGAAATTCTTATATTTTTGTCCATCCGAACCACAAATAACAACTATAATAGATTCAATGTATATATCTTAAATAATTCGTCGCAAAGGCTACTACAGAATTATTGGTCCAACAACCCGTTTTTTGCTGAACTCAAAAGGGTAACCAAGTCCTCAGGCCAGGGATTGAGACGCAGGCACCCACAGAAATGTGTACCTCACCACCATCCCATTTCGGATCAAGTAAAACATCGTTTAGTTAACCAATATATGAATAGATCAACAAGCCCATACAAGTATAAACGTTATTTCTATAGTCAAACATTAAGTTCAGAGAGGTATTTCAATTGATCGTTCTGATAACCTCACACAGAGATCAAAATGCTTGGCAATAGCTATGTTTAACAGTAACCTGCTGGGTTCAAATTGATGACTTCTATCTGAAACAGATAATTCAGTGTTAATACAATAAACTTTTCATGTTGACATGCACTGTCAGTTCTGCCTCTGGCGCCTCTCTCTCCTGGAAATCCACTCCTCTGCTTCCGCCGGATTCTGAAAGAAAATTACCCTCTTGCCATTCTCTAACCTTAGCCTGGCTGGGTACTCCATTGAATAAATCAGATTGGAACTCTTCAAATGTCTCTTAATCGATATAAATGAGGCTCTTCGTTTCTACAAGACAGATGAAAAATCAGGAAACATTACAGCGATATTTTCATGCTTAATAAATTGGGCCTTGCGTGCCCTCTCTGTCTTTCCAATTAAGAAATCTGGCCAGTAGGGGTCTTGGCGGAGCCCCTGGAGGATTCGGTTTTCCAGGTACACGGTGTGCCCCCTACACCGCATACGCAGCAGAGAAGGTGGCACCTGGGAATAAATTGTGCATCCATTTCTCCCCAAAGTCACTGGGGTTATTCCCTTCTGCCCTTTCGGGCAACCTAATTATACGGATATTATTTCGCCTCAGTCTATTCTCTAAATCATCATTTCTGTGTAAGCACAGTTCCATTTTTTGCTCTATTACTCTGATATGTTCGGGCAAGGGAGCTGTTTGGTCTTCCAGACTTGAAATTCTATCCTCTGCTTGATGGACTTTCTCTTCTAGATTTGATATGTCATTGCGGAGGAGTCCTAAATCAGTTTTAACCTCTTCAATTTTACCAGTTAGAGAAGCAGTGCAGCTTTGGATGGCAGTTAGCAGTTGTGCAGATACCTGCTTCAGAGTGGGCTCCGAATCCATATCATCAGGTTCTAGTGATATTGATGCCTCCCCTTGAGACAATTTATTTGAGGATCTCTGAACTGTTGCTGAGTTATTCCCTCTGGCATAGGCCTTTAATTTCTCACTTGCAGATTGTGACTTATTAGGACTCATAGCACTATCTCCGAGAGATGCATGCAATATGAGAGAAGAACTTATAGTTGGATATGTAAATGTGTAGTTCCAGGATAATGTCAGTGGTTCGGATAATCGGATAATAAAAATCAGAAGATCACAGAGTCATTTCCCTACACAGTTTTGATGTATAATATATGCAACAGGAGCAGTTTTCAAAAAGAACAGTAGATGGCAGCAGCACACTGCAGTATGCAGAGTATAAAGAAAGATACTGTGTAGGCTGAGGTCTCAGCATCAGAAATTGCTCGAGAAGCGGGGGGGGGGGGGGGGGGTTGGCAGATCTCCACATCCTCCCCTGCCCGCAAGTCCCCGTACCTCTGCAGCCACCATGCCAGTCTAAACAGCCACTCTTCCTGATCCTTTTTCGAAATATTTTATTGAAGTTTTAAAACATATATGAACATAATAACAGTAGATTATTAATCGAAATACAAAGATTTTTACAAATTAACCGTTGAAAACAGAAGTATTATAAAACAATAGTACAGACATTTTGCTATATTTAACTCTATAACGATCTAAACTTAGCCGTAATATACAATACTGTAAGCGGTAGAAGGTATTGAATTTTCAAGTTCTTAAGGGAGAGCAAATCAAATATCTTAACATAAATCAAAATCTAACCAAGGTTTCCATCTCTTTCTGTATGAGGCAAAATAATTATTTGCTAATGCGTGACTTTCTTTGTAGGACCTATGTAGCCTCATTTTCTCTAGAATGTCACTAAGTTTTGGGATGGAATCTTCCTTCCAAAACGTAGCTATAGCGTTTTTTGTAATTAAGAATAGATGAATAATTGTAGGTCTATGAGATGGATTAATTTGTTCTAAGTCGACAGAAAGTAAGGCCATTTGAGGTGATAATAAGATCTTTTGATTAGAAATTTTGTTAACAATTTCAAAAATTTCAGACCATAATGGTCTAATTTTAACGCATTCCCAGAAAATATGCAGTAGACTACCCATAGGTCCACAATTTCTCCAGCAATCTGGAGATTTTCCTGGGAATAGTCTAGCTAGTTTAATGGGAGTAAAATACCGCCTAGAAATTATCTTAAAGAAGGATTCATGAAGTGATGCACAAATATTAGAGGAGTAGGTATCTTTAAATGCTTGTTCCCATTGTTCTTGGGATATATTTATATTTAAGTCGGTTTCCCAATTGCGCATATAGAGAGTTTTATGAAAACTATTATCAGAATTCAGTGTTCTGTATATATTTTTTGAAGTCCAATATATTTTAGTTTCTGGGTTGCATAGTAGGGTGCTTGTTGATTTTGTTATAGAGGACTTCATCCTCAAGAATTTTAGTATGAATTTTTTTAATAGAGAATATACTTCAATGTCTTGAGGAGAAAATTTAAATTAAGAAATGAGTTCTTCGTTGTTTTTGAATTGTTGACCATCAAATAAATCACATACACTTATAATTTTATGATCTTTCCATGAAGTTGGGATCTCTTTGTTCATTATCAATCCAAACATTTTCAAAGAAATGTTTTTAATCTGTTCAAATCTCAGATGTCTTTTGATTTGAACCTGAGACTTAGACAGATTTTTCCATGCTAATAGCGCTGCCGAGATAGTTGGAGAAGAGTTGTCTGTGAATTTGGAACAAGTGAGACAATCTAATGTCAGCTTCAACAAAGAAGAATTGTTATTATGGTATTTTTCAATATCCAGCCAAGCCGGGCCTATTTCTCCTTTGAACCAGTTTGAAGATTGTTAATTAAGTTTGTATAGTAATAGTTAAGTAAATTTGGGAGGGCTAAGCCTCCATCTAATTTATCTTTAGTGAGAGTTGCAAATGCTATCCTGGCTCGTTTTTTGTTCCAAACAAACAACCACTGATTGTATTTTCCTTAAGTATTTTAAAGGGATAATTAGAGGTATAGCCCTAAGGATATAAAGAATTTTTGGTAGCGAGAATAATTTAAATAGTGTTATCCTTCCTATCCATGAGGTTTCAAATTTAAGAAAATTGTTCAATTCGGTTTGAATATTTTTAGTTATATTTTGCATGTTTAACCCCTCTCTGACATTAGACGTACTATCCCGTCCATAAAACCCGTGACAATCTGACCACGGACGGGATAGTACGTCATAGCGATCAGCTGCGCTCCTGGGGGGAGCGCAGCTGATCGCCGCCGGGTGTCAGCTGATTATCACAGCTGACACCCGTGACTGTGTGTCAGGAGCAGTTACGGACCGCTCCCGGCACATTAACCCCTTGCACACCGCGATCAAACATGATCGCGGTGTACTGGGGGCACAGGGGGGCATCGCGCAGGGAGAGGGCTCCCTGCGCGCCCCCCTGAGACCCTCAGAACAGCGCGATGTGATCGTACTGTTCTGAGGGCTTCCTCCCTCCCAGGACCCGGATCCAAGATGGCGCCGGGGTCCTGGAGGGAGGCGGCTTCCTCAGTGCCTGCCGAGAGCAGGCACTGAGAAGCCTGCAGCGCTGCCTGTGAGATCGCTGGTCTCACAGAGTGCTGTGCACACTGTGAGACCAGCGATCTCACATTTTACAGTGATGTCCCACCCTGGGACAATGTAAAAAAGTAAAAAAAATAAAAATAAACGTGTAAAAAAAATTTCCAAAATAAATTAAAAAAAAATAAAAATATTCCCCAATAAATTCATTTTTTCCTGTAAATAAAAAAAATAAAACAATAAAAGTACACATATTTGGTATCGCCGCGTCCGTAACGACCCCCCCTATAAAAACTGTCCCACTAGTTAACCCCTTTAGTGAACCCCTTAAAAAAAAATAAAAACAAAGCAAAAAATCAGTGCTTTATCATCATACCACTGAACAAAAAGTGGAATAACACGCGATCAAAAACACCGATATAAATAAACATGGCACCGCTGAAAACATCATCTTGTCCCGCAAAAAACAAGCTGTCACTCAGCATCATCAGCGAAAAAATAAAAAAGTTATAGCTCGCAGAATAAAGCGATGCAAAAATAATTATTTTTTCTATAAAATTGTTTTTATTCTATAAAGCGCCAAAACATAAAAAAAGATATAAATGAGGTATCGCCGTAATCGTACTGACCCGAAGAATAAAACTGCTTTATCAATTTTACCACACGCGGAACGGTATAAACGCCTCCCCCAAAAGAAATTCATGAATTGCTGATTTTTGTTCATTCTAACCTCCCAAAAATCGAAATAAAAAGCGATCAAAAAATGTCACATGCTCAAAAATAGTACCAATAAAAACGTCAACTCGTACCACAAAAAATAAGACCTCACATGACTCTGTGGGCCAAAATATGCAAAAATTATAGCTCTCAAAATGTGGTGATGCAAAAACTATTTTGTGCAATAAAAAGCGTCTTTTAGCGTGACAGCTGCCAATCATAAAAACCCGCTATAGATAGTAAATCAAACCCCCCTTTATCACCCCTTTTAGTTAGGGAAAAATAATAAAATTACAAAAATGTATTTATTTCCATTTTCCCATTAGGGTTATGGTTAAGGTTAGGGTTGCGGCTAAAGTGTCACGCTGTATAGCAGATTATATATATATATTATATATATATATATATATATTGTATGTGATGACAGTAATCTATATCAAAAGGGCAACATACTATATAACATGCGCATAGATATATGATAACATAGAATTACCTGACAGAATGTCCAGTGGGTCAATACGGAATCCGTTATACGCTGTCTCCGGCTAGAGGGTGACCGGGGTCTATGCTGACCCTAAACTGGGGTCCTAACTAATCCTCTACCTGGAGGTACTGTTAAAGGTACAGAGGTCCAGGCCACCAGCGTAAACCCTGTCTCCTATCAATCCCTACCAACTGTAATCTAGTCCTAAGAAGGACCCTGATTACCACCAAAGGGAATGAACAGGTAACGGTTAATGAACAGAAAGACATACAAGAAAGACAAGAAATAAAGTAAATAAAGTCTTACATACAACACTCACACACAGTAGGAACACCTAAGGTCTCAGAGATAAACTATAAGCTATAAGAGTAAAAACAACTAAGGAGCTCTTAGCTTAAGTATTCTCAGAACCGATCCAGTCTGCTAGACTACATGAATGCTTTCACCGGCATCTAACAAGCAGACTGGCAGGTATATGAAGGAATCTAATTAGAACATAATCAAAAGCAGCCGGGCGAGGCTGGACCTAGTCTTAGCAAAGAGCTAGGTAAAATTAACTCCCTCATTACCAAACACAAAGAAACAGCAACTCAGCTGTGAGAAGTCAGAGTGTGTAATCGCGACGATCCTCGTGGCGATACACCCATGACAGTACCCCCCCCTCTACGAGGGGACTCCGGACCCTCAGGGCCAGGTCTGCCCGGGTGAGTTGTGTGAAAGGTCCGAACCAATCGATCTGCGTTAACATCAGACGCAGGGACCCACGTCCTCTCCGCAGGACCATACCCCCTCCAATGAACCAAGTACTGAAGGGATCGGCGACTGAGACGTGAGTCAATGATTTTCGACCCATGAAATTCCATGTTATCATTGACCACCACTGAAGGAGGAGGTAGAGGTGACGGTATGACTGGTGCCACATACTTTTTAAGTAATGACTTGTGAAACACATTATGAATTTTAAACGTAGGAGGGAGGTCCAGACGAAATGCCACAGGATTAATTATGGAACTGATCCTGTACGGCCCGATGAATCTGGGACCCAACCTCCAGGAGGAAACTTTAAGTTTTATATTCCTGGTAGACAACCAAACCAGATCGTTCACCTTCAGATCTAGACCAGAAACTCTCCCCCTATCAGCCATCCGTTTGTAACGGTTCCCCGTAACCTTCAGTCTTAACCAATCTGGAACTATCAGTCTCCCTGGAAGTCCCCCAGGGGCGTCCCCCTGAGCCCCCAATACCTCCCCCTCAAGCTCAGAGCATACAGCTGACACTACAACTCCCTCCTGAGGAATAAGAACCGGATCATCCGTCTTCCCGGCCCCTGGGAAAGTACGAGATAAGGCATCAGGAAGCAACTTTATTGAGCAGTCATATGCGCGATGAGGAGGTAACTCTTTACACCCCTCCTCTGAGAACATCTCCCCAAAGTCCTCCAGAAAAGGAGACAAAGTCCTAGGCACAACCGCACCGATGACCGTGCTCATGCAGTTATTCCTGCAAAATTCACCCCACTGGCTTATCTTTCCGGATTGCCAATCAATCACTGGGTTATGTTTAGCCAACCAAGGAAGTCCCAACACAATAGGAGTGGGTAGACCCTCCAACACATAACAAGACAATTGCTCTTTATGTATTGCCCCTACTCGAAGATCTATGTTATGAACAGCTTGTACCAAGCTACCTTGACCGAGAGGTCTAGAATCAATAGATACTATAGGGACCGGTTTGGCCAATACACTCAGTTGCATACCATGCACCTGGGCAAACCGAGCGTCCACCAGATTAGCCCCGGACCCACTATCAAGAAAAACAGAAATCCTCTCAGTTCTAGTACCAATCACCACCTCCGCAGGCACGAGAAACTGAGAGGGATTTGGGGACGAAATACACACTCCCAGGTTAACTCCTTTGCTCAAAGAGGCCCGGGATGGACACCCCCCAACAAAATGTCCCTCTCTCCCGCAAAAGAAACACCTTCTAGTCTTGCGGTGCACCGCCGATTCCCTCCTACAAAAAGATGTCCCTCCCAACTGCATGGGTTCCTCAGAACAGACCAGGGGAACCTCAGTATAAGGGACTTTAGTAGTAGGTGGAGTCATCACGGGAGGCGGAGTTACCTCGCGTCTTCCCCGAATTCGTCTATCAATGCGAATAGCGAGGGCCATAGCAGCCTCCAGTGATGGAGGAGAATCATACTGAGCCAACACATCTTTTAATTTGTCAGACAACCCTTGACAAAACTGGCTCCTAAGAGCTGGGTCATTCCACTGAGTATCTGTTGCCCATCTACGGAACTCAGAAGAATATTCCTCCGCTGGACGATTTCCTTGCCGTATTTTACGTAACTTTGTTTCAGCAAGGGAAACTCGATCCGGATCATCATAAACCAGACCCAGGGCAGTAAAAAATCGATCCACTGACTGGAGATCTGGGGAGCCTGGAGGAATAGAGAACGCCCAAGATTGAGGGTCCCCTTGTAAGAGCGAGATAACAATTCCCACCCTCTGCTCTTCACTCCCAGATGACCGAGGCCGCAGCCGAAAGTACAATTTACATTCCTCCCCGGAAAGTAAAAAATTTGTCCCGCCCACCAGTGAACCTGTCCGGGAGAGCAACCTTAGGTTCAGATCTGGTTTGCTCCGGGGGGACAAAACCTTGGACTTAATGTCTGCCAACTCCATGGACAACCCCTGCAACTGCCGGGCCAGCTGGGCTACTGGATCCATGACAGCTGGGGAGAATCTTTAGTAGGGCCGGTGAAAATGTCACGCTGTATAGCAGATATATATATATATATATATGTATGTGATGACAGTAATCTATATCAAAAGGGCAACATACTATATAACATGCGCATAGATATATGATAACATAGAATTACCTGACAGAATGTCCAGTGGGTCAATACGGAATCCGTTATACGCTGTCTCCGGCTAGAGGGTGACCGGGGTCTATGCTGACCCTAAACTGGGGTCCTAACTAATCCCTCTACCTGGAGGTACTGTTAAAGGTACAGAGGTCCAGGCCACCAGCGTAAACCCTGTCTCCTATCAATCCCTACCAACTGTAATCTAGTCCTAAGAAGGACCCTGATTACCACCAAAGGGAATGAACAGGTAACAGTTAATGAACAGAAAGACATACAAGAAAGACAAGAAATAAAGTAAATAAAGTCTTACATACAACACTCACACACAGTAGGAACACCTAAGGTCTCAGAGATAAACTATAAGCTATAAGAGTAAAAACAACTAAGGAGCTCTTAGCTTAAGTATTCTCAGAACCGATCCAGTCTGCTAGACTACATGAATGCTTTCACCGGCATCTAACAAGCAGACTGGCAGGTATATGAAGGAATCTAATTAGAACATAATCAAAAGCAGCCGGGCGAGGCTGGACCTAGTCTTAGCAAAGAGCTAGGTAAAATTAACTCCCTCATTACCAAACACAAAGAAACAGCAACTCAGCTGTGAGAAGTCAGAGTGTGTAATCGCGACGATCCTCGTGGCGATACACCCATGACATAAAGTTAGGGTTAGGGTTGGCGCTAAAGTTAGTATTAGGGTTATGGTTGGGATTAGGGATAGGGGTGTGTTAGGGTTAGGTTTGTGGTTAGGGTTGGGACTAGGGTTAGGGGTGTGTTGGGGTTAGGGTTGGAGTTAGAATTGGTTTTTTTTCGCTGTTTAGGCACATCAGGGGCTCTCCAAATGTGACATGACGTCTGATCTCAATTCCAGCCAATTCTGCGTTGAAAAAGTCAAACAGTGCTCCTTCCCTTCTGACCTCTGCCATGCGCCCAAACAGTAGTTTACTCACACATGGGGTATCAGCGTACTCTGGACCCTAAGAGTTATTGTGCAATTTGTCCTATTTCTTCTGTTACCCTTGGGAAAATAAAAAACTGGGGGCAAAAATATCATTTTTTAAAAAAAAAATGATTTTTTTTGTTTTTACGGCTGTACGTTATAAACTTCTGTGAAGCACTTGGGGCTTCATAGCGCTCACTGTTATGATTTGGTAGCTGAGGAGTGCAGGTAAAAAAGGCAATACACCAGAGCAGTTGGAATCTATGAGATTGCAGTACCCTGACTAACCACCACAACTAGAGGCAGCCGTGGAGCGTTCCTACGTTGGTCCTAGACGCCTCGTCACAGCCTGAGAAACTAACTATACCTAAAGATAGAAAGAGGAAAGCTATCTGCCCCGGAGCAGATCCCCAATAAACATAGAAAGCCCCCAAACATGTAATGGCGGTTAGACAAGAAGAAATACTGACACAGACAGAAAATAGTATGAGCAAACGTTGGGGCCCAAACTATCTAAATAGAAAAGGATAGGAAGGGCACTTACTGCAATCCCAAAAAACCCTGAAAAGCACCAACTTTACTAATTTCAAAAACACCTGAGATCACACGACCTCTACCACCTAAATTAGTTCTCTGGTGTAACAAAATCAAAACAGCAGCCACTGAAAAAACTGGAAAAAGCAAATGTACAAACATCAGTGGCTGAACAAAACTGAGAGGGCAAAAGCCCCGGAGGGGACCCAGAAGGCCCCCACAGAAGTGCAGGACAAAATGCAAAAATCAAGCACAAAAGCATAAAGAAGAAAAAGTCTTATCTGTTAGCAGGAGATGCAGACACGACACAGCAGGCTACAAAGGAAACAGGAATCAAGGATTGAGACCAGAAAAATTGATCACCGGCAACCCTGATGGGAAGGTGACTCCCTTATATAAGACCAGTCAGTAACACCTGATTCCCAATCCTCACGATCTTCACTGGACAGTCCAGTACCGCTTGTAACCACCAGAGGGAGCCTCTGCTCAGAACTCATCTCAAGTCCATTCACAACAGTACCCCCCCTTGAGGAGGGGTCACTGAACCCTCACTTGAGCAATCAGGTCGGTCAGGATGAGTTCTATGATACGCACGGATGAGTCTCCTAGCATGGATGTCCGAAGCAAACACCCAAGAATTGTCTTCCTGACCATAACCTCTCCACTTAACCAAATACTGGAGTTTCCGTCTAGAAAAACGAGAATTCTAAATTTTCTCAACCTCAAACTCCATATTGCCCTCAACCAGAACAGGGTCAGGAGGCAAAGCAGTAGGAACCACTGGCTCAACAAACCTCTTCAACAAGGACTTGTGGAACACATTATGGATCTTAAATGTTCCTGGAAGAAGCAAACGAAAAGAAACAGGATTAAGAATCTCCATGATCTTATAAGGTCCAATGAACCTAGGCTTAAATTTAGGAGATGCCACTCTCATAGGAATATTTTTTGAGGACAACCAGACCAAGTCCCCCACTTTAAACCGAGGACCATCAGTCCTATGCCGGTTAGCAAACTGCTGGGCCCTCTCCTGAGAGAGGGACAACCTCTGCACTACCTGGTCTCAAATCTGTTGCATACGCTCCACAACAGAGTCAACACCTGGACAGACAGAAGCCTCCGTCTGTCCTGAAGAAAATCGAGGGTGAAACCCAGAATTACAGAAAAATGGAGACATCAAAGTGGCAGAGCTAGCCCTATTATTAAGAGCAAACTCAGCCAAAGGCAAAAAAGAGACCCAGTCATCCTGATCAGCAGACACAAAGCATCTTAGATAAGTCTCCAATGTCTGATTTGTTCTCTCAGTTTGACCATTGGTCTGAGGATGAAACGCCGAGGAGAAAGACAATTGAACACCAAATTTAGAACAAAAGGTCCTCCAAAATCTGGAAACAAACTGGACTCCTCTGTCAGACACAATGTTCTCAGGAATGCCGTGTAAACGAACCACGTGCTGAAGGAACAAAGGTACCAATTCAGAGGAGGAAGGCAACTTAGGTAATGGCACAAGATGTATCATCTTGGAAAACCTATCACAAATCACCCAGATGACGGTCATTCTCTGAGAAACAGGGAGGTCGGAAATGAAATCCATAGAGATATGGGTCCATGGTCTCTTGGGCACAGGCAATGGCATCAACAAACCACTAGAGCGAGAGCAAGGCTTGGAGCGAGAGCAAGTCCCGCAGGACTGCACAAATTCCCTGACATCACGAGACAAGGTAGGCCACCAAAAGGACGACTAACCAAGTCTCTGGTACCAAAAATTCCGGGATGACCGGCCAACGCGGAACAATGAATCTCAGACATCACACTCTTTTTCCAGTGGTCCGGAACAAACAATTTCCCAACAGGGCAGCGCTCGGGCCTATCCTCCTGACACCCCTCCAGAGCCAGTCTCAAATTGGGCGAGATGGCGGAAAGAACTACACCTTCTTTCAAAATAACAGAAGGATCAGATAACTCAGGAGAGTCCGCAAGGAAACTCCTTGAAAGGGCATCCGCCTTAACATTCTTAGTGCCAGGAAGAAAGGAAACCACAAAATTAAAACGTGTGAAAAACAAGGCCCACCTGGCCTGTCTAGGATTAAGTCGCTTGGCAGATTCCAGATAAACCAGATTCTTATGGTCAGTAAGGACCACCACCTGATGTTTGGCTCCCTCAAGCCAATGTCTCCACTCTTCAAAAGCCCACTTCATGGCCAATAACTCCCGATTACCCACGTCATAATTACGTTCAGTAGGAGAAAATTTTCGAGAGAAAAAGGCACAAGGGTTACTTTTAGAGGTCTCTGGATCTCTTTGGGACAAAACGGCACCTGCCCCAATTTCAGAGGCATCAACCTCCACCTGAAATGGCAGAGAAACATCAGACTGCCGTAGAACAGGAGCAGAAGTGAATCTCTGCTTAAGTTCCTGAAATGCAGAGACTGCCTCAGGAGGCCAATTCACCACATCAGAACCCTTTTTGGTCAAATCAGTTAATGGTTTAAAAATAACCGAGAAATTACCAATAAATTTACGATAAAAATTGGCAAAACCCAAAAATCTTTGAAGAGCCTTTAATGAAGTAGGTTGGACTCAATCACAGATGGCCTGAACCTTGACCGGGTCCATTTCAATAACAGATGGGGACAAAATAAATCCCAAAAATGAGATCTTCTGTACGCCAAAAAGACACTTTGATCCCTTCACATACAGAGCATTCTCTCTCAAAATCTGGAATACAGTTCGAACATGTTTCACATGAGAGTCCCAGTCATTGGAAAAAATCAAGATATCATCCAAATAAACAATCAGAAATTTATCCACAAAATCCCTGAAAATGTCATTCATGAAGGACTGGAAGACAGAAGGAGCATTAGTGAGCCCAAAGGGCATCACAAGGTACTCAAAATGCCCCTCAGGGGTGTTAAATGCCGTTTTCCATTCATCCCCGTGCTTAATGCGAATAAGGTTATATGCCCCCCTGAGGTCAAGTTTGGTAAACCAAGTAGCGTTTTTCACCCTGGAAAACAGGTCAGAAATCAAGGGTAACGGATATTGATATTTCACAGTAATATTGTTCAAAAGACGATAATCAATACACGGCCTTAATGAACCATCCTTTTTGGCCACAAAGAAAAAAACCGGCACCTAAGGGTGAAGAGGATGGTCTGATATGACCTTTCTCCAAAGACTCCTTGATATAAGACCGCATAGCGTCATGTTCAGGTACAGACAAGTTAAAAAGGCGACCTTTAGGGAATTTACTACCCGGCACTAATTCAATAGCGCAGTCATAGCTCCTATGGGGAGGCAAGGATGCAGATTTACTTTCGCTAAACACATCAGAAAAATCAATCAAAAAGTCAGGAACATCCTGAGCTTGGGGGAGGCAGAAAAAACAGGAGTGTTGGTATTAACACATTGGCAGCCCCAACTGGTTACAGACACAGATTTCCAATCCAAAACAGGATTATGAGACTGTAACCAAGAGAAACCCAGCACGATAATGTCATGCAGATTATACAGAACCAAAAATTTGCAGCTCTCCTGATGATCAGGTTCAACCCTCATTATCACCTGAGTAGAGAACTGAGGTTTATTCTCAGCCAAAGGGGTAGAATCGATCCCCAGTAGGGGAATAGACTTCTGTAGGGGTATCAAGGGAAACCCACAACGTTTAGCGAAATCAAAATCCATCAGGTTAATAGCTGCTCCTGAATCAACGAAAGCCTGAGCAGAAAATGAGGACAGAGAGCATATCAGAGTAACAGTTAATAAAAACTTAGTCTGAACACTACCCAAGACAACTGAGCGTGCAAAACGTCTTCCTCGCTTAGGGCAGACTGAAATAGCATGAGAGGCATCACCACAGTAGAAACATAACCCATTGCGCTTTCGAAACTCATGACGCTGTGCCCCAGAAACTACTCTGTCACACTGCATGGGTTCAGAAGCAGGTTCACAAGGCAACACTATTCCACGCATACTTCTCCGCTCACGCAAACGTCTGTCAATTTGAATCGCTAATGACATAGAATCATTGAGACCAGAGGGGACAGGGAATCCCACCATAACATCCTTTACATTATCTGACAGACCCTTCCGAAAAAGGGCTGCCAAAGCGTCGTCATTCCATTTGGTCAGGACTGCCCACCTACAGAATCGCTGACAGTATAACTCAGCGTCATCAAGCCCCTGTTTTAATGCCAACAAGGCTTTTTCAGCTTGATCAGTGACATTAGGCTCATCGTACAATAACCCCAAGGCCTGAAAAAATGTATCAACATCACTCAAAACAGGATCCCCAGGTGTCAGGGAAAAAGCCCAATCCTGAGGTTCGCCGCGCAGGAGAGAGATGACAATTTGAACCTGCTGCGCTGCGTTCCCTGAGGACTTAGATTTTAAGGCAAAAAACAATTTACAATTATTTTTGAAATTCAGAAACTTGGCTCGATCCCCCAAAAACAAATCTGGCATGGGAATCCTAGGTTCTACAACAGGCAACCTAGCAAGATAGGTAGCAATACTCCGAACCTCAGTGGCAAGCTGATCCACATGGCCAGACAACTGTGCAAACTCCATTGAGAGAAAAAATCCTCCCCAGCACCCAGAGATACAGAGGGAAAAAAAAAAAATGCAACAAACAGAAAAATATCTCTGACAACTCTGACAACCTTTTTTTTTCTTTCAAAATATTTTTCCCTTCTGTG
>JARQOD010000003.1:277987461-278069990 GCA_033576555.1 Oophaga sylvatica | reverse complement strand
GCAACGTTCCACCGTGCACCCCCCCTTCCTGTGGTAACGTGTCCCATTGTTCCCCCCTTCCTGAGGTAACGTGTCTCATCGTGGACCCCCTTCCTGAGTAAGGTGTCCCATCGCGGACCCCCTTCCTGAAGCAACGTTCCACCGTGCACCCCCCCTTCCGTGGTACGTGTCCATTGTTCACCCTTCCTGAGGTAACGGTCTCATCGTGGACCCCCTTCCTGAGATAAGGTGTCCCATCGCGGACCCCCTTCCTGAAGCAACGTTCCACCGTGCACCCCCCTTCCTGTGGTAACGTGTCCCATTCGTTCACCCCTTCCTGGGTAACGTGTCTCATCGTGGACCCCCTTCCTGAGTAAGGTGTCCCATCGCGGACCCCCTTCCTGAAGCAACGTTCACCGTGCACCCCCCTTCTGTGGTACGTGTCCCATTGTTCACCCTTCCTGAGGTAACGTGTCTCATCGTGGACCCCCTTCCTGAGATAAGGTGTCCCATCGCGGACCCCCTTCCTGAAGCAACGTTCCACGTGCACCCCCCTTCCTGGGTAACGTGTCCCATTGGTTCACCCTTCCTGAGGTAACGTGTCCATCGTGGACCCCCTTCCTGAGATAAGGTGTCCCATCGTGACCCCCTTCCTGAGCAACGTTCCATCGTGCCCCCCCCCTTCCTGAGGTAAGGTGTCCCATCGGGACCCCCTTCCTGAAGCAACGTTCCACCGTGCACCCCCCTTCCTGAGTACGTGTCCATCTGACCCCTTCCTGAGGTAACGTGTCTCATCGTGGACCCCCTTCCTGAGATAAGGTGTCCCATCGCGGACCCCCTTCCTGAAGCAACTTCCACCGTGCACCCCCCCTTCCTGTGGTAACGTGTCCCATGTTCACCCTTCCTGAGGTAACGTGTCTCATCGTGGACCCCTTCCTGAGATAAGGTGTCCCATCGCGGACCCCCTTCCTGAAGCAACGTTCCACCGTGCACCCCCCCTTCCTGTGGTATACGTGTCCCATGTTCACCCTTCCTGAGGTAACGTGTCTCATCGTGGACCCCCTTCCTGAGATAAGGTGTCCCATCGCGGACCCCCTTCCTGAAGCAACGTTCCACCGGTCATGTGGACCCTTCTGTAAGTGTCCATCGCGACCCCCTCTAAGCAAGTTCCGTGCCCCTTCCTGTTAGTGTCCAGTACCTCTGAGGTAATCTCGTGGCCCTTCTGAGAGGGTCCCACGCGACCCTCCAGCAATCCACGTGCCCCTTCTGTGGTAAGGTCCATGTACCTTCCTGAGGTAACGTGTCCATCGTGACCCCCTTCCGAGATAAGGTGCCTCGCGGACCCCCTTCCTGAAGCAACGTCCACCGTGCACCCCCTTCTGGTACGTGTCCCATGTACCCTTCGAGGAACGGTCCATCGTGGACCCCCTCTGAGTAGGTCCCGGCCCTTCCGACAACTTCCAGCACCCCTTCCTGTGGTAAGTGTCCCATTGTACCTTCCTGAGGAACGTGTCTCATCGGGACCCCCTTCTAAAAAAAAAAAAAAAAAAAAAAAAAAAAAAAAAAAAAAAAAAACATCGTGACCCCCTTTGAAGTTCCATCGGGACCCTTCCTAGCACGTTCCACCGTGACCCCCCCTTCCTGGTAACGTGTCCATCGTGACCCTTCCTGAGGTAACGTTCCACGTGGACCCCCTTCCTGGATAAGGTGTCCCTCGGACCCCTTCCTGAACACGTTCCACGTGCACCCCCCTTCCTGTGACGTGTCCCATGTGCACCCTTCCTGAGGTAACGTGTCCCATGTGGACCCCCTTCCTGAGGTAAGGTGTCCATCGGGACCCCCTTCTGAAGCAACGTTCCACGTGCACCCCCCTTCTGTGGTAACGTTCCATGTCACCCTTCCTGGGTAACGTGTCTCATCGTGGACCCCTTCCTGAGATAAGTGTCCCACGCGGACCCCCTTCCTGAAGCAACGTTCCACGTGCACCCCCCTTCCTGGTACGTGTCCCATTGTTCACCCTTCCTGAGGTAACGTGTTCATCGTGGACCCCCTTCCTGAGATAAGGTGTCCATCGCGGACCCCCTTCCTGAAGCAACGTTCCACCGTGCACCCCCCCTTCCTGTGGTAACGTGTCCCATTGTTCACCCTTCCTGAGGTAACGTGTCTCATCGTGGACCCCTTCCTGAGATAAGGTGTCCCATCGCGGACCCCCTTCCTGAAGCAACGTTCCACCGTGCACCCCCCCTTCCTGAGATTACGTGTCCCATCGTAGACCCCTTCCTGAGGTAACGAGTCCCATCGTGGACCCCCTTCCTGAGGTAAGGTGTCCCATCGTGGACCCCCTTCCTGAAGCAACGTTCCACCGTGCACCCCCCCTTCCTGCGGTAAAGTGTCCCATTGTTCACCCTTCCTGAGGTAACGTGTCTCATCGTGGACCCCCTTCCTGAGATAAGGTGTCCCATCGCGGACCCCCTTCCTGAAGCAACGTTCCACTGTGCACCCCCCTTCCTGTGGTAACGTGTCCCATTGTTCACCCTTCCTGAGGTAACGTGTCTCATCGTGGACCCCCTTCCTGAGATAAGGTGTCCCATCGTGGACCCCCTTCCTGAAGCAACGTTCCACCGTGCACCCCCCCTTCCTGAGATTACGTGTCCCATCGTAGACCCTTCCTGAGGTAACGAGTCCCATCGTGGACCCCCTTCCTGAGGTAAGGTGTCCCATCGTGGATCCCCTTCCTGAAGCAACGTTCCACCGTGCACCCCCCCTTCCTGCGGTAAAGTGTCCCATTGTTCACCCTTCCTGAGGTAACGTGTCTCATCGTGGACCCCTTTCCTGAGATAAGGTGTCCCATCGCGGACCCCCTTCCTGAAGCAACGTTCCACTGTGCACCCCCCCTTCCTGTGGTAACGTGTCCCATTGTTCACCCTTCCTGAGGTAACGTGTCTCATCGTGGACCCCCTTCCTGAGTAAGGTGTCCCATCGTGGACCCCCTTCCTGAAGCAACGTTCCACCGTGCACCCCCCTTCCTGTGGTAACGTGTCCCATTGTTCACCCTTCCTGAGGTAACGTGTCTCATCGTGGACCCCTTCCTGAGATAAGGTGTCCCATCGTGGACCCCCTTCCTGAAGCAACGTTCCACTGTGCACCTCCCCTTCCTGTGGTAACGTGTCCCATTGTTCACCCTTCCTGAGGTAACGAGTCCATCGTGGACCCCCTTCCTGAGGTAAGGTGTCCCATCGTGGACCCCCTTCCTGAAGCAACGTTCCACCGTGCACCCCCCCTTCCTGCGGTAAAGTGTCCCATTGTTCACCCTTCCTGAGGTAACGTGTCTCATCGTGGACCCCCTTCCTGAGATAAGGTGTCCCATCGGGACCCCCTTCCTGAAGCAACGTTCCACTGTGCACCCCCCTTCCTGTGGTAACGTGTCCCATTGTTCACCCTTCCTGAGGTAACGTGTCTCATCGTGGACCCCCTTCCTGAGATAAGGTGTCCCATCGTGGACCCCCTTCCTGAAGCAACGTTCCACCGTGCACCCCCCCTTCCTGTGGTAACGTGTCCCATTGTTCACTCTTCCTGAGGTAACGTGTCTCATCGTGGACCCCCTTCCTGAGATAAGGTGTCCCATCGGGACCCCCTTCCTGAAGCAACGTTCCACTGTGCACCTCCCCTTCCTGTGGTAACGTGTCCCATTGTTCACCCTTCCTGAGGTAACGTGTCTCATCGTGGACCCCCTTCCTGAGATAAGGTGTCCATCGTGGACCCCCTTCCTGAAGCAACGTTCCACTGTGCACCCCCCCTTCCTGTGGTAACGTGTCCCATTGTTCACCCTTCCTGAGGTAACGTGTCTCATCGTGGACCCCCTTCCTGAGATAAAGTGTCCCATCGCGGACCTCCTTCCTGAAGCAACGTTCCACGTGCACCCCCCTTCCTGTGGTAACGTGTCCCATTGTTCACCCTTCCTGAGGTAACGTGTCTCATCGTGGACCCCCTTCCTGAGGTAAGGTGTCCCATCGCGGACCCCTTCCTGAAGCAACGTTCCACCGTGCACCCCCCCTTCCTGTGGTAACGTGTCCCATTGTTCACCCTTCCTGAGGTAACGTGTCTCATCGTGGACCCCCTTCCTGAGGTAAGGTGTCCCATCGCGGACCCCCTTCCTGAAGCAACGTTCCACCGTGCACCCCCCTTCCTGTGGTAACGTGTCCCATTGTTCACCCTTCCTGAGGTAGTGTGCCCCATCCTGGGACTCTTCCTGGTAAAATGCGCCCTGTTGTGATCACCGGGACCATTATACTACACTCCTGCTTTGCCGCTTCATGTGCACTCGGTAATGACCCTGTGCAGTGAAAAACTGTAAAAAGGACGCAGCACTGCTTTGTTAAAAAAAAGAATAGCTGCACTTTGTTTTACACACACAGGAGACAAGATCGCTGTATGTGTCCGCTAATGATACTGTGACATATAGCAGAGTGGCCGGAAGGTGGCGCCCGTGACTATGTCCTCGGTGACCGCTCCACTCTATGGTGGCAGGAAGTAGTCCTCGCTCAGTGATACACGTGCTTCCGGCGTGCAGCGCTCTTGTGGGTGAGTGTCTGTGTCCCCAATGATGTTGTTTGACACCGGACGAAGCCGGGCTGTGATAAAACCTGCGCGGTCATATGCTGGCTAACGTTTGTCAGCCTGACACTCAGGCCGGGTTATATTATGCCAGTCTGTGACAACCAGGGTGCCCTTCATGGCAGTGTCCCCTGTGAGACGTCCTCCAGGCCTCTTCGCTGCACTGCAGGTGGTGTAAAGTCAGCTCTCAGGAGTGATGGGGCTGAAGTACCCTACTATGACCTCGAAGGTCGTTACAGGTCGCACTATTTGTAAGAAATGCACAAACCATGGTGAGACCCCAGGTTTGGTGCGCTGAATGTTGCCTCTGTGTCCCAGGCAGGGGGACGTGTCGCCATCGTCATGTCCTTGATGCAGGTTCTTGGAGATGCATTCTGACGCTGTAATTAAGTAAAATATACCTTCCATTGTGTCCAACTGACTGGACTTCTGTATAGTATACTTTAACATTAATTTACAAGGTTCACATCTGCTTTTCCGCTAAGCCCCTTTCATCACATTTTAGCGCAATGGGAGAATTGTAATAAGAAGAAAGAAGTCACACTTTCTTCTGTTCTGTCCATCTCCGCCGGACCAGAACAGAATATACTCCGACCAATGGCCACCTGAACATTAAGTTGCTTATCAAGGTTGTATCAATTTCTGGGGCTTTTTTTTTTTAGTAGCTGGTGTTACCTTTAAAAGGGTATTCCAGCTTGGATCACTTCAACATCGGGAGGAGAATGGGGCCGGTGATGTATACTGATACCTGTTGGGTCCGGTGCACGATCGTCAGGTATTTAAATAGTACAAGGGTACTGTACCTGCATATTCTGCACATAGTCTGGCAGGGATCAGTGGCATCACTAGGTCCTAATGCCAAGCGAGCAGTGCCTAAATACCCCATTAAAACCCCTGCATTAACAGTGTGGATGCTGTCCTGCTTTTGGTCATGTCTGAGTAGTGCGTATTCCCCTTTTCTGTCTGAGTAGCATCACCTGCCCTCTATAAATGGCCATATTCAACTCCAAAGTGGTAAACATGTACTTTGCATGTGTATCGCAGTGTTAAAAAATGCACTACATTGTACAGATATTACAGTTTTCTTCCTGAAAAAAATTGCTGTAACTATGCCCCATACATCATTCTCCACATTTTAAAATATGAAATTCACGGTTAATACCTGCAGCATAAATTAACAGGCTGCATATGTTACAACGCAAAAGTTGGTTTCTTATTTGTCAATTTTTATATTTTACAGGTATAACGACTAAAATCACAATAATAAAATACAATGCAACGAGGTACACTTAAAAGCAGCTACAAAAATTATAAAACTGGCACAAAAATAGGTGTCAAAGTGGGCACTGAAGGGCATTATTGAAAGGGTTAAATGACTTTTGGCGACTGATCTCACACAGATGATGATGCCCCACATTTAATTCGGGTCACTCCAGCCTGTCTGAAACAGACTCTGGGTATCAGAACTGGCATCAAATTGGGCAGACAGTAGATAATTTGAGTAACTTGTTTTTAAGGGGTTAAACGACTGGGCTATTCATATGACAACATCATTTCATATATAGTGATGTTACTCATCAAATTTCGATCACTCCAGAGTGGCCTAAATAGGTTCTGTTCATGAGAACTGGCCTCAAAGTGGGCAAATAGCGAATTTTACCAGATTTGAATAATTATCTGGTGTTTTTCAGGCGTTAAATGACTTTGGGCCACTGATCTAACACCACCATTACTTAGTGATGCAATGGTGACATGGGTTCTGGGCGTCAAAACTGACATCAAAGTGGGCAAATAGCCAATTCTCCCAGATGGTGTTTCAAAGGGGTTAAATGACCTTGGGCCACTGGTCTTACAGCACCAGCACAAACAGGAAGACCCACATCAAAATCAGGTTTTTTTTTTCAGGCTGACGGAGTGCTTACTGATCAAAAAAGCTGGTTTCAAAGTGAGCATGTTGCAACTTTGTACTGATTTGAATAAGTTACTGGTTTGTATTAAGGAATAATTGGTTTGTCCGGTCTTAAACTACAAGTCTGCAGTCACTCTGTGACTCAATACTTGTAAATTCTCACATCACGCATACTGCTCATTGAACATTCTCCCGTGTCTGCGCCATGAGCGGCGGCCATGTGACCGCAAGAATGTGATTTGCATACTTACGGCCACATTCTAACTGGACGTGGCCGGCCTAGCTCTATACACTTGCATTCAGTGAGGCCGCGCTCATTTTTGGCACGTGATGACATGTATGCAAATCACATACCATATATACTCTAGTATAAGCCGACCCGAGTATAAGCTGAGGCCCCTAATTTTGCCACGGAAAACTGGGTAAGCTTATTGACTCGAGTATAAGCCGGGTGTATAAACCGCCGTCCTGCTGTGCTCCCCCAGTCCTGCTCCATGCTTCCCCATCCAGCTCTGTGCTCCCCCCTCCTGCTCCGTCCTCCGCTGTGCTCCCCCCTTCCTGCTCCGTCCTCTGTGCTCCCCCCTCCTGCTCCGTCCTCTGTTGCTCCCCCCTCCTGCTCCGTCCTCTGTGCTACCCCCTTCCTGCTCCGTCCTCCTGTGCCCCCCCGTCCTGCTCCGTGCTCCTCTGTGCTTTCCATCCTCCCCCTCGTCCTGCTCCGTGCTCTCCATCCTCCCCCCATCCTGCTCTGTGCTCCTCTGTGCTCTCCATCCTCCCCCCCGTCCTGCTCCGTGCTCCTCTGTGCCCTCCATCCTCCCCCCGTCCTGCTCCGTTCTCCTCTGTGCTCTCCGTCCTCCCCCCGTCCTGCTCCGTGCTCCTTGTCCTCCTCCATGCTCCCCCCATCCTCCTCCATCATACTCACCCTCCCCGTGCCATCGCTGAACGTCCTGGCAATCCTGCGTTGTACCCGGCTTCCTGCAGCTCTCCTGGGCTGAGCGGTGACGTAATACCGCTCATTAAGGCATGAATATGGACGCCACGCCTATGGGAGTGGCGTCGCGTCCATATTCATAGCCTTAATGAGCGGTATTACGTCACCGCTCAACACAGAGAGCTGCAGGAAGCCGGGTACAACGGAGGATTGCCGGGATGTTCAGCGATGGCACGGGGAGGGTGCGTATGATGTCCCAGCCACCGGCTCCTGCCGCGGCACCCACTCCCCCGCTGGTTTCTGCCCAATGACTCGTGTATAAGCCGAGGGGGCATTTTCAGCACAATAAAAGGTGCTGAAAATCTCGGCTTATACACAAGTATATACGGTACTTATCACGCCCGCTGCTCTTGGCACAGACAACAGAGAATTCTCAGAGTGAGCAGTATACATGATGTGAGGATTCACAAGTTTCTAGTCACATAAAGTGACTGCAGGTTTGTAGCTTAAGACTAGACAACCCCTTTATCCCTTAAAACAAATGAAGGTTCGTCATATAGTCCTTATGAGGAGGGGGGTGGAGCGGGCTCACAGGAGGCAGTGTCGCGGCTTCAGGAAGGCGGCGGGAGTGGAGTTATGCCACGGGCCCCGAGCTGGGAACAGGGGTTGTCCTGGCGGTGCAAGACTTTAGGCCCCGGGCTTCAATAAAATTTTGGCAGTGAGGCAGGAGCAGAGTCCCCGCTCGCTCTGCCCAAGGACTTTCCAGCGGTGGGATTCAGGAAAATGGCCGATAGAGGTGGTGCATGTGGAGATTTAGATCTCGGCTCAGCAACATTTTGTTGAAGCCAAGTGTGTCTTCTAATCCGAAAAATACAGCATTTGGCTTTACCATGTCCAAAAAAGTCAATTCCTATCAAAATACACAAAATTAAAATAAAGTAAATTCTGGAAAAAACATTTAAATGCCAGAATTGACTCTTTTCAGTTGCTGCTCTTCCCACCAAAGATACAGTAAAAGTGATTAAAAGGACACGTACCCCAAAATTGTATCAATAAAGCGTCATCTCAGTAGGGTCATAGGGACTTTGCACAGAATGACTCTTCAAACCAAGTCTCGCCACTCGGTGCTTCACAGCAGTGCCAATCATTAAAGAAGTTGTCCACTACTTGGACAACTTTTTCTCATACCCCTCGTTTGGCGCCCATAAAATAATAAAGCTTATAGTCACCTCCCGTGCTGGTGCTATTCCCGCAGTGTCTGTAATCGATTGCCCGGTGTCACGGGGTTACCGCAACAGCGTGGAGCCAGAAGACCGCAGCGTCTGATTGCTCCTACTTTGGCGCTGAGAAGAATCACTTCTCCTTCATTTTAAATGTTTATTTCTTTTGGCAGAACAGGATTTCAACGGCCGTGTTGGAAATCCCTGTGTTCCCAGCTGTGCTCGTTTTGCCACGCCTTTTCCCTTTTTAATCTGGGCTCTGTTACTAGTCCTTGTCAGAGCTAGCATTTACTGCAAACTAAGCTAATGCTGGGAGAGGAGTTGGTATGAGGAGAGCTGGTGGAGTTATTAGTGACTGTTGCTTGGTTTTTACGCGTGGTAATTCCTTATCCTTCTTATTTTGGTTTATTCCCCTACCTTCACACCCCGGTTGCAAGTGCATTCCTCTATTAAATGTGAGTGAATATTTTGTATGCCTGGAGTTTTCTGTTAACCCTTGTTTGTGCTGCCTTGTTTGTCGGGTTTGTGTAGTATAGTACACAGTAGCACCCCCTCTTCCCTGGGTGGGGGAAGAGAACAAATGGAGGGCTAACTTGGGAGATAAGGCAAGGGCTGAGGCCTCGGCATCTTCACCATCTGAAGTATCCCAGGGAGCAGGGCAAGCTAGGACCCCCCCCCAAGTGTTAGGGACAGGGAAGGAGCCCCTGGTCCCGGGTCACCCGACAGTTATGTTGTGACACCGGGGGCTTCCGTGCTCTTGTGACGTGGCGCCAACGCCCAATCAGCGCCGACATCATTTCCCCCGCCTCCTGTCAAATTGAGCATGAAGAGAAAGTCCAAAATCAGCTGCAGTCCGGACTTCCTGTTTACGTTTGATTTGTCCGCATATGGGAACAATGATGTCAGCGCTGATTGGGTGAATGTCATCAAGTGTCACAACAACCGGGAGAGCAAGTGCCGACTCCCTGGGAAATGCAGCGTCACTGGAGGTGAGTATAAGCTTTATTTTTTTATGGGGGCCAAACATTTTTGTCAAGAAGGGATTGTCCTAGTAGTGGACAACCCCTTTAAGTACATCTTCCCACCTGCTTGTTTTTCAGTCACCCATGACGGCACCACGAGTGAGGGGATCCGCCCTTCATGGACAGGAAACCTTCAAGATAAAAATGGCGAACCCCTCTCTCCGCATCAGTTGGTTTCCTGTCCTTGATGGGAATCCTCAAGATGAAATCTTAAGAAGACAGAAGAGGATGCTCGGGCCTGGGTCAGATGGGTTTGGCAGGCAGAGGCCTGCTGCATCCGTTGCCAGATACCGGTAGTGCTTTGGAGGTCACAATTTCATGCCCTCCCTGAGCGGGCGTGGGTAGGCGTTATGCCAGGCCACGCAGCCCGTGAACACATCGGTGTCTGGGCGAGCTGGGGTAACATGGCGGCAGAGACAATCAAAGAGCCTGCTACAGAAGGTCCTGTGCTGCCTCGGGCACCAGGGATTCCCTGCCCTCCCTGAGCAATTGAGGGGAAACAGGGCACAAGGCTGCTCTAATCCGGTCAGTTGTGGCTCCTTACCTCGGTCCTGGAATGTGGATCTTGTGGGCCATCCGCAGGGTGCAGCTTGGAGACCGGGTGCGCGCAGACTCAGAGGCGACCTGGGAGCGCGCACAGTAAGTGCTGGGTGCACGCAGGATACAACACGCCCCAAGATGGGCGCGCGTACCCCTAGAAATGAGCAAGAGGGGGCACGCATAGAATAGTAAGCCGCTGACCTGAAGTTGGTAGCAACCATGGAAAACATTTTTCGCCGGAGCACCTGCAGCCTCAGGAGCCAGAAAGGCATCGGTCGCTCTCGCAGGAGAAAAAGCAACCACGCCGTGGCAGTGGGGTCCACTCGGGCAGTGCACGGGCAGATCTCAGTGGCTCCAGGAAGGAGGGGTCCATAGTCTCTAGAGGAGATATTACGGTCATCATTCAACCTCCGGATCCGGTACCTGTTTGAAGCGTACGAGTGGTGAGTGATCTCCGAGAAAGTACAGTACACTAATGTCTGGTTTCTTTCTCTCTCCTGTCGCCTACCCTCTCCTTTTCTATATATCGGTGGGGTGAAGTGTAGGGAGTCCCTAGGAAGAATAAAGCCAAACTTAAAAACAGGGCGTGTCCCTTACGTAGACGCCAGCTAGGAGCTTTGTTGGATAGGTAGATTCTTATTTGGACCAGCACTTGATGAAGTACTGGAGAAGACAGGCAATAAAAAGAAAGGTTTTCCGATCCAGCCATTTCCATCCTTTTGGCGCTCCTTTCGGAGAGGTTGCAGATCTAGGGGCAGCCATATAGACACAGAGACAGAGTGGACAAGCAGTCCTGAGGAGGGAAAAGCTTTTATTTTGGCAGACCCTCCAGAGATACCAAGAAGCTCTCCCAATGACTTCTCTCAGGTAGGAGGGAGACTCTCTCACTTCATCCTGGCCTGGGAGCGAATTTCATCCAGTACCTGGGCTCGGGAAATTGTGAGGTCAGGTCTGAGGTTAGATTTTGGCAGTCTGCCAACTCAGAGATACATACAGACCACGGTACAGCCCTCTCAAGAGAAGCAACAAGGGCTGGAAGAGGAAGTAATATCACTATTAACCAAACACGTACTGGAAGAGGTTCCTGTGGAGGAGAGGAAGAGGGGATTTTCCCCCCCCCTCCTATTTCTGATGAAAAAAAAACGGAAGACTCTTAAAGAACCATTATAAACTCTGGGGAAAAGCCTTCTTCAATGTCAGGACGGTCATGGAGAACTTACAAACTCTGGGATGGCAGCTAAATCTACAAAAGAAAAGACTGGAACCAGCAACAGTGCAGATCTTCTTGGGGCTAGTAATTGACTCAGTGGCACAAGAGTGCCGACTCTCAGTGGAAAAGGAGAAAATCAAGCAGTTAGTCTTGTCATCAATAAAAAAGTCAGAAATGACCTTCATGAAAGCAGTGTCACTGTTGTTATCTCTTACCACATGTATACCAGCAGTAAAGTAAGCTCCTTTCCACACAAGGGAACTGCAATGGTGTGTAATACAGAACGAACTAGTCCTTCAGGGTCACTTAGAAGGAAAGCTTACCCTCCCAGACACAGTAATCCGATCACTCAGTGGTTACAGATCGAATCAAATCCAAGAGGGGTACACTGGGTATACAAAGCATCCAGAATAGTCACAAAGGACGCCAGTCCCTGGGGGTGGGGAGCCCACCTAGACACCCTGTGGCTCCAGAATCCCTGGGCCCAGAAGGAAATAAGCCTATCATCAAACGAATGGAAGCTACTGGCTATCGAAAAGGCACTAAATGGGCTTCTACCACATCTACAAAGTTAGCATGTGAGAGTCCTATCAGGCAATCGAACTGCAGTAGCCTATATAAATCACCAGGGAGGCACTCGTTCTCTGCCACTAATGCAAATAGCAGAGAGGATTTTATGTCTGGCAGAACATCATTTCCTCTCATTATCGGCCCTGCATATCCGAGGAGTAGACAACCTGAAGGCAGACTTCCTAAGTCGCAATCAGTTAAAACAAGGAGAATGGTCCCTGACGAGATCAGTATTCAATCAGATTGTGGACTTGAGGGATCGGCCCAAAATAGACCTCTTTGCTTCAAGAAGCAACAGGAGAGTCCAGAGCTTTTGTTCCCTAAGTCCGGCAGACAATCCGTGTGCAGTAGATGCCTTCAGAATAGAGTGGACTCCAGGACTCCTATATACCTTCCCTCCAATATGCCTGATACCGGCGGTCTTGAGAAAGATCCGAGAAGAAAAAGCCAGAGTAATTTTAATAGCCCCATTCTGGCCAAAACAACAATGGTTTTACTGGCTAAGGACAATGTCCGTGACAGATCCGTGGGTCCTCCCAGAGGACCAAAATCTTCTGACACAAGGGCCCTTTCTTCATCCTCAAATGTCCAGGCTGCATGTAACAGCCTGGAATTTGACAGGTCACTTCTAGATGGCAAAAGCTTCTCGGCAGGGTTAGTTTCTACACTGCTTAGTAGCAGAAAGCTGATAACCACTAGAATTTATGGGAGAACCTGGAATAAGTTTTTATCCTTCTCTGGGCTAGTACGGGAGGGGGGGTCACAGTAGTGGCTATACTAGAGTTTCTGCAGAAGGGGCTAGAGCTGGGATTGGCAGTTAGTAACCTTAAGGTACAACTTTCAGCTCTGGCTGCCTTATACAACTGTGACCTAGCAAATGATAGATTGGTGTCCAGGTTCATCAGAGCCTGTAGTAGCGCAAACTGTGTCCCATCTCCTACACCTCCCTCTTGGGATCTGAATCTAGTTTTTTCGGCCTTAGCAGAGAGTCCCTTTGAGCCACTAAACACAGTGTTAGGATAATTTCATTAAAAACAGCCTTATTAGTGGCACTCGCTTCAGCCTGTAGAATAGGTGACTTGCAAGCCTTATCGGCAGATCCTCCCTACACTCGGGTCATAAATGATAGATTAGTGTTAAGTTTAGACCCAGCTTACCACCCCCCCCCAAAGTGGTGTCAAGGTTCCATAGGACTCAGGAAATAATCCTACCATCATTCTGTCCTAACCCGAGCAACCAGAAAGAGGAGAGGCTTCATTGACTGGATGTTAGGAGGTGTCTCCTACGTTACTTAGAGGTAACGGAGCTCCAGAGAAAGCAGAGGGCCATGTTTGTCTCTTTTCGGAGGTCTTAGGGTATCCAGACTATAGCTAGATGGGTATGAGAGGCCATTAAGCTAGCTTATGTTAGTGTAGGTAGGGCTATTCCTGTAGGTCTGAAGGCCCATTCCACGAGAGCCATGGCGACATCCTGGGCGGAGAGAGCAGATGTTTCCATCGACCAAATTTGTAAGGCTGCCACTTGGGGTCCTCTCCTTCTACTTTCTTCAGACACTATAGGTTGGATCTGTCTGCTACCTCTTACCTCACATTTGGGAGAAGGGTGCTACAGGCTGTAATGCCTCCCTAAAGAAACCACAAGTCTCTGTAATTCTCTCGTGGTGCTGTCAAGGGTGACTGAAAAACACGGGTATTACTTACCTGGTAATATGTTTTTCATAACCAATGACGGCACCTTTATATTCCCTCCCTATTGATCACGTTTTTGTTTCGGTGCATCGTTATAGTTAGGCACTCCCTTGGGTGTTGGTAGCTAGGAATTTAAACAATGAATGGATGTATTATTTGAATGTACACTAATGCGCGGAGATCCTCTCATGCTCTGTAAAATTGATGCGGAGAGAGGAGCTGCCCTTTTTATCTTGAAGGTTTCCTGTCCTTGAAGCGTGAATCCCCTCTCTCGTGGTACTGTCATGGGTTATGAAAAAACACATTACCAGGTAAGTAATACCTGTGTTTTCCCTTCATCTCCACTCCCTTCTTTGATTGACAGCTCTGTGTTTTTAGAACTAGAGAAAGCAGGTGAGACGTACACTTAAATGTTTGGCCATCCCAGAACATTGTGGCTATCGTAAGGCACAGGAGCTGTGCATCGGCAAGATCGCCGCCGGGAGCTCGGCTTAAGGGATAGTCAAGCTCCGGCTGTCACAGCCAGGGATGGTGCCCACATCTCCTGCATGCCAGACGCCATCATGCTGATGTACTAGTACCTGGTCTTTTCTTATGTTAATGAATTACCTATTTGTGTTCTATGTTGCAAACTTGTGAGACCCTATACCCTACAGCTATATCTTTATAAAGGCCGGACTTAGGCCGAAACATAGATTTATCCATCTGAAATTCATTGCGCAACTTAACATTTTTTTGTCAAATAAACTTTCTTTTTTTCAACATATTTCTGAGTGACGAAGTTTAACTATCAATAATATTATACTCATTTACTTCTGAGCACCATATTCTATTCGGTTGAGCACCCATTTCCCACTTTCATTGACCTGTTAGACCATGCCAGGAGCATGGTGTTATGTTTCGGTAGCTGAGGAGTGCAGGTAAAAAAGGCAATACACCAGAGCAGTTGGAATCTATGAGATTGCAGTACCCTGACTAACCACCACAACTAGAGGCAGCCGTGGAGCGTTCCTACGTTGGTCCTAGACGCCTCGTCACAGCCTGAGAAACTAACTACACCTAAAGATAGAAATAGGAAAGCTATCTGCCCCGGAGCAGAACCCCAAAGATAATAGAAAGCCCCCAAACAAGTAATGGCGGTTAAACAAGAAGAAATACTGACACAGAAAGAAAATAGTATGAGCAAACGCTGGGGCCCAAACTAACTAAATAGAAAAGGATAGGAAGGGTACTTACTGCAATCCCAGAAAACCCTGAAAAGCACCAACTCTACTAATTTCAAAATCACCTGAGATCACACGACCTCTACCACCTAAATTAGTTCTCTGGTGTAACAAAATCAAAACAGCAGCCACTGAAAAAACTGGAAAAAGCAAAAGTACAAACATCAGTGGCTGAACTAAACTGAGAGGGCAAAAGCCCCCGAAGGAGACCCAGAAGGCCCCCAAAGAAGTGCAGGACAAAATGCAAAAATATAGTACAAAAACAAAAAGAAGAAAATGTCTTATCTGTTAGCAGGAGATGCAGACACGACACAGCAGGCTACAAGGGAAACAGGAATGAAGGATTCAGACCAGAACAATTGATCACCGGCAACCCTGATGGGAAGGTGACTCCCTTATATAAGACCAGTCAGTAACACCTGATTCCCAGTCCTCACAATCTTCACTGAACAGACCAGTACCGCTTGTAACCACCAGAGGGAGTCTCTGCTCAGAACTCATCTCAAACCCATTCACAACAGTACCCCCCCTTGAGGAGGGGTCACCGAACCCTCATTTGAGCAACCAGGTCGGTCAGGATGAGTTCTATGATACGCACGGATGAGTCTCCTAGCATGGATGTCCGAAGCAAACACCCAAGAATTGTCTTCCTGACCATAACCTCTCCACTTAACCAAATACTGGAGTTTCCGTCTAGAAAAACGAGAATCTAATATTTTCTCAATCACATACTCCAGATTGCCCTCAACCAAAACAGGGTCAGGAGGCACAGCAGCAGGAACCACTGGCTCAACAAACCTCTTCAACAAGGACTTGTGGAACACGTTATGGATCTTAAATGTCCCTGGAAGAAGCAAACGAAAAGAAACAGGATTAAGAATCTCAATGATCTTATAAGGTCCAATGAACCTAGGCTTAAATTTAGGAGATGCTACTCTCATAGGAATATTCTTTGAGGACAACCAGACCAAGTCCCCCACTTTAAACCGAGGACCATCAGTCCTATGCCGGTTAGCAAACCGCTGGGCCCTCTCGTCCCAAATCTGTTGCATACGCTCCACAACAGAGTCAACACCTGGACAGACAGAAGCCTCCGTCTGTCCTGAAGAAAATCGAGGGTGAAACCCAGAATTACAGAAAAACGGAGACATCAAAGTGGCAGAGCTAGCCCTATTATTAAGAGCAAACTCAGCCAAAGGTAAAAAAGAGACCCAGTCATCCTGATCAGCAGACACAAAGCATCTAAGATAAGTCTCCAATGTCTGGTTTGTTCTCTCAGTTTGACCATTGGTCTGAGGATGAAATGCCAAGGAGAAAGACAATTGAACACCCAGTTTAGAACAAAAAGTCCTCCAAAATCTGGAAACAAACTGGACTCCTCTGTCAGACACAATGTTCTCAGGAATGCCGTGTAAACGAACCACGTGCTGAAGGAACAACGGCACCAATTCAGAGGAGGAAGGCAACTTAGGTAATGGCACAAGATGTATCATTTTGGAAAACCTATCACAAATTACCCAGATGGTGGTCATTCTCTGAGAAACAGGAAGGTCGGAAATGAAATCCATAGAGATATGGGTCCATGGTCTCTTGGGCACAGGCAATGGCATCAACAAACCACTAGAGCGAGAGCAAGGCTTGGAGCGAGAGCAAGTCCCGCAGGACTGCACAAATTCCCTGACATCACGAGACAAGGTAGGCCACCAAAAGGACCGACTAACCAAGTCTCGGTACCAAAAATTCCGGGATGCCCAGCCAATGCGGAACAATGAATCTCAGACATCACACTCTTTTTCCACTGGTCCGGGACAAACAATTTTCCAACAGGGCAGCACTCGGGCCTATCCTCCTGACACCCCTCCAGAGCAAGTCTCAAATTGGGCGAGATGGCGGAAAGAACTACACCCTCTTTCAAAATAACAGAAGGATCAGATAACTCAGGAGAGTCCGCAAGGAAACTCCTCGAGAGGGCATCCGCCTTAACATTCTTAGTGCCAGGAAGAAAGGAAACCACAAAATTAAAACGTGTGAAAAACAAGGCCCACCTGGCCTGTCTAGGATTGAGTCGCTTGGCAGATTCCAGATAAACCAAATTCTTATGGTCCGTAAGGACCACCACCTGATGTTTGGCTCCCTCCAGCCAATGTCTCCACTCTTCAAAAGCCCACTTCATGGCCAATAACTCCCGATTACCCACGTCATAATTACGTTCAGTAGGAGAAAATTTTCGAGAGAGAAAGGCACAAGGGTTACTTTTAGAGGTCTCTGGATCTTTTTGGGACAAAACGGCACCTGCCCCAATTTCAGAGGCATCAACCTCCACCTGAAATGGCAGAGAAACATCAGGCTGCCGTAGAACAGGAGCAGAAGTGAATCTCTGCTTAAGTTCCTGAAACGCAGAGACTGCCTCAGGAGGCCAATTCACCACATCAGAACCCTTTCTGGTCAAATCAGTTAATGGTTTAACAATAACCGAGAAATTACCAATAAATTAACGATAAAAATTGGCAAAACCCAAAAATCTCTGAAGAGCCTTTAATGAAGTAGGTTGGACCCAATCACAGATGGCCTGAACCTTGACCGGGTCCATTCAATAACAGATGGGGACAAAATGAATCCCAGAAATGAGATCCTCTGTACGCCAAAAAGACACTTTGATCCCTTCACATACAGAGCATTCTCTCTCAAAATCTGGAACACAGTTCGAACATGTTTCACATGAGAGTCCCAGTCATTAGAAAAAATCAAGATATCATCCAAATAAACAATCAGAAATTTGTCCACAAAATCCCTGAAAATGTCATTCATGAAGGACTGGAAGACGGAAGGAGCATTAGTGAGCCCAAAGGGCATCACTAAGTACTCAAAATGCCCTTCAGGGGTATTGAATGCCGTCTTCCATTCATCCCCGTGCTTAATGCGAATAAGGTTATACGCCCCCCTGAGGTCAAGCTTGGTAAACCAAGTAGCGTTTTTCACCCTGGAAAACAGGTCAGAAATCAAGGGTAACGGGTATTGATATTTCACAGTAATATTGTTCAAGAGACGATAATCAATACACGGCCTTAATGAACCATCTTTTTTGGCCACAAAGAAAAAACCGGCACCTAAGGGTGAAGAGGATGGTCTGATATGACCCTTCTCCAATGATTCCTTGATATAAGACCGCATAGCGTCATGTTCAGGTACAGACAAGTTAAAAAGGCGACCTTTAGGGAATTTACTACCCGGCACTAATTCAATAGCGCAGTCATAGCTCCTATGGGGAGGCAAGGATGCAGATTTACTTTCGCTAAACACATCAGAAAAATCAATCAAAAAGTCAGGAACATCCTGAGCCTGGGGGGAGGCAGAAAAAACAGGAGTGTTGGTATTAACACATTGGCAGCCCCAACTGGTTACAGACACAGATTTCCAATCCAAAACAGGATTATGAGACTGTAACCAAGGGAAACCCAGCACGATAATGTCATGCAGATTATACAGAACCAAAAATTTGCAGCACTCCTGGTGATCAGGTTCAACCCTCATTATCACCTGAGTAGAAAACTGGGGTTTATTCTCAGCCAAAGGGGTAGAATCGATCCCCAGTAGGGGAATAAGACTTCTGTAGGGGTATCGAGGGAAATCCACAACGTTTAGCAAAATCATAATCCATCAGGTTAATAGCTGCTCCAGAATCAACGAAAGCCTGAGCAGAAAATGAGGACAGAGAGCATATCAGAGTGACAGTTAATAAAAACTTAGTCTGAACACTACCCAAGACAACTGAGCGTGCAAAACGTCTTCCCCGCTTAGGGCAGACTGAAATAGCATGAGAGGCATCACCACAGTAGAAACATAACCCATTGCGCTTTCGAAACTCATGACACTGTGCCCCAGACACCACTCTATCACACTGCATGGGTTCAGAAGCTGGTTCACAAGGCAACACTATTCCACGCATACTTCTCCGCTCACGCAAACGTCTGTCAATTTGAATCGCTAATGACATAGAATCATTGAGACCAGAGGGGACAGGGAATCCCACCATAACATCCTTTAGGGCTGCCAAAGCGTCGTCATTCCATTTGGTCAGGACTGCCCACCTATGGAATCTCTGACAGTATAACTCAGCGTCATAAGGCCCCTGATTTAATGCCAACAAGGCTTTTTCAGCTTGATCAGTGACATTAGGCTCATCGTACAATAACCCCAAAGCCTGAAAAAATACATCAACATCACTCAAAACAGGATCCCCAGGTGTCAGGGAAAAAGCCCAATCCTGAGGATCGCCGCGCAGGAGAGAGATGATAATTTGAACCTGCTGCGCTGCGTTCCCTGAGGACTTAGATTTTAAGGCAAAAAACAATTTACAATTATTTTTGAAATTCTGAAACTTAGCTCGATCCCCCAAAAACAAATCTGGCATGGGGATCCTAGGTTCCACAACAGGCAACCTAGCAAGATATGCAGCAATACTCTGAACCTCAGTGGCAAGCTGATCCACACGGCCAGACAACCGTGCAAACTCCATTGAGAGAAAAGATCCTCCCCAGCACCCAGAGATACAGAGGGAAAAAAAAAATGCAACAAATAGAAAAATATCTCTGACAACTCTGACAACCTTTTTTCTTTCACAATATTTTTTCCCTTCTGTGAGTACCATACAATTTTCAATTTTTAGGCCGGTGATACTGTTATGTTTCGGTAGCTGAGGAGTGCAGGTAAAAAATGCAATACACCAGAGCAGTTGGAATCTATGAGATTGCAGTACCCTGACTAACCACCACAACTAGAGGCAGCCGTGGAGCGTTCCTACGTTGGTCCTAGACGCCTCGTCACAGCCTGAGAAACTAACTACACCTAAAGATAGAAATAGGAAAGCTATCTGCCCCGGAGCAGAACCCCAAAGATAATAGAAAGCCCCCAAACAAGTAATGGCGGTTAGACAAGAAGAAATACTGACACAGAAAGAAAATAGTATGAGCAAACGCTGGGGCCCAAACTAACTAAATAGAAAAGGATAGGAAGGGTACTTACTGCAATCCCAGAAAACCCTGAAAAGCACCAACTCTACTAATTTCAAAATCACCTGAGATCACACGACCTCTACCACACAAATTAGTTCTCTGGTGTAACAAAATCAAAACAGCAGCCACTGAAAAAACTGGAAAAAGCAAAAGTACAAACATCAGTGGCTGAACTAAACTGAGAGGGCAAAAGCCCCCGAAGGGGACCCAGAAGGCCCCCAAAGAAGTGCAGGACAAAATGCAAAAATATAGTACAAAAACAAAAAGAAGAAAATGTCTTATCTGTTAGCAGGAGATGCAGACACGACACAGCAGGCTACAAGGGAAACAGGAATGAAGGATTCAGACCAGAACAATTGATCACCGGCAACCCTGATGGGAAGGTGACTCCCTTATATAAGACCAGTCAGTAACACCTGATTCCCAGTCCTCACAATCTTCACTGAACAGACCAGTACCGCTTGTAACCACCAGAGGGAGTCTCTGCTCAGAACTCATCTCAAACCCATTCACAACAGCATGGCCTAAAAGGTGTTCTTTCAGTGTCACACTGCCAGCTATAATGCAAAAAAAGTGAAAAATTACATTACGCCAATACTCATGTTTATATAAAAACAAAAAATACACATGATTTGGTATTGCCGCAACCAGAACGACCTGATCTATAAAACTGTAACACTATCCCCACAGTGGGCACCTTTAAAAAAATAAAACACATAGCAAAAACTTTTTTCATTGTACAGCGTAAGAAAAAGTGGAACAAAACGCAATCCAAAAGCCTTTGTACCGTATATACTTGAGTTTAATCCGAGTTTTTCAGCACATTTTTTTGTGCTGAAAAAGCCCCTCTTGGCTCATACTTGAGCCGACTGCTGCGGCTAACTCCTGTGCCCGCTGCTAAAGAGAATTGAATATCCACTGTGGTGGCAGTGAATATTAATTTTTTTGTAATAGTGCACACAGTGTCAGCCGCAGCCGCCGACTTCCAGTAGCTGCCAGGTGATCACATGTCCCCGCTACTTAAGAGAAATTAATATTCACTTCTCTCCATTCCCATGGGCATGGAGAGAAAGTTAATATTCATTCCATTAAGTAGCGAGGGTCACGTGACTGCCTGGCGGCTGCAGCTGACACTGTACGTGCTACTTAATAGCAATGGCTACCCACTGCTCTCCACGCACATTCCAGAGCTACTTCCAGCATTCTGCGATTTTTACATTTTTTTCTCTCTCATGCCAAATCGGAGTGAGGAAAAAAAATAGTGTAACGGGTCTGGGAGGCGGAACCTCTGAGCTTTATTATACAAGGAGACTTTCCTTGTAAAGGAGCTGGTGGTGCCCGGGGAGACGGACAGGAAATCACTGCAAGTGACGGGGGCAGTCTCTGGACAGACAGGCGGGAGGTCACGGCAAGTGACCGGGGCAGTCTCTGGATAGACAGGCGGGTAGTCACGGCAAGTGACCGGGGCAGTCTCTGGATAGACAGGCAGGTAGACACGGCAAGTGACCGGGGCAGTCTCTGGATAAACGGGCAGGTAGTCACGGCAAGTGACCGGGTGTCATGTGTGCATCGCCACGAAGATCGTCGCGGTTGCACATTCTGACTTCTCACAGCTGAGTTGCTGTTTCTTTGTGTTTGGCAGTTAGGGAGTTAATTCTGTCTGTGCTCAGTTCTGGGACTGGGTGCAGTTTCTTCCGGCTGCAATTAATTATTTGTTGATTGGTTTCCTTTAAATCTCTGGTTGTCTGTGTTGGGAGTTGCCAGTGAAATTCTTCATGCAGACCACAGATAGGATTGTATCTGTATAGACTTAAGTTAAAGAGCTCCTTAGTTGTTTTAAGCTCACCTTGCTTAGAGTTTAATATCCCAGATCATTTATGTTCCTTCTGTGTTTGAGTGTGTATGCAAGTCTGTGTTTTCTCCAGTCTGTCTTATATGTCTAATCTGTGTATTTAGCAGAGATCAGCCCATATCCCTTTGGTGGTAATCAGAATCCTTCTTAGGACTGATTACAGGGTTCAGGGACTGATAGGAGACAGGGTTAGGCTGGAGACTTGGACCTCTGAACCATTATCAGTACCTCCAAGGTGAGGGATTAGTTAGGACCCCAGTTTAGGGTCAGGTTAGACCCCCGGTCCTCCTCTTTCCTGTGACAGTGTATCAAGTCCTCAAGATTAACCCTGAGTTCAACGGATATCGTGTCAGGTAAATCTATTCTATATTTACATGCTGATGTTGCTAATCTATATGTTGTATAAGAGTGTTGTTCTTTTAAGAATAGTTTACTGACATCGTACACATATCATAAGACCGCGTGACATTTTCACTGGCCTATAAAATTATTCCCAGTTGCCATGGATCCAGTAGCCCAGCTGGCTCTGCAGTTGCAGGGATTATCCATGGAGCTGACGGACATTAAGTCCAAAGTTTTGTCTCCCTCGGAGCAAACCAGATTTGAACCTAAAGAAGCTCTCCCGGACAGGTTCACTGGTGGGCGAGACAAATTTTTTACCTTCAGGGAAGCATGTAAATTGTATTTTCGGCTTCGGCCTCGATCATCAGGGAGTGAAGAGCAGAGAGTGGGAATTGTTATCTCGCTCCTACAAGGGGACCCTCAATCCTGGGCCTTCTCCCTTCCTCCGGGATCCCCGGCTCTACAGTCAGTAGATCGATTTTTTACTGCCCTGGGTTTGGTATATGATGACCCAGATCGGGTCTCTCTTGCTGAGACAAAATTACGTAAGATACAGCAGGGAGATCGTCCGGCGGAGGAATTTGCTTCTGAGTTCCGTAGATGGGCCACAGATACTCAGTGGAATGACCCAGCTCTTAGGAGCCAGTTTTGTCATGGGCTTTCTGACAAATTAAAGGACGTTTTGGCTCAGTATGATTCTCCTCCATCACTGGAGGCTGCTATGGCCCTAGCTATCCGTACTGATAGACGGCTCCGGGAGAGGTGCGAGGTAACTCCGCCCCCTGTTGTTACTCCACCTACTACTAAAGTCCCTTATGTTGAGGTTCCCCTTGTCTGTTCGGAGGAGCCTATGCAGTTGGGAGGGACATCATTTCGTAGGAGGGGATTGGCGGTACGCCGCAGGACTAGAAGGTGTTTCTTCTGCGGGAAAGAGGGACATTTTGTTGGGGGATGTCCATCCCGTGCCTTGTTGAGCAAAAAGTCGCCGGAAAACTGTTAATCCCAGGTTGTGTGGTGGACGACAACCTGGGAGTATGTATTTCGTCCGCTAGTTCTTCTCAGTTCCTTGTACCAGTGGAGGTGGTGGTTGGTACGAGAGTGGAGAGATTTTCTGTTCTTCTTGATAGTGGGTCCGGGGCTAATCTGGTTGACGCTCAGTTTGCTCAGGCTCAAGGTATGCATCTGAGTGTATTGGTCAAACCGATCCCTATATTCTCCATTGACGCCAGGCCTCTCGGCCAAGGTAGCTTTGTTCATGAGGTTCATAACATTGACCTTCGGGTAGGGGCAATACATAGGGAACTATTATCTTGTTATGTGTTGGAGGGTCTACCTACTCCTATTGTGTTGGGACTTCCTTGGTTGGTTAAACATAACCCTGTGATTAATTGGCAGTCCAGAGATATAAGCCAATGGGGGGAGTTTTGCAAAAGTAACTGCATGAACACAGTCATCAGTGCGGTCGTGCCTAGTACTTTGCCTCCTTTTTTGGAGGACTTTGGGGATGTGTTCTCTGAGGAGGGGTGTCAGGAGTTGCCTCCTCATCGCGTGTATGACTTCTCTATTAATTTACTTCCTGATGCTAAGTTACCTAAAGCTAGGTTATATAACCTTTCTGGTCCTGAGAGGCAGGCTATGAAAGATTATATTTCGGAAAGTCTGGCCAAAGGGCATATTAGACCTTCATCTTCCCCAGTGGCCGCGGGGTTCTTCTTTGTGAAGAAAAAAGATGGAGGCCTACGCCCTTGCTTGGATTTCCGCGAACTTAATCGGATTACTGTTCGAGATCCGTATCCACTCCCTCTGATTCCTGATCTCTTCAATCAAATTGTTGGCGCCAAATGGTTCTCTAAATTGGATCTCAGGGGGGCGTATAATCTGATTAGGATAAAAGAGGGGATGAGTGGAAAACGGCGTTTAACACGCCGGAGGGACATTATGAGAACCTTGTCATGCCTTTTGGTCTGACTACTGCACCAGCAGTATTCCAACATTTTGTTAATGACATTTTTCGTCATCTGGTGGGGCTGTTTGTGGTCGTATATTTGGATGACATTTTAATTTACTCACCAGATCTTGTGTCTCACCAGGAGCATGTGAGACAGGTGTTGCAGATCTTGCGAGACAATAAACTATACGCCAAACTGGAAAAGTGTGTATTCGCCGTACAGGAACTTCAGTTTTTGGGTTTCTTGGTGTCAGCCTCCGGTTTCCGTATGGACCCTGAAAAGGTGAGAGCAGTGCTTGAATGGGATCAGCCAGAGGATCTTAAGGCTCTGCAGCGTTTTCTGGGGTTTGCTAACTACTACCGGAAATTTATTTGTAATTTCTCATCTGTTGTCAAACCTCTCACTGACATGACAAGAAAAGGGACGGATTTTTCTAAATGGTCGGACAAAGCTTGCCAAGCTTTTTCCTCTTTGAAAAAATGTTTTGCTTCGGCACCCGTTCTCATCCAACCAGATGCATCACAGCCGTTCGTTGTGGAGGTGGACGCGTCTGACGTAGGGGTGGGTGCAATATTGTCCCAGGGTCCGTCCCCTGGTAAATGGCATCCGTGCGCTTTCTTTTCTAAAAAATTGTCGTCCGCCGAAAGGAATTATGATATCGGCAATAGGGAACTTTTGGCCATTAAGTTGGCTTTTGAAGAATGGCGTCACTTTTGGAGGGGGCAGTCCACCCGGTCACCGTCATTACTGATCACAAGAACCTGCTGTATTTGGAATCTGCTAAGCGTCTGAATTCCAGACAAGCTCGATGGTCGTTGTTTTTTACCAGGTTTAATTTTGTTGTCACTTATCGCCCTGGATCTAAGAATGTTAAGGCGGATGCCTTGTCTCGCAGTTTCCCAGGGGCCGGGAAAATGGATGACCCGATTCCTATCCTTCAGGAGGGGGTGGTAGTGTCGGCTGTATGTTCTGAGCTTGAGGAGGAGGTGTTAGAGGCTCAGGGGGACGCTCCTGCAGGACCTCCAGGGAGACTGTTTGTCCCAAATCAGTTGAGACAAAAGGTTATTGAGGCACATCATAATTCTGCTTTAGCAGGACATCCAGGGAGTAAGGCTACTTTAGATCTCCTTTCTCGCCGGTTTTGGTGGCCTAACGTTAATAAAGATGTTTTAACTTTTGTCGCGTCCTGTGGGGTTTGTGCTCGCTCTAAGACCCCTCATACCCGTCCGTCTGGGACCCTCTTACCCTTGAAACTTCCGGAGCGTCCATGGACTCATTTGTCTATGGACTTCATCACGGACCTTCCTCAGTCGTCAGGGAAGACTGTCATACTGGTGGTTGTTGACAGGTTCAGTAAGATGGCACATTTCATTGCTCTTCCTGCCCTCCCTAATGCTAAAACTCTGGCGCAGGTGTTCATTGGGGAGATTGTGAGACTTCATGGGTTGCCTTCTGATGTGGTGTCAGATAGGGGGTCTCAGTTTGTGTCCAAGTTTTGGAGGGCATTTTGTTTACGTCGGGGGATGCAATTGTCATTTTCCTCGGCTTTTCATCCGCAGACCAATGGTCAGACAGAGCGTCTGAATCAAAGTCTAGAGACTTATCTTCGGTGTTTTGTCTCAGAGAACCAGGAGGACTGGTCTTCTTTCTTGCCTCTGACAGAGTTCGCTCTTAACAACAGGCGGAGCGAGTCCACTGGTAAGTCCCCGTTTTTTGGGGCATATGGTTTTCATCCCCAGTTTTGTACATTCAATGGGGGGGGCCCTTCTGGGGTTCCTGAGGAGGAGCGTTTCTCGTCGTCACTTGCTTCAGTGTGGAGAGGTGTATTGAATAATCTGAGTGCTATGGGGAACCGTTATAAACGTATGGCTGATAGGAGGAGAGTTTCTGGTCCAGATCTTAATGTGAACGATCTGGTATGGTTGTCTACCAGGAATATAAAACTTAAAGTTCCCTCCTGGAAGCTGGGCCCCAGATTCATCGGGCCGTACAGGATCAGTTCCATAATTAATCCTGTGGCATTTCGTCTGGACCTCCCTCCTACGTTTAAAATTCATAATGTGTTCCACAAGTCATTACTTAAGAGGTACGTGGCACCAGTCATACCATCACCTCTACCTCCTCCTCCAGTGGTGGTCAATGGTAACTTGGAGTTTCAAGTGTCAAAGATCATTGACTCACGTCTGAATCGCCGGTCCCTTCAGTACTTGGTGCATTGGAAGGGGTATGGTCCAGAGGAGAGGACGTGGGTTCCTGCGTCTGACATTAACGCAGATCGTTTGGTGCGGACCTTCCACAGAACTCACCCGGGCAAACCTGGCCCTGAGGGTCCGGAGGCCCCTCGTAGAAGGGGGGGTACTGTCATGTGTGCATCGCCACGAAGATCGTCGCGGTTGCACATTCTGACTTCTCACAGCTGAGTTGCTGTTTCTTTGTGTTTGGCAGTTAGGGAGTTAATTCTGTCTGTGCTCAGTTCTGGGACTGGGTGCAGTTTCTTCCGGCTGCAATTAATTATTTGTTGATTGGTTTCCTTTAAATCTCTGGTTGTCTGTGTTGGGAGTTGCCAGTGAAATTCTTCATGCAGACCACAGATAGGATTGTATCTGTATAGACTTAAGTTAAAGAGCTCCTTAGTTGTTTTAAGCTCACCTTGCTTAGAGTTTAATATCCCAGATCATTTATGTTCCTTCTGTGTTTGAGTGTGTATGCAAGTCTGTGTTTTCTCCAGTCTGTCTTATATGTCTAATCTGTGTATTTAGCAGAGATCAGCCCATATCCCTTTGGTGGTAATCAGAATCCTTCTTAGGACTGATTACAGGGTTCAGGGACTGATAGGAGACAGGGTTAGGCTGGAGACTTGGACCTCTGAACCATTATCAGTACCTCCAAGGTGAGGGATTAGTTAGGACCCCAGTTTAGGGTCAGGTTAGACCCCCGGTCCTCCTCTTTCCTGTGACAGTGTATCAAGTCCTCAAGATTAACCCTGAGTTCAACGGATATCGTGTCAGGTAAATCTATTCTATATTTACATGCTGATGTTGCTAATCTATATGTTGTATAGAGTGTTGTTCTTTTAAGAATAGTTTACTGACATCGTACACATATCATAAGACCGCGTGACACCAGGCCAGTCTCTGGATAGACAGGCGGGTAGTCACGGCAAGTGACCGGGCAGTCTCTGGATAAACGGGCAGGTAGTCACGGCAAGTGACCGGGGCAGTCTCTGGATAGACAGGCGGGTAGTCACGGCAAGTGACCGGGCAGTCTCTGGATAAACGGGCAGGTAGTCACGGCAAGTGACCGGGGCAGTCTCTGGATAGACAGGCGGGTAGTCACGGCAAGTGACCGGGGCAGTCTCTGGATAGACAGGTATATACGACCTGAGATGGTGGAGCCTCCCGGTAGGCTAGCAGGCAGATGACAGATGAGCGCCCCCAAGTGAGCAGGCGAGAGTCTCTGGAATAGCCGATGGACACCGCTTGTGACGGCCGAACCTCCAGGTAGGCTTGCAGGCAGATGGCAGATGAGCGCCCCCAAGTGAGCAGGCGAGCTTCTCTGGAATAGCCGATGGTCACCGCATGTGACGGCCGAACCTCCAGGCAGGCTTGCAGGCAGATGGCAGATGAGCGCCCCCAAGTGAGCAGGCGAGATTCTCTGGAATAGCCGATGGTCACCGCATGTGACGGCCGAACCTCCAGGCAGGCTTGCGGACAGGTAGCAGACAGCAAACTGGCAGGAAACAGGCAGGTAACTGGTAACGGACCCTGAGGGCTAAAGCAGAGTAGTGAACAGTGCAATAACAACATTGCTCGGGCACCTCCATTAAGGAGGAAGTACTTTATATAGGGTGGAGTCCTCCGGCATTGGCCGGGGACCTTTTTGAAAGAGGCCCCTTTAAGAGCGGGGAGCGCGCGGGCGCGCGCCCTAAGTCCAGTAGCAGGGAAGGAGTGCGCGGCCCCAGCAGGGCGGAAGGAAGACGCTGAGCGCGGGTAAGGGGGGCGACGTCCCTGCCTGGCAGAGGACGCTGTCGCAGGGGAACAGCGTCCCTGCCTGGCAGAGGGCAGGGACGCCGGCGCTACAAATAGCAGATATGCACTGCGCCATAGAAAAACATTGGTCTGAGTGCCAGCTGATAAAACATCTGATAGCACTTGGCCATGTGAGCGAGCATTAAAAGTGATGAGCAGGAAACGTCAACTTGTTCTGCAACCAAATAAGCCCTCCAAAGTCTGTCGGCAAAAAATAAAGTAACAGCTCTCAGAATATAGTAACGCAAAAAGAAATTTTCTTTTGAAAATTAGTTTTTAGTGTGCAAAAGTAGCAAATCATAAAAATGTATAATTTATAAATATGCTGTATCTTTATCGTTCTGACTGTAGAACAATGCTATCTTCTCACTTTTACCATAGTGAATGTTTAAAAAAAAAACAATTCTTGTTTTGCACACAAAAACAAAAAAACAGCAATTCATCTAAACTGTTGTTTCCCCAAATATTTAGCTCTACTCCCAAAAAACAGAGTTTCATTCAGCTCTATCATCCAAGATTGTTATAGCGCTTTCTCTTTGTCAACAAAAACAATTCTATATATAAAATAATTTTTAGTTGCAAAAATAGCAAAATATAAAAACCATCCCACAAAAAACAAGTCCTCGCTCACTTGCTCGGTATTCCAGTAGCTTCATTGTGACTATGATTTCTATTGATCTCATTCATATGCTTTGGATAAAATCTGCAGCATACCGTATTTTTCGGACTATAAGACGCACAGGTTTTAGATGTGGAAAATAGGGAAAAATATATTTGAAGCAAAAAATGTGGTAAAATATTTAAAGGAAATCTGTCACCCCAAAAATGCCATATCAAGTAAAGATATGGCTGAATAGAGCGTCCCATAACTAAGCTATCGGTGGGTATCATATATCATGATACCCCCGTTTTCATAGCAAAATACCTTTTTAAAGTTGGTGATTGAACGTGTCAATCACTGCAGTCAGGTCAGGAGGGCAGCGGTTTTCATGTCCTCCCCCGCCCCCGCTTCTCGTCATCTGTTGCGTATAGCCGTCTGTGAATACCACAGACGGCGTTAGGTTCCCGCAATTGCGCAATTCAAAATTCTGCCTGGCGCATTAGCCCGTTAGCTTAGTTATGGGACGCTCTATTCAGCCATATCTTTACTTGATATGGCATTTTTGGGGTGACAGATTCCCTTTAATAACAAAATAACATACTATTATATGTGGTGTTATTATGTATAATAGTATTCTATTATGTTGGAAGCTACGGGTAGGAGATGGTGCTGCGGGACCAGTGTGGTGTCTGTAAAGTACTATGAACACATCATCCCAGCCCTAACCCATCTCTTCAACCTATCGCTATCTTCTGGTACCTTTCCCTCTGCCTTCAAACATGCCACCATCACACCCATCCTCAAAAAAACAAACCTTGACCCAACTCTCCTCCCACCTCTCATCTAACTCTCTCCTCGACAACCTCCAATCTGGCTTCCGCCCCCACCACTCCACTGAAACTGCCCTGACCAAAATTACTAACGACTTACTCACAGCCAAAGCTAACAGACAGTTCTCCATCCTCCTCCTCCTTGACCTGTCCTCTGCCTTTGACACAGTCGACCACTGCCTACTGCTATAGATTCTTTCTTCCCATGGCATCAAAGACCTTGCCCTGTCCTGGATCGCCACTTACCTTTCCGACCGCACATTTAGCGTCTCCCACTCTACCTCCTCATCCCGCCCTCTGTCTGTTGGAGTCCCTCAAGGCTCTGTCCTGGGGCCCCTACTTTTTTCCATCTATACCCTTGGCCTAGGACAACTCATAAAGTCCCATGGCTTCCAGTACCACCTCTATGCGGACGATACTCAGATCTACCTCTCTGGCCCAGATGTCACCTCTCTGCTGTCCAGAATCCCGGAGTATGTATCAGCCATATCCTCCTTCACCTCTCGTTTCTTAAAACTCAATGTAGACAAAACCGAACTCATCATCTTTCCTCCATCTCGCGTATCTTCCCTACCCGATCTATCTATTATGGTAAATGGCATCACGATCTCTCCCGCACCTGAAATCCGCTGCCTCGGAGTAACTCTCGACTCTGCCCTGTCCTTCAAACCACACATCCAAACTCTTGCCACCTCCTGTCGCCTCCAACTTAAAAACATTTCCAGAATCCGTCCCTTCCTCAGCCCTCAATCTACTAAAACTCTTGTGCATGCCCTCATCATCTCCCGCCTTGATTACTGCAACATCCTCCTCTGTGGCCTCCCCGTCAATTCTCTTGCACCACTCCAATCTGTCCTCAATTCTGCTGCCCGACTAATCCACCTCTCCCCTCGCTACTCCCCTGCTTCTCCCTTCTGCAAATCCCTCCACTGGCTCCCAATTCCCCAACGAATCCAGTTCAAACTACTAACACTGACCTACAAAGCCGTCCACAACCTGTCTCCTTCCTATATCTCTGAATTAATCTCCCAATATCTTCCTTCACGTAATCTTCGATCCTCCCAAGACTTCCTACTATCCTCCACACTTATTCGTTCCTCAGACAACCGCCTCCAAGATTTCTCCCGAATATCCCCCATCCTCTGGAATTCCACGCCTCAACATGTACGATTATCCACCACCCTTAGATCCTTCAGATGGAACCTGAAAACACATCTCTTCAGGAAAGCCTACAGCCTGCAATAACCATTCCGCCTTGCCGCCACCACTCTAGCTGCCGCCACGCCGCCACCACCAGAGCTGCCACATCGCCGCCACCACCAGAGCTGCCGCACCCCCGACCTTCTGTTTCTTCCCCATTATCCTGTAGAATGTAAGTCCGCAAGGACAGGGTCCTCTCCCCTCTGTACCAGTCTGTCATTGTAAATTTGTTTACTGTAAACGATATCTATAACTTTGTATGTAACCCCTTCTCATGTACAGCACCATGGAATTAATGGCGCTATATAAATAAATAAATAATAATAATAATGTGAAGACGCTGGAGGGTGAGTATATGAATGGGGGCACGGGGCTTATATATAAAGCACTACTCCAGCACTGAAAAATAACACTGGAGTGCTGCTTTAAGATCCCATGGGAGAACTATAACTCCCAGCATGTCCTGCAGATCCTATGGCATGCTGGGAATGATAGTCCACCACAGGATGGCAGAGTGCTTTTTTATGTGCTGTAATTACTAACCTTTTAATTAATTCTTTCTTGTACAGTGTGTCTGCAGGACCTGTGATGACATCATGAAGAGGCAGGGCTTTGTGCGGTCATGTGATGCTCCAGCCTGCCCTCTTCATGACCTCATCACAGGTCCTCCACAGGAGCATTCAGCATCGCATCAGCACAGCCCCCAGGCTGTCAGGTATGTGATGCCTCTTGCTGCACTCTTCCTCCTTCTCCTTTGGACACAGATCTCCCCAGCTGCTGCAGGAATCCAGCGCTGGGGAAACCATGTGGCTCTGTCATTTGCTGCTCCCCGCTTACTGCTCAGCTGATAGGTGGGCGGGGAAATGGCTAATTTACCCCTTCATGACCTTGCCATTTTTTGCAATTCTGACCAGTGTCCCTTTATGAGGTAATAACTCAGGAACGCTTCAACGGATCCTAGCGATTCTGAGATTGTTTTTTTTTTCGTGACATATTGGGCTTCATGTTAGTGGTAAATTTAGGTTGATAATTTTTGCGTTTATTTGTGAAAATTTTGCAATTTTCAAATTTTGAATTTTTATTCTGTTAAACCAGAGAGTTATGTGACACAAAATAGTTAATAAATAACATTTCCCACATGTCTACTTTACATCAGCACAAGTTTGGAATCAAATTTTTTTTTTGTTAGGAAGTTATAAGGGTTAAAAGTTGACCAGCGATTTCTCATTTTTACAGCAAAATTTACAAAACCATTTTTTTTGGGTCCACCTCACATTTGAAGTCGCTTTGAGGGGTCTATATGGTAGAAAATACCCAAAAGTGAAAACTGCACCCCTCAAGCTACTCAAAACTACATTCAAGAAGATTATTAACCCTTCAGGTGCTTCACAGGAACTAAAGCAACGTGGAAGGAAAAAATGGACATTTTAATTTTTCCAACAAAAATTTTATTTTAGCATCAATTTTTTCATTTTTGCATGGGCAACAGGATAAAATGGATCCTAAAATGTGTTGGGCAATTTCTCCTGAGTACACAGATACCTCATATGTGGTCATAAACCACTGTTTGGGCGCACGGCAGGGCTCAGAAGGGAAGGAGCACCATTTTGGAATGCAGACTTGATGGAATGTTCTGCGGGCGTCATGTTGCGTTTGCAGAGCCCCTGATGTGCCTAAACAGAAACCCCCCACAAGTGACCCCATTTTGGAAACTAGACCCCCGCAAGGAGCTTATCTAGATGTGTAGTGAGCACTTTGAACCCCCCAAGTGCTTCACAGAAGTTTATAAACGCAGAGCAGTGAAAATAAAAAAATAATTTTTGTTTCTCAAAAATCATTTTTTAGCCCGCTATTTTTTATTTTCCCAAGAGTAACTGGAGAAATTGGACCCCAAAAGTTGTTGTACAGTTTGTCCTGAGTACACTGGTACCCCATATGTGGGGGGGAACCACTGTTCGGGCACACGTTGGGGCTCGGAAGGGAAGTAGTAACATTTTGAAATGCTGACTTTGATGGAATGGTCTGAGGGCATCATGTTACGTTTGCAGAGCCCCTGATGTGCCTAAACAGTAGAAACTCCCAACAAGTGACCCCATTTTGGAAACTAGACACCGCACGGAACTTATCTAGATGTGCGGTGAGCACTTTGAACCCCCAAGCGCTACACAGAAGTTTATAACGCCCGGGCATGAAAAAAAAGAAATCATATTTTTTCCACAAACATGATCTTTTTGTCCCCCATTTTTTTATTTTCCCAAGGGTAACAGGAGAAATTAGACCCCAAAAGTTGTTGACCAATTTGTCCTGAGTACGCTGATATCCCATATGTGGGAGAAAACTACTGTATGGGCACACGTCGGGGCTCGGAATGTAAGTAGTGACGTTTTGAAATGCCGACTTGATGGAATGGTCTGCAGGCGTCATGTTACGTTTGCAGAGCCCATGATGTGCCTAAACAGTAGAAACCCCCCTAAGTGACCCCATTTTGGAAACTAGATCCCCCAAGGAACTCCTCTAGATGTGTGGTGAGCACTTTGAATCTCCAAGTTCTTCACAGAAGTTTATAACGCAGAGCTGTGAAAATAAAAAATCATTTTTTTTCCACAAAAATAATTATTTTAGTCCCCAATTTTTTTTTTCCCAAGAGTAACAGGAGAAATTAGACCCCCAAAGTTGTTGTTCAATTTTTCCTGAGTACGCTGATACCCCATATGTGGGGGTAAACCACTGTTTGGGCACACGTCGGGGCTCGGAATAAAGGGAGCACTGTTTCACTTTTAACAGCCAATCAGAGCGATCGTATCCACGTGGGGGTTAAGCCAACCCCCCTGTGGTGAAGCACAAAGGGTCTTGTGCCTGAGGGTCGGGTGACCTTTCAGTGACCCTGGTCACCCGACCCGCAGGAACGCGATCCTTTCATGACACATACGCTGTCACAGGTCAGGAAGGAGTTAATATTCACTGCACTTAAATATTGGGACCAGTGGTTTCCCCAGCTCTGGTTTCCTGCAGCAGAGGGGATATTTTCCTGCCTCCTGCAATCCCACTCCACTGCTGCCCCCATCCCCACGTTACATTCCGACCATAAGAAGCACCCACACTTTCCTCCCAAATTTGGAGGAAAAAAAGTGCGTCTTATGGTCTGAAAAATACGGTATATTGAGCTGTAGTTTAGATTCCAAAAGGTGAAATGTGTGGGGAATCTGTACATTTTCCATAGTGAAGTTCCCAGAATTATTTACTGCCACTTGTGGAAATGATGCATCTCATAGGGCACATGGAAACATAGCCTTAAAGAGGTTGTCTGGTTATAGCCATAGGTGATACTGTATTATTTGGTGGGGTCCTACTGCAGGGACCCACACCAACTGGCAAAACTGGGAACGTGTCTCTGTGCTAGATAGGAGCAGCGGTGTGCATGCTTGACTTGTACTCCATTTACTCCCTATGGAGTTCCAAGTGCTGTACTTGGCTTTTTTTAGATAATCCCACAGGGAACAAATGGAGCTGCAGTTGAGCCATTTTAAAAAGGTGATAAAAGTTTCCTGTTATCCCAATTGGTGTGGGCCACAGAGGTGGAACATGCACCGATAAACAAGTAATCAGCTATGCTATGGATAGGTGATAACTTGTTTTAACCAAACAACCACTTTAAAGAAACTTCATAGAATAGGGGGTGATGTACTGATCCATGGGTATCCTTGACACCTGGGATCCTGAACAATCTTGCACACAGAACTCTGTAGAGCTCCATCCACAATTGAGCAGAGGTGCGTATGCTTGATCTAGACTCCTTTCATTGTCTATGGGACAATCCACAAAGGAGAGTGCTTGGCTATTTCCATCAGTTGATCAGATATGGAGGGAAGGTTGAGTATGCACACCAATCAAGACCAAGCTCTATATAGCACTGTTCTTGAGATCGCTGGGAATTCCATTGGTTAGACTCCCAATGATCAGAGTTATTACCTTTCCTATGGATGGGAGTTCACTCACTATTGTGGAACATGCCCCTTTTAAAAAAAAAAAAAAAAAAAGGTTTGATATGTTCGACAGCCCCCTGATGTTATGGAGGTGCAGGCCTTTTACACACAAACTGAGATAAGCTTTGGTCATGGGATATGAGATCACAGTGAGAAGTAATCAAATCATATGAAGTTACGTATAAGAACAAGAAGAGAGATTTGAGCCTTCATAGTTTTAGACAGAATGTGGATTGAAATACATTTTAATCTCCCCAGAGTACAGCTTTTCATTTCTTTGTAATACAGTTATTGGGATAATGGACGTATTACAGTCCCTGCCCTACTAAAATACATGCAAAGCAGAAAGAGAGACCACCTTGTACCCACTCTCGCTTCAATCAAAATAAAATATTGTGGTTAAAACTGTGTAGATCTGAGTATATAGTCTGTAGTTATCAAAGTCCTGTAATGACCCGAGAACCATGGATATTTACTATTAACTCATAGCTCAAGGTCATTGATGAACGTTGTCATCATACCCTGCAGTGTTTGTGTAGTGAAGAATAAACCACGCTGAAGGACTAAGTCACTAGACAGTCATGCTCAGAATTCATTCAATGACTGCTACACATTGGCGGGTAAATGTTGGAGACCAAAGTGCATGACAATGATCGATTATAATAAAGTATGTAATCCACAGAAATGATTCTATTTTATAATAAGCTGCATCTATTTGTTTATGTACCCTCTATAGGAGCGCTTCTACATGTAACAGAAAGCAAAAATTTTAATAATATGGACCCTTTAAGAGCTCAGCAGTTGGCAGCAGAACTCGAAGTGGAAATGATGGCAGATATGTATAACAGGTGAGGAAGATGGTGTTTTTTTTTTTTTTTGCTTTTGTGGATACCTAAGAAATGCATTAAAAATCTAACAAGTGATACTCGCATCACTGATCCTCCCGACCTCTCTGTTTAGCCCTCTTATAGATGTCCATTTTTATGCAGGTTCTTCACGGATATGACACGTTCTCATTATAATCTATGGTCTGTTCATATGTCCATGTATTTTGTTTGGTTTACAGACTTCGTGTCTGCAAACAATTTACAGAGACTTATCCAACTGTGTGCTTACCTTCTGCTGCCCATTTTTAACATTGCAATGGGTTGGAGAGACTTTGCAATTATCATTTAATTTCATACAACAAATCCCTGATGAAAAACTCTGACATACTGATGAAAATTAGTCCATTTTTTTCACATATGTAGACGTACATGAAATAAAAAACTGACATTTTGAATGAGACTGTACAATGCTTTCCGAATGCCCTGCTACGGTGCACTTTCAGGTCCCTCCTGACACACAAGCAATGGCTGCTCAGTCAATCAATGGACATGTTGGTCACATTTTTCTATGACAGGGCGTTACTGCTCCAAAACTGGGCAATGTCTGTGAGGTGAATATTTCTCTCCCTTTTTAATCCTTACTGAGCTTTTATTTTTAAGTTAAAGTGGACAACTACCTTTAAAATTACAGAATGTAAAACAATAATGTTTGCAAAATTGACAAATACATTAGTAGTAAATAGCATAACATGCATGAGAGGATATTGTACCACGTCCTGATAGCTAACAAAGCTGTGTGTGTATTATCAATTCTCCTTCTTTTCACTGTTGATGGTCAAACACCCCAAAACACTTATTTTCACATAATTTCTGGACTGGCTTTTATCTTAAATCATGTGGTAAAGCTTGTTAAACTCTTCACAACATGCGCCATATATATACTACGCTGCAGGTGCTCCGTTCCCGCAAAGTACAGTATATATACGACGCCATTATTTCCGGTCACCACGCTGCATCGCGTGGTGACCTTGTTGAGATGGCTGCTGTCTCCGACAGCAGGCCATCCCTGTACGTCGCCCATGGGGACCTCTACCATCCCTCTGCGTCACCAATCGCTGATTAATTATAGCCATCCAATCACAGCGATGTCACAAAGTTTAAAAAACAAATACTATGTGACATGCTGCGATTGGAGCTGTCTGAGACATAGACAGCACCATGCACAGCAGTCACAATGGATGGGGTGCAGGGTGGATAAAAATCAATGATTTTTTTAAAAAAATCAAAAAAATCGGATTTTTTTGATTTAAATCGGATTTTTTTGATTTAAATCGGATTTTTTTGGTTTAAATCGGATTTTTTTCAATAAATACTGCTTTTTGAGGAAAATATTTTACAATCCAAAGGTTCTTCCATCATGAGATAAAGCTGAGTTGTTTAACTCAGTAGAATAAAGGCTGTAATGTGTAACATTCACAATGCCATGCTCTTCCAGAGGTTTCTGTAGGATTAGTGGGCAGTTTCTCTCCTATATTATCACAGACGCTCGCTTTACTTACGCAGTTCTCAAAACTGAATTTGACTCCGCAGAGGTCCCAGCCTCTTCTTCACGGCAAAAATGTTACAACATGAACAGAGTTGAGAAAAAGACCTTAATCCTATTGTTCTACAAACCTATATGAATACAGAATCAACCCCTTCAGTGCCAAGTCCAAGAAGTTAGACAATATGTTTTGATTGTTTGGAGTGGAATAGATCTGCACAACACAAGAAGAATGTGAATCTAAGTGTGAGGAGGAGGAAGGGCAAGCAGACAAGAAAATGAAGTGAAACTTTGAGCACAATACTGCAGCATAGCCACAGACAGACAAGTCTGGATCTGTTTGTGTGTACGATCTGAGGTTTATTACATTCTTTCCTTATAATGGCAGCAGGCCGTAAAAGAGACCCAGTTTGGGAATATTTTAATGAAGCTCCTTCGCCTATCGGTAAGGCAGGCATGCGTGCAAAATGCAAACGATGCAACAAAGAGATGCAAGGCCTGGTGGCGCGAATGAGGCAACATCATGAGAAGTGCGGTGATGAAGATGACCATAGAAACACTTCTGTTTAGCCAAATTAGTTAACAAACATGGATGTTTGTTTAACCCCTCTCTGACATTAGACGTACTATCCCGTCCATAAAAACCCGTGCCATTCTGACCATGGACGGATAGTACGTCATAGGCGATTAGCTGCGCTCCCGGAGGGAGCGCAGCTAATCGCCGCCGGGTGTCAGCTGATTATCACAGCTGACACCCGTGACTGTGTGTCAGGAGCGGTCACGGACCGCTCCCGGCACATTAACCCCTTGCACACCGCGATCAAACATGATCGCGGTGTACTGGGGGCACAGGGGAGGATCGCGCAGGCAGGGGGCTCCCTGCGCGCCCCCCTGAGACCCTCAGACCAGCGCGATGTGATCGCGCTGCTCTGAGGGCTTCCTCCCTCCCAGGACCCGGATCCAAGATGGCGCTGGGGTCCTGGAGGGAGGCGGCTTCCTCAGTGCCTGCCGAGAGCAGGCATGAGGAAGCGTCCTGCACTGCCTGTCACATCGCTGGTGTGACAGAGTGCTATGCACACTGTCACACCAGCGATCTGATGAAATACAGTGATGTCCCACCCTGGGACAAAGTAAAAAAGTAAAAAAAAGTAAAAATAAACATGTGTAAAAAAAAATCCAAAAAAAAAAAAAAAATATTCCCCAATAAATTCATTACTTATTGTAAATAAAAAAAATAAAACAATAAAAGTACACATATATGGTATCGCCGCGTCCGTAACGACCCCCCCTATAAAACTGTCCCACTAGTTAACCCCTTTTGTGAACCCCTTAAAAAAAAAAAAATAAAAACGAAGCAAAAAATCAGTGCTTTATCATCATACCGCTGAACAAAAAGTGGAATAACACGCGATCAAAAAGACGGATATAAATAAACATGGTACCGCTGAAAACGTCATCTTGTCCCGCAAAAAACGAGCCGTCACACAGCATCATGAGCGAAAAAATAAAAAAGTTATAGCTCGCAGAATAAAGCGATGCAAAAATAATTATTTTTTATATAAATTGTTTTTATTCTATAAAAGCGCCAAAACATAAAAAAATTATATAAATGAGGTATCGCCATAATCGTACTGACCCGAAGAATAAAACTGCTTTATCGATTTTACCACACGCGGAACAATAAAAACGCCTCACCCAAAAGAAATTCATGAATTGCTGATTTTTGTTCATTCTAACCTCCCAAAAATCGAAATAAAAAGCGATCAAAAAATGTCACGTGCTCAAAAATGGTACCAATAAAAGCGTCACCTCGTCCCGCAAAAATTAAGACCTCACATGACATTGTGGGCCAAAATATGCAAAAATTATAGCTCTCAAAATGTGGCGATGCAAAAAACTACTTTTTGCAATAAAAAGCGTCTTTTAGCGTGACAGCTGCCAATCATAAAAACCGCTATAAATAGTAAATCAAACCCCCTTTATCACCCCCTTAGTTAGGGAAAAATAATAAAATAAAAAAATGTATTTATTTCCATTTTCCCATTAGGGTTAGGGTTAGGGTTTCGGCTAAAGTTAGGGTTAGGGTTGGCGCTAAAGTTAGGATTAGGGTTAGAGTTAGGATTAGGGTTAGGGTTGGGATTAGGGTTGGGACTAGGGTTAGGGGTGTGTTGGGGTTAGGGTTGGAGTTAGAATTGGGGGTTTCCGCTGTTTAGGCACATCAGGGGTCTCTCCAAATGTGACATGGCGTCTGATCTCCATTCCAGCCAATTCTGCGTTGAAAAAGTCAAACGGTGTTCCTTCACTTCTGAGCTCTGCCATGCGTCCAAACAGTAGTTTATCCCCACATATGGGGTATCAGCGTACTCTGGACTCCAAGAGTTATTGTGAAATTTGTCCTATTTCTTCTGTTACCCTTGGGAAAATAAAAAACTGGGGCGAAAATATTATTTTTGTAAAAAAAATAAGATTTTTTTGTTTTTAACGGCTGTACATTATAAACTTCTGTGAAGCACTTGGGGCTTCATAGCGCTCACCACACATCTAAATAAGTTCCTTGTGGGGTCTATTTTCCAAAATGGGGTCACTTGTTGGGGATTTCCACTGTTTAGGCGCATCAGGGGCTCTCCAAATGCGACATGACGCCCCCAGACCATTCCATCAAAGTCTGCAATCCAAAACGTCACTACTTCCCTTTCCGAGCCCTGACATGCGCCCATACAGTAGTTTTCTCTCCACATATTGGGTATCAGCGTACTCAGGACAAATTGGACAACAACTTTGGGGTCCAATTTCTCCTGTTGCCCTTGTGAAAATAAAATATTGGGGGCGAAAAAATCATTTTTGTAAAAAAAAAAAGGATTTTTTATTTTTACGGCTGTGCGTTATAAACTTCTGTGAAGCACTTCGGGTTCAAAGTGCTCACCACACATCTAGGTAAGTTCCTTGTGAGGTCTATTTTCCAAAATGGGGTCACTTGTGGGGGGTTTCCACTGTTTAGGCGCATCAGGGGCTCTCCAAATGCGACATGACGCCCCCAGACCATTCCATCAAAGTCTGCAATCCAAAACGTCACTACTTCCCTTTCCGAGCCCTGACATGCGCCCATACAGTAGTTTTCTCCCACATATTGGGTATCAGCGTACTCAGGACAAATTGGACAACAACTTTTGGGGTCCAATTTCTCCTGTTGCCCTTGTGAAAATAAAATATTGGGGGCGAAAAAAATCATTTTTGTAAAAAAAAAAAGGATTTTTTATTTTTACGGCTGTGCGTTATAAACTTCTGTGAAGCACTTCGGGGTTCAAAGTGCTCACCACACATCTAGGTAAGTTCCTTGTGAGGTCTATTTTCCAAAATGGGGTCACTTGTGGGGGGTTTCCACTGTTTAGGCGCATCAGGGGCTCTCCAAATGCGACATGACGCCCCCAGACCATTCCATCAAAGTCTGCAATCCAAAACGTCACTACTTCCCTTTCCGAGCCCTGACATGCGCCCATACAGTAGTTTTCTCCCACATATTGGGTATCAGCGTACTCAGGACAAATTGGACAACAACTTTTGGGGTCCAATTTCTCCTGTTACCCTTGTGAAAATAAAATATTGGGGGCGAAAAAATCATTTTTGTAAAAAAAAAAAGGATTTTTTATTTTTACGGCTGTGCGTTATAAACTTCTGTGAAGCACTTCGGGGTTCAAAGTGCTCACCACACATCTAGATAAGTTCCTTGTGGGGTCTATTTTCCAAAATGGGGTCACTTGTGGGGGGTTTCCACTGTTTAGGCGTATCAGGGGCTCTCCAAATGCGACATGACGCCCCCAGACCATTCCATCAAAGTCTGCAATCCAAAACGTCACTACTTCCCTTCCGAGCCCTGACGTGCACCCATACAGTAGTTTTCTCCTACATATTGGGTATCAGCGTACTCAGGACAAATTGGACAACAACTTTTGGGTTCCAATTTCTTCTGTTACCCTTGTGAAAATAAAATATTGGGGGCGAAAAAAATCATTTTTGTAAAAAAAAAAAAGGATTTTTTATTTTAAGGCTGTACGTTATAAACTTTAGTGAAACACCTGGGGTTCAAAGTTCTCACCACACATCTAGATAAGTTCCTTGAGGGGTCTAGTTTCCAAAATGGTGTCATTTGTGGGGGGTTTCCACTGTTTAGGCAGATCAGGAGCTCTCCAAACACGACATGGCGTCCAGCCAATTCTGCGTTGAAAAAGTGAGATGGCGCTCCTTCCCTTCCAAACTCTGCCATGCACCCAAACAGTGGTATACCCCCACATATGGGGTATCAGTGTACTCAGGACAAATTGCACAATAACTTTTGGAGTCTTGTTACCCTTGGAAAAATAAAATTGGGGTGAAAAGATCATTTTTGTGGAAAAAATATGATTTTTAAATTTTACGGCTCTACGTTATAAACTTGTGTGAAGCACTTGAGGGTTCAAATTGCTCACCAAAGATCTAGATAAGTTCCTTAGGGGGTCTAGTTTCCCAAATGGGGTCATTTGTGGGGGTTTCCACTGTTTAGGCACATCAGGGGCTCTCCAAATGCAACATGGCATCCAATCTCAATTCCAGCCAATTTTGGTTGGAAAAAGTCAAATGGTGCTCCTTCCCTTCCGAGCTCTGCCGTGCGCCCAAACAGTGGTTCCCCCCCACATATGGGGCATCAGCGTACTCAGGGACAAATTGGACAACAACTTATGTGGTCCAATTTCTCCTGATACCCTTGGGAAAATAAAAAATTAGTGACTAAAAGATAATTTTTGTGGGAAAAAAATAGGATTTTTTATTTTCATGCCCGGGCATTATAAACTTGTGTGAAGCACTTGGGGGTTCAAAGTGCTCACCAAAGATCTAGATAAGTTCCTTAGGGGGTCTAGTTTCCAAAATGGGTTCACTTGTGGGGGATTTCCACTGTTTAGGCTCATCTGGGGCACTGCAAACGGAACATGACCCCCATCAACGTCTGCATTCCAAAACGTTACTACTTCCTTTCCAAGCCCTGCCGTGCGCCCAAACAGTTTCCACCCCCACATATGGGGTATCAGCGTACTCAGGACAAATTGGACAACAACTTTTGGGGTCCAATTTCCTTGGGAAAATTCAAAAATTTAGGACTAAAAAATCATTTTTTGTGGAATTTTTTTTTTTTTTTTTTCACACCCAGGCATTATAAACTTTTGTGAAACACTTGGGGGTTCAAAGTGCTCACAACAGATCTAGATAAGTACCTTAGGGGGTCTAGTTTCCAAAATGGTGTCACTTGTGGGGGTTTCCACTGTTTAGGCGCATCAGAGGTTCTCCAAGCGCGACATGGCGTCCAATCTCAACTCCAGCCAATTTTAGTTTGAAAAAGTCAAACGGCGCTCCTTCCCTTACGAGCTCTGCCGTGTGCCCAAACAGTGGTTTTTCCCCCCACTTATGGGGTATTGGCGTACTCAGGAGAAATTGCATAACAACCTTATCTGTCCATTTTCTCCTTTTACCCTTGTGAAAATAAAAAAAAAGTTTGTAAAAGATCATTTTTGTGGCTAAAAAGTTAAATATTCATTTTTTCCTTCCACGTTGCTTTAGTTCCTGTGAAGCACCTGAAGGGTTAATAAACTTCTTGAATGTGGTTTTGAGTACCTTGAGGGGTGCAGTTTTTAGAATGGTGTCACTTTTGGGTATTTTCTGTCATGTAGACCCCTCAAAGTGACTTCAAATGTGAGGTGGTCCCTAAAAAAAATGGCTTTGTAAATTTTGTTGTAAAAATGAGAAATCGCTGGTCAACTTTTAACCCTTATAACTTCCTAACAAAAAAAAATTTTGTTTCCAAAATTGTGCTGATGTAAAGTAGACATGTGGGAAATGTTATTTCTTAACTATTTTGTGTTACATATTTCTCTGTTTTAAGGGAATAAAAATTCAAAGTTTGAAAATTGCTAAATTTTCAAAATTTTCGCCATATTTGCGTATTTTTCAAAAATAAACGCAAGTTATATGAAAGAAATTTTACCACTAACATGAAGTACAATATGTCACGAGAAAACAATCTCAGAATCGCGAAGATCCGTTGAAGCGTTCCGGAGTTATAACCTCATAAAAGAACAGTGGTCAGAATTGTAAAAATTGTCCCGGTCATTAACGTGCAAACCACCCTTGGGGGTGAAGGGGTTAAGCAAATAACTTATGCTGTAATGTTGTTATTGTTTCAGTTGAATAAATCTATTTAAATTGTTATTAAGGTCAGGATTATTTTTTCTCCTTCCTAAGTACAACAGAACAGTGGTGTCCAAATATGAATGATTAACCCATTAAACTGGGGAGAAAAAAGTAATATAAAAAGTGATTCTAAAAATCTTCATCTACTTGCATGTTAAAGTAGCAAGAACTAGTTTAGGTAGAAACTTTGATTTAAATCACTGATTTAAATCAAGCCTTACTGACTAGTGATTTAAATCGTGATTTAAATCGTGATTTAAATCAGTTTGATTTAAATCAAATCCACCCTGATGGGGTGGTCGTGACGTCACCTCTCCTGATCAACCCCTTTGACGCCAAAGGGGTTAATCTAAAATAGCTATCACCGCTCTGAACGCTATCTTTACCTCAATGTTGGTATGCAGAGTGGTTGTATACTCCCTCTGCGTACCTGAGAAAGAGAGAAAATAATTGGTGACCAGTGCAATTCTCCTGCTATCCTGTGCTGTACTGTCTCTTTTGCCTCCTGCGATCTGTGCTGTGAGCTGGCTGCTGTGTGACTGATCTGTGATCACAGTAACAGTCCCCCCATGCCCCACCTTCAATCTCACAACTCCCAATTTTATTTTTGCGCACTTTTTTGTGCTGTTTTTGTATGTGCTGCGGATATCGCTGAGCATTCGTTCTCTTCCCGTGATAGATATATATCGCTGCTGATCAGAGTTTGCGCCAAAGGAATTTTCTCTTTTTTATAGCTAGTCATAATAGCGTATGCCGCAGTGTAGCAAACATCACAGTGTAAGTGACTTCCATTTTTTTTAAAATAGTAGTTAGTACAGAGTAGTTGTAAAGGTAGGGAAGTGGCGTATTAGAGTAGCGGACATTGCAGTATAAGTGATGTCCTTTTTTTTTAGAAAAAAAAATAGTTAATACAGAGTAGCTTTATAGGTATGAAGGTAGATTATTAGAGTAGTGGACATCACGGTGAATAACGTCCGATTTTATTTTACAAAAAGCATAGTAGAGTAGCTTTTTATGTAGGGAGGTAGCGCATTGGAATAGCGGATGTTGCAATGTTAGTGACGTCTTTTTCTAGGAAAAAAATAGTTATTACAGAGTATCTTTATAGGTAGGTAGCATTTTCTTTTGCAAAAAAAAAAATTATCGCTGGATAATTTATTAGCTAGTGCATTAGGTGAGCATACATCGCAGTGTTAGTGATGTCTGATTTTCTTTTGCAAAAAAAAAAAAAAAGAATACTTAGAGCCAAGTAACTTTATAGGTAGGGCGTTAGTGTAGTGAACGTCGCTGTATTTTTTCTTTTTTTTTAACATCTGATTTTTCTTTTCGTTTTTCTTCTAAATTTTTCCTTTTCTACTTTTTATAAATAATAGTACTCTTTACACAATCCCCACACAATACATGGGTAAAAGCTCCACTTACACACACATCCCCAGTGTTTTGAAGAACAAAATAAAAATGACCCATTTGTCAAGAAAACGCTATTTACCAGAGGAGGCATACGCTTTCCTTGCCCTCGACGGATTCAGGCAGTGAGGAAGATCCCACATTGCTCTATTTCCCTTCCTCCTCTCTTGAAAATTATCAGCCTGTTATTCTGGATTTCATTGGCAGCTAAGGAATCCAATTTCACCATACCAGCCTCACTAAAAAATTGTTCAAATTCTTTTTTAGCGAGGAAATAATAAATCTTATGGTGGCCCGTACAAACTTGTAGGCCCATAATTTTTACACCCAAAATCCCATGTCCTCATACGCCAGATGGACCCGTGTAAATGCATGGGAAATTATGACATTTTGGGGCATTGTGCTGCATATGGGCATAGTCAGAAAACCAAAGCTTCAGCAATACTGGAGTACTGATATACCTCTGCAGCACACCAGTATTCTGCATGGCCATGACTATTTGAAGTGATCCAAACATTTTTACATTATAGTGATACGCAGTGTCCTCCCCGAGACTAGCCTAACTTTGATCGTCTATGTAAAATTCGGCCAGTAGTTGACCACTTCAGCCAAAAATTTGCTGAGGCGTACACACCCCAGAGGGACATTTGTAAAGTTGAGTCTCTGGTTCATTTTAAAGCAGGGGTCTCAAACTGCATTCCTCGAGGGACGCAAACCGTGCGTGTTTTCAAGATTTCCTTAGCATTGCACTAGGTGCTGGAATCATTATCTGTGAAGGTGATTAAATTATCACCTGTACAATACAAGGAAATCCTGAAAACATGACCTGTTTGCGGCCCTTGAGGAATGCAGTGTGAGAGCTCTGTTTTAAAGGAAGGCTAAAATTCTGACAATACCTGCCCAGTAAGAGGGCCAGGTATGAATTAAACTGTACAAGCTGTGCAAGACTACCTTAGGGTACACCCACAGATTTAGGGTCTTTAGGAAAGGACACTCAGATTCATCCCCCTGAATGCCCCCCCCCTATTGTGGGGGTGAGTGGGAAAATTGTGTGGGAATTGCTGCATCCACTGCTGGATAAGGGTTATCACTACTGATGAGGCTTTATCCAAGCATTCTCGTGTGCTAGCCTAGTGTCTTTGGCGTGGTCGAAAAATATGTTTGAGTCCCCACGGCTGCATGTCTTGCGGCTGTTCAAACAGGCAATCCATGCACACGCGCATGCTTGGATAACGCCTTATTCGAGCACTTTTTGCCATCGCTAGTTAACACCTCTACATAGATAACTTTTATACCAGCATCCCACTCTTCAAAATCCTCCTGTCAGTGGTACAGTTTCATGCGGTAATGTGCGAAAAAATCAGAGACCTCCCTAAGCTTCTAATTGGGCAATTGCTGAGAAAGGGCAAAAGCAGAGCCCAATGGAGCGACAACATGCTGGTGGTCAAGTGTTCCGGAGTTATTACCTCAAAAATTGACACTAGTCAGAATTGAAAATATTGACCTTGTCAGGAACGTGAAAACAGGCTTCGGGGTGAAGGGGTTTAAAGTGTTGATATTGACTTGTAGGAATGTTAGATCTAATATGTGGCGCTAGAGTTCAAGTCCTTTTCCTCTCCGAAGAGGCTATTTGCAAGTAAAAGACCTTGAACTCTTGACTTAAGCATTTAGCCTGGTCTCTACCTTTCCCGTTTGTTAGTCCATATTCAGATGTCATTGTTTCACATACATGATCTATCCGTGGTTGTGAATATATATAAAAAAATACAACAATCACTTTGTGTTTTTTGTGCAGAACCATCTATTATAGGTACAATAGTATGAACTTGGAGTAAATGGGGAGAGAAGGACATATAAAATGTGAATGAAATATACATTTTACTGTGAATGCAATAAAATATTAATGTAGCGTGCGTCAATCAATTAGTATTTATTAGCACTATTTCCTGGTAAGCTCACATATACATAACGGACAGCAGCCTGCTGCTATTCAATCTTCTCCTTATTGTCGGTATACTTACCTTTTGGGAAACACTCTAACCACAGGACCTAGTTCTATATCGCATAGCTGTTATACCAGACCCGGGCAAGGGGCGGCCCGCCGGCTGTCAGTGACCGGCCCGCGGAGGCGCTCCGGCAGTCTCAGGGCCCCGGCATCAGCTGGCACAATACTTACCTCTCCCGTGCCTCCGCTGCTGCAGCTCCGGGCTCCACCGGCGCTTCCTTCACAGCCGGCCGCTGAATGACGTCATCATTCAGCGGCCGGCTGTGTCAGAGAGCGGGGACGCTGGACAGGTAAGACGTGTCTCTGTGTGTTTCTGTGTCTATGTAGTGCGGTGCTTTGTGTGTGTGTGTGTGGTGTGTTTTATAAGTATGTGAGAGAGTGCTTGTGTGCTGTCTGTGTGTGATGATGGGCAGGCATTGCTGATAATGGGGAGGCATTGATGATGGGGAGAAGATGATGATGGGCAGGCATTGCTGATAATGGGGAGAAGATGATGATGGGCAGGCATTGATGATGATGGGGAGAGATGATGATGGGCAGGCATTGCTGATAATGGGGAGGCATTGATGATAATGGGGAGGCATTGATGATGATGATGGGCAGGCATTGCTGATAATGGGGAGGCATTGGTGATAATGGGGAGGCATTGATGATGATGGGGAGAAGATGATGATAATGGGCAGGTATTGATGATAATGGGCAGGCATTGATGATGGGGAGAAGATGATGATGATGATGGGCAGGCATTGATGATGATGGGGAGAAGATGATGATAATGGGCAGGTATTGATGATAATGGGCAGGCATTGATGATGGGGAAAGATGATGATGATGGGCAGGCATTGATGATGATGGGGAGAAGATGATGATAATGGGCAGGTATTGATGATAATGGGCAGGCATTGATGATGGGGAGAAGATGATGATGATGATGATGGGCAGGCATTGATGATGATGGGGAGAAGATGATAATGGGCAGGTATTGATGATAATGGGCAGGCATTGATGATGGGGAGAAGATGATGATGATGATGATGGGCAGGCATTGATGATGATGGGGAGAAGATGATGATAATGGGCAGGTATTGATGATAATGGGCAGGCATTGATGATGGGGAGAAGATGATGATGATGATGATGGACAGGCATTGATGATGATGGGGAGAAGATGATGATAATGGGCAGGTATTGATGATAATGGGCAGGCATTGATGATGGGGAGAAGATGATGATGGGCAGGCATTGCTGATAATGGGGAGGCATTGATGATGATGGGGAGAAGATGATGATAATGGGCAGGCATTGATGATAATGGGCAGGCATTGATGATGGGGAGAAGATGATGATGGGCAGGCATTGCTGATAATGGGGAGGCATTGATGATGATGGGGAGAAGATGATGATAATGGGCAGGTATGTATATATACAGTATACAGTATATATATATATATATATATATAATATATACAGTATTGGGTAGAACGGAGTTAATTATATTAGTCCGGCCCTCTAAAACCATCCCAATTTCTCATGCGGCCCCCTGGCAAAATTAATTGCCCACCCCTGTGTTATACAGTCATGGCCAAAAGTTTTGTCACCCTTGACCCCAAACATAGTTCAAGAAACGCACAGAAATGGATGCAAACGAAGAGCTGGAGAGTTCTGAAGTGGTCAGCAATGAGTTTGGATCTAAATCCCATTGAACACCTGTGGAGAGATCTTAAAATTGCTGTTGGGAGAAGGCAGCCCTCACATATGAGAGATCTGGAGCAGTTTACAATAGAAGAGTGGTCCGAAAATCCAGTTCAGAGGTGTAAGAATTTTGTTTTTGGTTATTGTAAGCGATTGCAGTAATTTATTGCAAAGTGACAACAATTTTGTCTGGTGCATTTTTAGTTTTTTTTTTGTGGGTTGTTCCAATACACACTAAGGAAATAAATATGGGTATAACAAAACATGTAACTGCAATAATTTTATGGGAGAAATATTTCATTTTCTGAAATAATTCCAGGGGTACCAACACTTTCGGCCACTATTATATTGTCTCCTATCACTAAACTACTACGCCATCCTCCACTCAGCCTACATGTATGATGGGGATAGTAGTACCTGAATGGAATTAATGCCCCCATATTACTTTTTCATAGCAGCTTCCATACTGGTACAGAAGGAGCGGACTCATAACACTTTTTAATCTTTTAACAAAATTAAATGTTTATCATTGTATAACAAATCGATTTAGGAATTTAACCAGTGTTTTAAAAGTCTATTAGCATTCGCATAGACACCCTATTACAAACACACTATTTATCCGGCTATGTTATGCAGTTGTCAGTGTTTGGTGCAATTATTTCTTCTCACCATTTACCATTAAATAGGTTGTCCAATACCTATAATGTATTTTATAAATGCCAATCTTTAACCCCTAACCACTTTTGTAATTTGCTTTATTATAAAAATCACTGCAATTTCCCTATACTGCTCAACCCTATATCTGTCATTTATTTCTTTACTTCCTTTGATGGTTTGTTTGAGGTGAGTCTGTAATGTGATGTCACAGGTGGATGGTGCTATACCCACTTCCCCGCAACTTTTATCAACCTGACATAACTGGTCCTAAGGAGGTGGCACTGCAGTCACTAACCACTGCTTCTGTTGCCGCTGTCCAATCAGGATGTCTTGTTTTGAGGGTTGATGGTGAAGAGACCACAGGTTTTTACTACACATTTGCCACATTTTACACACCATTGCTGAAAAATCCAAAAATCAGTGGCAAAATTACATTTTTATTGACCATTTCATAGGACTTTGAATTTTTGTCACTGCTTTTCAGTGTATTTCCTGGTAAAAGGAATGGTACCATTCAAAACTACAACTCATCACATAAAATAAATCCCAAGCCCTGACTCAGCTATGTTGACTGGCAAATAATAAAGTTGTAACATTTGGAAGAGGGGGAGAAAGTACGAATAAACAAAAATAGAAAACGCCCTCTCATGAAAGGATTCATAGAAGCAGCAAGTAAAGCTTGGAATTATCAAGATAAAAGAGAATTACTGCTGAGTGTGTTGCCACAGTGGCGCTGATTTTCTAAGCTGCATGAGCCAAATTTTTAGTCTTTGCCCACCAAAAGACAGTTTTACATGCATTGTATCACATTTTTTATAGGGTTTTAAACCCTTTTTAGTGCACCAGTGTAACAGTCTAAAGATGTGTGCCGACATCTCTGGAATGGCGCCAGGCAGAGATGTGTATCTGTTATTTTTATAAAATTTTTTTTACAAGGGGGACTTTTTACATTTACAAAGGCGTTATCCAGGTATTGGACAATTGCTGTAATATTACAGATCGGAGAAGCCGATTGACAGAATTAATAGTCATCATAAACTATTGTTCTGTGTTTTAACCTCTATATGTGCACCATTTGTTATGTCTATTATTTTCACTTTGCCAAAACACTGTTTGTTTAGTACAAAGGTCATAATTATTATATTTTGTCATTTATGGTTATTTTATTTTCTTACAGAATGACTGGTGCTTGTCACAAAAAGTGTGTTCCTCCTCACTACAAGGAACCAGAACTCTCCAAGGGGGAGAGTGTGTGCCTCGATCGCTGTGTTTCAAAATATCTTGACATTCATGAACGAATGGGCAAGAAACTCACTGAACTTTCTATGCAGGATGAGGAATTGATGCGGAAGATGCAGCAGGGTGTGGGACCTGCATAGTAACTGGACATAGTTCACAAATCTGCAGTGCTTGATTTGTATATTGCACCATCAGCACATTTTTGTTTTTTAATTGTACACACAATCATTGTATTTAATTTTTCATACATTTTGATGCTTTCATGCAGATAAATTGAAAACAATTAAAGTTTCTTGTGAAACAAAATTGTCTTAACCATGCAAGGAGCATTTATGTGGTTCTCAGAAAGTCACTCTTAGGCTGGAGTCACACTAACATATAAAAAAATCGACCCGATGTTGTTCCAGAAAAGTAAGACGAGTGTCATGTGAGAACACTACGATTTTTCTCAACTAGCATCTGTATGACATGCGTATTGCAATCTGTATGCAATGCATTTTTAACAGCTTTTAGGCTAGTTTCACACTAGCGTTTCACTGACCTGCGTCGGTCTGCGCACGGCCGCTCCGCCTATGGGAGCATGACGCTGCAGGTATGCATTTGCCAGCGCATGCGTCCTTTTGACGGTGCACCGACCTGTGCCAAACGCACCGTGTTGCATTTTGGTGCACGGCCTGCGTACCCAATGCTAAAGATAGGGTACGCAGGTCGCATGCAGCGTCATGCGCCCATAGGGGGAGCGGCCAGGAGGAGGTGCGACCGGGGACGGAGCTTAGCGGCGGCCGTGCACAGACCGACGCAGGTCAGTGAAACGCTTGTGTGAAACTAACCTAACATACTATAATTCTCTATGTAATTTAAAGCTGGTTGACAAACTAATGAAGTACCGTATATATACGAATATAAGCCAAGGCACCCAATTTTGCCACAAAAACTGGGAAAACTTATTGACACGAGTATAAGCTGGTTATGCATTGTCCCCTCATCCCCATCCTGGTATGCACGGCCACATCCGCATTCTGATATGCACGGCCTCCTCATCCCCATCCTGGTGTGCGCGGCCTCATCCCCATCCTGGTGTGCGCGGCCTCCTCATCCCCATCCTGGTGTGCTTGGCCCCCTCATCCCTATCCTGATATGCATGGTTCCTCATCCCTATCCTGGTATACATGCCCCCCTCATCCCTATCCTGATATGCATGGTTCCTCATCCCTATCCTGGAATTCATGATTCCTCATCCCCATCCTGGTTTGTATGGCTCCTCATCGCTATCCTGGTATGCATGGCCCCCTCATCCCTATCCTGCTATGCATGGCTCCCATCAAAAAAGCATAAAAAAAAAAAAAATAAACCATCCTACTTACCGTCCCTGCACTCCCTCAGCATCTTCGGTGCCAGAAGCTGATTTATGCTTGTAAGCAGCGCATGGCAGGAACGTCATGTGCAGCTTACATGTAGCGCACAGCTGCCGGAATACTCACTGCTCTGCACGCTGGGACTGTGCGTGGAGGGCAGTGAGCATCCATTGCTATTAGGTAGCATGCACAGTGTCAACTGCCATGCGGTCAGGTGTCCCCACTGTTTAAGGGAATGAATATCCACCTCTCTCCACGCCTATGGTAGTGGAGAGAGGTGAATATTAATTCTTCTTAAGTAGCGGGGACACGTGACCGCTCGGCTGCTGCTGAAAGTCGGCGGCATTGCTGACACTGCGCGCTATTACAGAGAAATGAATTAACTGCGAGTGCAGTGAATATTAATTTCTCTTTAGCAGTGGGCACAGGCTTTAGCCGCAGCAGCTGGCTACTGCCTCCTGATCCGCTGCCGCTCCCCCTCTTTCTTCTGGGATAATGACTCAAGTATAAGCAGAGGGGGGCATTTTCAGCACAAAAAAGTGCTGAAAAACTCAGCTTATACTAGAGTTTATGCGTTAATCTTATATACATATATAGATAGGATAGATGTTCTGTAGATATTCAATGTCACAAGCCCCTCCACCAACATATAATAAACTAGCACCCTTTATTGCTCTTCATGAGATTCTAAAGGGCGTTTAGCCTTATTTAACCTATTAAATAATAGGTTTGGAACGGACAACCCCTTTAAGCATGACTTTTGTAGTTCTATAAGCTCTATAAATAAGAAATAATTGGGATCTTCACTGTGCCACATTAATAGATACCTTTACAGGAGATTCCAAAATATTTTCCCATTCCAAGGAAAATGTGCCCTATATCCCTTTGCCATCTAGACCTGATCAAGACCATAGGATCCCTTAAAATATTGAAGATTTATACATTAATGAAATCAGGCCTCTAGTTGCTTTTGCTTGTACAGCATAGTCCAGAAGCCTGTTGGAAGAGATGTTGAGATCTATTTTCCTGGCTCCTTAATAGCATCTTAACTGTAGATATTTGTAAAAATCAGTCATAACTGGAATGTCTGTTTTAGGCGCTCAAACAAACAGAAGTGTCCATCAAAATAAAACTGGTATAAGTATTTCAACCTTTGTGTTCTCCATTCAAGCATGGATTATTTCATATTGGAGTTTTAGAATAAGCTTCCATACCCCACAACTTTTTACAGGTCCACCATACTTTTATGAATAAGAGCAAGTGTCAGGCCATTACTAGATTTGGCTTTCAGTATATTTAACTCTTAAGAGTTTGAAAATGTTATCCCCTCCCCCCATCTAAGCAGACTTTGACCAATTGATATTTTTGCCAGAAAAGACCCCAAATGAAGAGATGATATCCATTATTAATGAGAGAGAGGTATTCAAATTATCAACAAATAACAAGTCATCTGATTACTGGGCGATCTGTTCCTCTGTGCCACCTTACTTAAGCCTGCTAATACCCGAGTGTTGTCTAGTGATACGGGCTAAAGGCTCTATTGCAATAGCGAAAAGCAGGGGTGATAGAGCACAGCCTCGCCTTGTTCCCCTAAAAAGATATAAAGTCTCCATCATATCCCTGTATAATTACACATTCCCGTAGCACCGCCCACATACATCTCCACACTATCAAAGGCCTTTGTGGCATCTAAGGAGAGAACAGCTTTGTTTTTGGGATCAGGCTGTACTGCTTGTACGTTTTAAAAATAGCCTTCATAGATTAATGGCAGTCGACTCAGATGGTATGAAAGCAGCTTGATCCGGGTATATTTACCAGTGCTATCACAGAGCTCAGTCTATTTGTCACGATTTTTTTACAGAATATTGACATCAGACTTTAGTAGAGAAATGGTTCTCTATGATTCTGGTAGTTCCTATCTTTCTCTTTAGGTAAGATGACTACTATAGCCTCATATAACAATCTTGGCAGTGTCCCCTAGGAAAATGCATCATTCACCATTTCAAAATAGTGCAATGAAGGCTCCTCAAATATTTAAAGTTTTCTACTGCGAGGCCATCAGACACAGAGATTTTGGCATTTCCCTACTGCTCGTTGAATATCCTCTAGGGAAATCGGTGACTTTATCTGTCATTTTCACCCAAAGTTGTGCGTTTAGTCCTAGTTAGATGGCTAATTCTTCGCCCCAGACTAACACAAATTGGAATAGAAGCTGTCTTTAAAATTTCATGAGTCTGGGTGTTAATCCTCCCTTCTCTTTTAACCAGTGTATAAAAGCTTGGGCCATTTTGGAAAGTACAAGTGCTTCTCACAATCATCAAAAAGTTAATTTATTTCAGTTCTTCAATACAAAAAGTGAAACTCATATTATATAGTCATTACAAACAGAATTATATATTTCAAGTGTTTACAGCCAATGGAAACCCAAAAGTCATTATCTCAGTAAATTAGAATAATTAACAAAAAACACCTGCAAAGGCTTCCTAAGCGTTTTAAAAGGTCCCTTAGTTTGTTTCAGTAGGTTCTACAATCATGGGGAAGACTGCTGACTTGACAGGTGTCTAGAAGGCAGTCATTGACACGCTCCACAAGGAGGGTAAGCCACAATAGCTCATTGCTATTAAGAAGAGGCCATTCAAAAATTTTGGGGAGTGGACTGCTGCTGGAGTCATTGCTTCAAGAGCCACCACACACACGTATCCAGGACATGGGCTACAAGTGTCGCATTCCTTGTGTCAAGCCACTCATGGTCAATAGACCAAATGCGTTTTACCTTGGCCAAGGAGAAAAAGAACTGGACTGTTGCTCAATGGTCCAAGGTGTTGTTTTCAGATGAAAGTAAATTTTGCATTTCATTTAGAAATCAAGCTCCCAGAGTCTGGAGGAAGAGTGGAGAGGCACACAATCCAAGCTGCTTGAGGTCTAGTGTGACGTTTCCACAATCAGTAATGGTTTGTGGAGCCATGTCATCTGCTGGTGTTTGTCCACTGTGTTTTATCAAGACCAAAGTCAGCGCAGCCGTCTACCAGAAAATTTTGAGCACTTCGTGCTTCCCTCTGCCGACAAGCTTTTTGGAGATGTAAATTTCATTCTGCAGCAAGACTTGGCAGCTGTCCAAAGATACCAATACCTGTCTTAAAATCAACAGTATCACTGTGCTTGATTGGCCTGCAAACTCACCTGACCTTAACCCGAAAGAGAATCTATGGTGTATTGTCAAGAGGAGGATGAAACACCAGACCCGACAATGCAGATGAGCTGAAGGCTGCTATCAAAGCAACCTGGGCTTCCATAACACCTAGGCAGTGCCACAGGCTGATTGCCTCCATGCCACGCCGCATTGATGCAGTAATTTATGCAAAAGGAGCCTCGACCAAGTATTGAGTGCATTTACTGAACATACATTTCCGTAGGCCAACATTTTGGATTTTAAAGTCATTTTTCAAGCTCGTGTTATAAAGTATTCTAATTTACTGAGATAATGACTTTTGGGTTTTAATTGGCTGTAAGCCATAATCCTCAACATTAACAGAAATAAACACTTGAAATAGATCACTCTTTGTAATGACTCTATAATATACGAGTTTTACTTTTTGTATTGAAGAACTGAAATTAACTTTTTTGATATTCTAATTTAGTGAGAAGCACTTGAAAGAGCCCATCCTCATAAAACTGATGTTTCAAAATCATTCTTTTGTTATCAGCTTGCTCTATTTTAACCCCTTAACGACCGCCGATACGCCGTTTAATGGCGGTCATTAAGGGTACTTAAACCACAGCGCCGTTAATTAAAAGTGAATAGCGCCCCCAGAGGCGCATTTTCTCCGGGGTCTCGGCTACCTGGGGTAGCCGAGACCCCAGAGAACATGAATCGGGTCGGTTTTTAGCGACCCGATGTTGCGATCGCCGTTATTAACCCTATAACGGCGATCGCAACAAAAAAAAAAAAAATTGATGTGCCATTTCATTTCTCTGTCCTCTGATGTCATCGGACATCAGAGGACAGAGAAAAAGGGTCCCCGGGACCACCCTTGCGTCCCCCAATGTTCCCTTGTGGCCCGCGGGCCCACCTGCTTCCTCCGGTGGGCGCCGCCATCTCGAATGGCGGGCGCATGCTCAGTGCGCCCGCCGCGTTCTGCCGGGGGGGGTGGGCAATTTTCTCTGGGGTCTCGGCTGCCGAGGGTAGCCGAGACCCCAGAGAACATGATCCGGGTCGGTAGTTACTTAGTATAACGGCGACCGCAAAAAAAAAAAAAAAGATTTCTCTCCCCTCTGATGTGATCGCACATCAGAGGGGAGAGAATGAGGGTCCCCAGGTCCCCGATCGCCCCCCCATACCTCCCGGTGTCCTCCGTCCTCCTCAAGGCCCCAGGATCCCGGCGTCTTGTCCTGTAAAAAAAAAATGGCGGGCGCATGCGCAGTGCGCCCGCCGATCTGCTTGGCGGCAGATTCAAAAAAAAGTTTCATTCATTCTCACAAAAGTACATTTTGATCACTGTGATAAACTATCACAGTGATCAAAATAAAAAAAACAGTACATAACCCCCCCCTTTATCACCCCCTTAGTTAGGGACATATAATAAAATATAGAAATTATATTTTTTTTCATTTTTCTGTTAGGGTTAAGGTTAGGGTTAGGCTTAGGGTTATAATTAGGGTTAGGGTTATAATTAGGGTTAGGCTGGGTTCATACTGCGTTATGGCAGTCCGTTAGATGGACTGCATTACACCGCGGTGTAACGCAGTCCGTTAACGCTGCCATTCACGCCCATTTGAGGGCGCATCTCGACGAATGCCTTAAAGCGGCATGCGTTCGTGACGTGCCATCATTCAGTGACGGAGCCTCGGACGCGAGGCTGCAGCGTCTGGGCTCCGTCACCGCTAGCGCAATGCTATACCGTTACCAGCCCATCAATGCTATGTGTTGAACGGGCTGGTAAAACGCAAAATGAACCCAGCCTTAGGGTTAGGGTTATAATTAGGGTTAGGGTTACAATTAGGTTTAGGGTTACAATTAGGGTTAGGGCTACAATTAGGGTTAGGGTTACAATTAGGGTTAGGGTTGGAATTAGGGTTGGGATTAGGGTTAGGGTTGGGATTAGGGGTGTGTTGGGGTTAGGGTTGGAGCTAGAATTGAGGGGTTTCCACTATTTAGGCACATCAGGGGGTCTCCAAACATGACATGGCGTTCAAAAAGTCAGATGGCGCTCCCTCCCTTCCGAGCCCTGCCGTGCGCCCAAACAGTGGTTTAACCCAAAATATGGGGTATCAGCACACTCAGGACAAATTGCCCACCAATTTTGGGGTTCTAATTTCTCTTGTTACCCTTGGGAAAATAAAAAATAGCTGGCTAAAAAAATCATTTTTGAGGAAAAATTTTTTTTTATTTTCACGGCTCTGCGTTTATAAATTTCTGTGAAGCACTTTGGGGTTCAAAGTGCTTACCACACATCTAGATAAGTTCCTTAGGGGGTCTAGTTTCCAAAATGGGGTCACTTGTGGGGATTTTCCACTGTTTAGGCACATCTGGGGCACTGCAAACGGAACATGACCCCCATCAACGTCTGCATTCCAAAACGTTATTACTTTCCAAGCCCTGCTGTGCGCCAAAACAGTTTCCCCCCCCCACATATTTGGTATCAGCGTACTCAGGACAAATTGGACAACAACTTTTGGGGTCCAATTTCCTTGTGAAAAATCAAAAATTTGGGACTAAAAAATCATTTTTGTGGAAAATTGATTTTTTTTTTTTTTACACCCAGGCATTATAAACTTTTGTGAAACACTTGGGGGCTCAAAGTGCTCACAACAGATCTAGATAAGTTACTTAGGGGGTCTAGTTTCCAAAATGGGGTCACTTGTGGGGGTTTTCCACTGTTTAGGCTCATCTGGGGCACTGCAAACGGAACATGACCCCCATCAACGTCTGTTTTCCAAAACTTTATTACTTCTTTTCCAAGCCCTGCCGTGCACCCAAACAGTTTCCCCCCCCCCACACATATTTGGTATCAGCGTACTCAGGACAAATTGGACAACAACTTTTAGGGTCCAATTTCCTTGTGAAAAATAAAAAATTTGGGACTAAAAAATCATTTTTGGTGGAAAATTGTTTTTTTTTTTTCACACCCAGGCATTATAAACTTTTGTGAAACACTTGGGGGTTCAAAGTGCTCACAACAGATCTAGATAAGTTCCATAGGGGGTCTAGTTTCCAAAATGGTGTTACTTGTGGGGGGTTTCCACTGTTTAGGCGCATCAGGGGCTCTCCAAACGCGACATGGTGTCCAATCTCAATTCCAGCCAATTTTGGTTTGAAAAAGTCAAACGGCGCTGCTTCCATTCCAAGCCCTGCCGTGCGCCCAAACAGTGATCCCCCCATATATGGGGTATCAGCATACTCAGGACAAATTGGACAACAACTTTTGTGGTCTAATTTCTCCTGTTACCCTTGGGAAAATAAAAAATTGGGGACTAAACGATCAGGTTTGTGGAAAAAAATATGATTTTTTATTTTCACGCCCGGGCGTTATAAACTTCTGTGAAGCACTTGGGGGTTCAAAGTGCTCACCACACATCTAGATAAGTTCCTTAGGGGTCTAGTTTCCAAAATGGGGTCACTTGTGGGGGGTTTCCACTGTTTAGACACATCAGTTCCTCTACAAATGCGACATGGCGTCCAGCCAATTCCGCGTTGAAAAAGTCAAACGGAGCTTCTTTCCTTGCGACCTCTGCTGTGCGCCCAAAAAGTGGTTCCAACATATGGGGTATCGGCATGCTCAGGAAAAATTGCACAAAAACTTTTGGGGTCTTGTTACCCTTGGGAAAATAAAAATTGGGGTGAAAAGATCATTTTTGTGGAAAAATATGATTTTTTATTTTCACGGCTCTACGTTATAAACTTGTGTGAATCACTTGGAGGTTCGAAGTGCTCACCACACATCTAGATAAGTTCCTTAAGGGGTCTAGTTTCCAAAATGTGGTCACTTGTTGGGGGTTTCCACTGTTTAGGCACATCAGGGGCTCTCTAAATGTGACATGGCATCCAGCCAATTCTGCGTTGAAAAAGTCAAACAGCGCTCCTTCCCTTGCGACCTCTGCCGTGCGCCCAAAAAGTGGTTTACCCCCACATATGGGGTATCAGCATGCTCAGGACAAATTGCACAAAACTTTTGCGGTCTTGTTACCCTTGGGAAATTAAAAATTGGGGTGAAAAGATCATTTTTGTGGAAAAAAAAATATTTTTTTTTTCACGGCTCTACGTTATAAACTTGTGTGAAGCACTTGGAGGTTCAAAGTGCTCACCACACATCTAGATAAGTTCCTTAAGGGGTCTTGTTTCCAAAATGGGGTCACTTGTGGGGTGTTTCCACTGTTTAGGCACATCAGGGGCTATCTAAACGCGACATGGCATTCAGCCAATTCTGCGTTGAAAAAGTCAAACGGCGCTCCTTCCCTTGCGACCTCTGCCATGCGCCCAAAAAGTGGTTTACCCCCACATATGGGGTATTGGCGTATTCAGAAGAAATTGCACAATAAATTTTGTGGTTCATTTTTTCTTTTAACACTTGTGAAAATTAAAAAAATTGGTTCCGAAGTAAAGCTTTTACAAAAAAAGTTAAATGTCAATTTTTTCCTTCCACATTGCTTCAGCTCCTGTGAAGCACTTGAAGGGTTAATAAACTTCTTGAATGTGGTTTTGAGCACCTTGAGGGGTGCAGTTTTTAGAATGGTGTCACTTTTGGGTATTTTCTATCATATAGACCCCTCAAAGTGACTTCAAATGTGATGTGGTCCCTAAAAAAAAATGGTGTAAAAATGAGAAATCGCTGGTCAACTTTTAACCCTTATAACTTCGTAACAAAAGAAAATTTTGTTCCCAAAATTGTGCTGATGTAAAGTAGACATGTGGGAAATGTTATTTATTAAGAAATTTGTGTGACATATCTCTCTAATTTAAGGGCATAAAAATTTAAAATTTGAAAATTGCTAAATTTTCAAAATTTTCGCCATATTTCCGTTTTTTTCATAAATAAACACAAGTCATATCAAAGAAATTTTACCACTAACGTGAAGTACAATATGTCAAGAAAAAACAATCTCAGAATCAGCGGGATTCGTTAAAGCGTTCCAGAGTTATAACCTCATAAAGTGACAGTGGTCAGAATTGTAAAAATTGGCACGGTCATTAAGCTGCAAAATGGCTCTGTCACTAAGGGGTTAAATAATCTCAGTTGTTTTGGGGGATCTTTCCAGAGTATTCTGTTCATTGGGTTATTGTCCTGGGGAAACAATGTTTCAGTTTCCCGAACCTTCCTTTCTAACCCTCTTTTCCTAAAGTTATCTTTTAACAGTTTTATCTCTTTAATTAGTACTCCCTTAAAAATGCGTTCATTGCTTCTCAAAGCACATTATTGGGGGCTGACCCAGAATTGATATCAAAGAATACTATAAAGGGGTTGTCCCGTCAACAAAAGTTCATTTTATTCACTAGATCTTGGAATGAAAATAAGGTCCACTATAGGAAGTGATTATAGGGAATCTGTCACCCCATTTTTACCCTATGAGATAGGGCCACCGCCATCAGGGGCTTATCTACAGCATTCTGTAATGCTGTAGATAAGCCCCCGATGTTACCTGAAAGTGAAGAAAAACGAGTTCTAAAATACCCAGGGGCGTTCCCGGGGGGTGGTCCGGTCCGGAGGGAGTCGCGGTCCGGTTCTGCGCCTCCCGTCTTGTAGCGAAGCCGGCCTCTTCTTTACGACCTGTCGCAGCTCCTGCGCAGGCGCACTGCTCTGCCCTGGTGAGGGCAGAGCAGAGTACTACAGTGCGCAGGCGCCGGGAAAGGTCAGAGAGGTCCGACGCCTGCGCACTGTAGTACTCTGCTATTCCCTCACCGGGGCAGAGCAGTGCGCCTGCGCAGGAGCTGCGACGGAACGGAAAGAAGAGGCCGGCTTTGCTACAAGACGGGAGGCGCCGAACCGGACCGCGACTCCCTCCGGACCGGAACGCCCCTGGGTGAGTATTTTGTAACTTGTTTTTCTTCACTTTCAAGTAACATCGGGGGCTTATCTACAGCATTACAGAATGCTGTAGATAAGCCCCTGATGGCAGTGGCCCTATCTTATAGGGCAAAAATGGGGTGACAGATTCCCTTTAAAAAAATATCCTTGTACTGAGAAAATCTTATAAATGTGTCCCTTCTGTGTACTGTGCAATGGCTGTGTCTGACCATACAGGTACATGGTCTGATCATACCACAGCTCCTGGGCACGGGAAGAAGGAAGAGAGTATACAGACATTACAGCATTGGATCGCAATTGATTCTTTCTGTGAGGGAAACATTTCCCTGCCTGTTTTTGAGCAGTGTTATACCTCAAATAAAGCACCATCTGTGATCCCCTGCTGTCCTGATGTCTGTTTATTTTTTTGTATCCTCTGCCCAGGAGATGTGGTAAGATCAGACCTGGTTCCTACATCGGCACATTTATAAGATTATCTCAGCACAGGAGCATTCTTTTAATCATATTCAATTGTGGAAATTATTATTATTCCAAAATGTAGTGAATAAAATTAACTTTTATTTGTGGAAATACCGCTTTAAGCTTCACCCTGATGGTGGTGCATATAACTATATGAATCAAAATTGATTAAGTTTCCAAACTATTGAATTCCCTGGGTCTTAATGGGGCCACCTGCACCTGTAGCCAGAAGAGAGAGTGATATGATAGAGATTTAGGAAGATATTCAACTTTAGAAATTAAGTCATTTGAGTATTACATAAGGATAGATCAATTATTGATAGAGATTAATAGTTTGATGAGGCAGAAGAAAAAACCTTTACATTTGGGAACTTCTCCCTCCAAATGTCACATTCCCGCCTATCTGATAAGGCAGCCAAAAAATGACAAAATACCACTACCCCCAATCACCCCAGAAACTTATCCTGCCAGGATTAAAAATATTATTAAAATCCTCCCATGATCACTGAGAGTATATCCCGGCCATACCGCCAGTCTCTCAAGAATATTTTGAGAGATATTTAAATAAAGAGGTACATAGACTACAACAATGATACATTCAAAGTGCTGGATTTTACATCTAACTCTGACAAATCTACCTTCACAGAAGGAGTCAATATCCGTAATTTGGATACCTTTATGTACAATTTGATTAACCCCCCTTGAATAAATAGAATAAAGGGAATGTAAGGTATACCACATCCAGGATATATGTATCTAATTGAAAATGTCTTTTTGTTGGATGGTGTCTTTTATTTGATGGGTCTCAAGTAACCCTTTTATTGTGGGATTGAAGCTCTTTCATGTATTTAAGGATTGCAATTATTTTTAAATTATTGCTCAAACCACGAATACTCAAAGAAATAAAATAATTCATAATAAGAACACCCATGTAAGAAGATAATCCTTATGATGATCCTTAAAAGTATCCAATTGTTTGTACATAAGCATTCCGAACCCCCCTCCCTTTCCGCCACCTGTGAGTCAGTAAAACCCCTCCCATTTATGTTGAAAACCTGCCCTTTCTAGTAAGGAATGTGTCTCAAGCGAACTTTTAACCATTCGGTGCATGCACCTGTAAAGGAAGAAACACAATAAACAATATATAATTCTGTTAGTGCCTTGAAGGACGATCTGCTGCACTAACGTAGACATTAAATTAAAGAAAAAACAGGTTTGGACCATAAATTCCATCCCCAACAGTACTAATATTGAATAATAGCATGAAATGAGGACGTAGTTCTACAACGGAGAGAACATGTTGGAATTAATAGCATGTAGTGAGAAAAAGGACTTTTGGCGTCAACATCCATTAGTGCTGTCTTGGGCCCTTCCAGCCTCCTGCCGTATTTTTTACTCATTACTGTCCAGCCATCTAAGTGCGTAGTTTGAGGATTCAAAAAGTGTTGTATTGTCAAGGTGACCACCCTTAGCTTGGCATGGTAGATCATGGAGTATTGCAAGCCCAGTGTCCTCATTTTCCTCTTTATGTCCAGAAACGGGCCTTTTGTGCTGGACGACAGAAGTTTTGGAAAAATGAGATTTTCTGTCCCCCCAACCTGATGTCCTGCATCTCTCTTGTTTTCCTTAATATGATATCTCGGTCCTTGTAGTGCAGGATTTTGGTTAGATTCTGCCCACTGGGCCTGGTCTTGTGGGAACCCTGTGAGCTCTTTCCACTGCAAACACCAAAGGTATCCAATACCCATTTTAAAAAATGTCATACAGGTCGTTCCCCTCAGCCTTTTCAGGAACCCCTACCAGTCTGGTATTATTCATTTTTATAGCTTTACATGTGAATATAGAAAAGTACAATAAACTTGAGCAATACAGAACACACATAAGTACAGAAAGAGAGAGGACCCTGCCCGCGAAGGCTCACAGTCAACAGGGGATGGGTGAGGATACACTAGGAGATGGTAGAACTGGTCGTGCTGTAGTTCAGTAGACTGAGGATCACTGCTGGTTGTAGGCTTGTCGGAAGAGGTGGGTCTTCAGGTTCTTTTTGAAGGTTTCCATGGTAGGCGAGAGTCTGATGTGTTGGGGTAGAGAATTCCAGAGTATAGGGGAGGCACGGGAGAAGTCTTCTATGCGGTTGTGGGAAGAAGAGATAAGAGGAGAGTAGAGAAGGAGATCTTGAGAGGATCAAAGGTTGCGTGTGGGTAAGTACCGCGAGACCATGTCACAGATGTATGGAGGGGACAGGTTGTGGGTGGCTTTGTATGTCATAGTTAGGGTTTTGAACTGGTGCCTCTGGACGTTAGGAAGCCAATGAAGGGCTTGGCATAGGGGAGAGGCTGGGGAATAATGGTGAGACAGGTGGATTAGTCAGGCAGCAGAATGTAGGATGGATTGGAGTGGTGCCAGAGTGCTAGAGGGGAGGCCAGAGAGTAGGAGGTTGCAGTAGTCAAGGCGGGAGATAAGGGCATGCACTAGTGTTTTTGTGGTGTGGTCAAGGAATGCACGGATCCGGGAAATATTTTTGAGTTTGAGATGGCAGGAGGAGGCTAGGGTTTGGATATGTGGCTTGAAAGAGAGGGCAGAGTCGAGTATCACCCTGACGCACCGAGCATGTGGGACTGGGGAAAGTGAGCAGCCATTGACATTGAGGGATAGGTCTGGTGGAGGGGTAGAGTGAGATGGGGGAAAGATGATGAATTCTGTTTTGTCCATGTTCAGTTTTAGAAAGCGAGCAGAAAAGAAAGCTGAAATAGCGGACAGACATTGTGGGATTTTGGTCAGTAAGGAGGTGAGGTCAGGTCCAGATAGGTAGATCTGCATGTCATCTGCATAGAGATGATACTGCAAACCGTGGGATTCTATGAGCTGTCCCAGGCCGAAGGTGTAGATGGAGAAGAGTAGGGGTCCTAGAACTGAGCCTTGAGGAACACCAACAGAGAGGGGGCGAGGTGAGGAGGTGGTGTGGGAGAGGGAGACACTAAATGTTCGATCTGTTAGATATGATGAGATCCAGGATAGGGCCAAGCCTGTGATGCCTAGAGATGAGAGAATCTGGAGCAGGAGGTAGTGGTCCACAGTGTCGAAGTCAGAAGACAGGTCAGGAGAAGGAGGACAGAGTAGTGTCGCTTGGTCTTGGCTGTTAGTAGGTCATTGGTGACTTTAATTAGGGCAGTTTCGGTTGAGTGATGCAGTCGGAAGCCTGATTGTAAGCTGTCAAAGAGGAAGGAAGAGGAGAGGTAGGAGGACAGTTCAAGATGGACATGATGTTCCAGTAGTTTTGAGGCATAAGAGAGAAGAGATATCGGGCGATAGCTAGACTCAGAGGATGGTCAAAGGAGGTCTTTTTGAGGATGGGTGTGATCGAGGCATGTTTGAAGGATGAGGGGAACACACCATTTGTAATTGAGAGGTGTGTTAGAGTAGGGATGAAGACTGTTGCGAGGTTAGGGATGAGGTGGGATGGGAGCTGGTCAAGCGTGCAAGTGGTGAGGTGTGATCTTGAAAGGAGGGTGGAGAGCTGATCTGTCATGGTGGAGAAGTTGGTTTTGGAGGGACAGGACTGAGCAGCTAAGAGGGGCATTGGGGGCTGTGGGCCAAAGCTTTCTCTGATCGTATCAATCTTCTGCTTAGAAAAGGAGGCACAGTCTTCAGCGGTAATGAGATTAGAGGGGGGAGGTGCTGGGCGACGGAATAAAGAATTGAAAGTGTTGAAGAGCTGTTTAGGGTTGTGAGACTGGGAGGATATGAGAGATGAGAAGTAAGTTTGCTTTGCGGTAGTGAGTGTGGACTTGAAGCTGGTGAGGGACTGCTTGTATGCGGTTAAGTGCTCAACAGAGCGGGATTTCTAACATCTTCGCTCAGCAGCACTGGAAGCCGGTCACAGTTCTTTGGTCAGGCTGGTCATCCAGGGCTGCCTGTTCATTGTGCGAGTTTTGCTATGTGTGAGGGGGGCGGCCGAATCAAGTGCTGCTGTTAATGTGGTGTTATAAAAGGTGGCAGCAGCATCTGTGTCATGAAGTGAGGCTATGTCTGTAAGAGGGAGGAGGGACTCAGAGAGCGATTGGAAATTGAGGTGTTTGAGATTTCTGCGAGGATGAGCAAGTTTGTGGAGCGGGGGTTGCGTACTAGGAGAGGAGAGGGAAGAAAATGTCAGTAGGTTGTGGTCAGACAGGGGGAGTGGTGAGTTAGTGAGATTAGTAAGGGAGCAGAGGCGGGTGAAGATAAGGTCCAGTGTGTGACCATCTTTGTGAGTGGCCACAGAGGACAATTGAGTGAGGCCAAAGGAGGCAGTGAGCGATAAAAGTTTGGAGGCAGCTGGGGTGGAAGCGTCAATGGGGATGTTAAAGTCACCCATGATGATGGTGGGGGTGTCAGCAGAGAGGAAATGAAGCAGCCAAGTGGTGAAGTGATCGAGAAAGGTGGAGATGGCTAGTTCTGGGGGGCGGTAGATGACAGCTAGCCGGAGGTTGGAAGGCGAGTAGATGCGAACGGAGTGCACCTCAAAGGAGGGAAGAGTACCGGAGGGTGGTAGAGGAAGTGGGGTAAAGGAGCAGGTATTGGAGAGGAGCAAGCCAACTCCTCCACCACGTTTGTTGCTGGGGGTGTGAGAAAGATGGAATCCGCCATAAGAGAGTGCAGCTGGAGAGGCTGAGTCAGAGGGGGTGAGCCAGGTTTCAGTGATAGCAAGGAAGGAGAGTTTGTTGGTGATGAAGAGGTCGTGGATAAATGACAGTTTATTGCAGACTGAGCGTGCATTCCATAGTGCTCCAGGTAGGGGAGTGGGGGCTGGATGAATGAGTATGAGGTTATCATGGTTGCAGAAACATGTAGAGAATCGTGGCAGGGTGTTAGAAATGAGTGTGGGGATGTGTTGAGGAGGACCAGGATTTGGGGATACGTCGCCAGCAATGAGGAGTAGCAGACAGAGCGTTAGAAGGTGGGAACAGGATAGGACATGATGTGTGTGTCTGGACAAAGAGGCTTGTATGTGGAGGAACAGTTTTGAGGAGAAGGTGAGGTGGCTTGGGGAGGATGGAGGGAGAAATGACTAGTTCCTTACTAGGTGGGGGGATTACTGGAGATCGGGCAAAATAGAGAAGTATGGGGGTGAAAGTGAGAAGAAGCCGAAACATTGTTGTGGTTTTATAGTACGTTTATTATTCTCAAGACTGTTTTCGTGGTCATATGCATTGGCAATCAGAGGCATGACAGCTTGTGTTTGACTCTGTATATCTCTGCTGACTGGCGGGAGAGCGCCTTCCAACTTACTAACTCTGCTTTCCGCTGCTGTTGTGTGTTCTGCCCATTTCTGCACATCGTGATGTATTACAGCAATAGATTCCTGTATATGGCCGACTTGTCTCGTTAGAGTATTGAGGGAAAATTTGCATTTATTAACTGCAGTAAGGACATCTTGAAGGGAGGGGGATCTCCTGTGGAGATTTTTTTAGAGGATACAGCTTTTCCCTTTATGAGCTGCAATAGAACTATTATGCCTTTGAGGGGTTACCCCTAGCTCAGGAGACTCAAGTCTTCCCCTTCTCCATTGATAAAGCCATAAAGCAGGACCTTTCAACAAGTGTTCCCCTCATCCTCTGTGTAGCAGACACTGACCTATTGAAAGGGGTACTGGAGTAAGGAGGCCCGTGGGCAAACTGCTCCAGCCACGCCAACACATCTGTAACATTCTCGGTCTCATGGCCTGGGCACCATCTTGGATTTTGGGCGGAACCACTTCATCTTTCCCCAGCTTCTTGGAGCGTATCATGACACCATCATAGCCTGGAGATCAGCTCTCCGACGTCCAGGGACCTTAAGATAGCGGGTGAAAATTGCTGGTCTGTTCATCTGCCTCAAAATGATTCTTTCAGGATGAGTGCCATGAGATCTCAGGGAAGGCACGTCTCACCGCATACACCGCTTAGGCACGCCTGATAGAGGATTTGGTGTGTAAAAGTATTGGTAGAATTTTTGAATGGGCACTTACCATGCAAATAACGCATTGTGAACTGCAAACTGCTTTATTGTATTGGCAGGAACAATTTTTAACCCCCAAGGGTGGTTTGCACGTTAATGACCGGGCCAATTTTTACAATTCTGACAACTGTCTCTTTGAGGTTATAACTCTGGAACGCTTCAACGGATCTTCACGATTCTGAGATTGTTTTCTCGTGACATATTGTACTTCATGATAGTGGTAAAATTTCTTCGATATAACTTGCGTTTATTTATGAAAATGGCAATATTGCGAAAATTTTAAAAAGTTTGCAATTTTCAAACTTTGAATTTTTATTCCCTTAAAACAGAAATATGTCCACAAAATAGTTAAGAAATAACATTTCCCACATGTCTACTTTACATCAGCACAATTTTGGAACCAAAATTTTTTTTGGTTAGGAAGTTATAAGAGTTAAAAGTTGACCAGCGATTTCTCATTTTTACAACAAAATGTACAAAACCATTATTTTAGGGACCACCTCACATTTGAAGTCACTTTGAGGGGTCTATATGGCAGAAAATACCCAAAAGTGACACCATTCTAAAAACTGCACCCCTCAAGGTACTCAAAACGACATTCAAGAAGTTTATTAACCCTTCAGGTGCTTCACAGGAGCTGAAGCAACATGGAAGGAAAAATGAACATTTAACTTTTTAGTCACAAAAATGATCTTTTACAAACAATTTTTTTATTTTAACAAGGGTAAAAGGAGAAAATGGACAGATAAATTTGTGCAATTTCTCCTGAGTACGGCAATACCCCATATGTGGGGAAAACCATTAGGCGCACGGCAGGGCTCGGAAGGGAAGGAGCGCCGTTTGACTTTTTCAAACCAAAATTGGCTGGAAATGAGATTGGACGCCATGTTGCGTTTGGAGAGCCTCTGATGTGTCTAAACAGTGGAAACCCCCCACAAGTGACACCATTTTGGAAACTAGACCCCCTAAGGAACTTATCTAGATCTGTTGTGAGCACTTTGAACTCCCAAGTGTTTCACAAACGTTTATAATGCCTGGGTGTGAAAAAAAAAAATTCCACAAAAATGATTTTTTTTGTCCCCAATTTTTTATTTTTCCCAAGGAAATTGGATCCCAAAAGTTGTCAAATTGGTCCTGAGAATGCTGATACCCCATATGTGGGGGGAACCACTCTTTTGGCGCACGGCAGAGCTCAGAAGGGAAGGAGCACTGTTTGACTTTTTCAATGCAGAATTGGCTGGAATTGAGATCAGACGCCATGTCGCATTTGGAGAGTCTCTGATGTGCCTAAACAGTGGAAACCCCCAATTCTAACTCCAACCCTAACCCCAACACACCCCTAACCCTAATCCCAACCCTAACCCTAATCCTAACTTTTGCCCAAACCCTAACCCTAATGGGAAAATGGAAATAAATACATTTTTTAAATTTTATTATTTTTCCCTAACTAAGGGGTTGATAAAGGAGGGTTTGATTTACTATTTATAGCGGGTTTTTAAGTTTGGCAGCTGTTTGGCAGATGCTTTTTATTGCAAAAAATAGTTTTTGCTTCACCACATTTTGAGAGCTATAATTTTTCCATATTTTGGCCCACAGAGTCATGTGAGGTCTTATTTTTTGCGGGACGAGTTAACGTTTTTATTGGTACCATTTTTGGGCACTTGACATTTTTTGATCACTTTTTATTACGATTTTTGGGAGGCAGAATGAACAAAAACCAGCAATTCATTAATTTCTTTTGGGGGGGGGGCGTTTATACCGTTCCTCGTGTGGTAAATCGATAAAACGGTTTTATTCTTTTGGTCAGAACGATTACGGCGATACCTCATTTTTATAATTTTTTTATGTTTTGGCGCTTTTATACAATAAAAACAATATATTAAAAATAATTGTCTTTGTATCGCTTTATTCTGCGAGCTATAACTTTTTTATTTTTTCGCCGATGATGCTGTGTGGCGGCTTGTTTTTTCCAGGACAAGATGACGTTTTCAGCAGTACCATGTTTATATCCGTCTTTTTGATCGCGTTATTCCACTTTTTGTTCGGCGGTATGATGATAAAGCTCTTTTTTTGCCTTTTTTTTTAAGGGGTTCACTAGAGGGGTTAACTAGTGGGACAGTTTTATAGGGCGGGTCGTTACGGACGCGGCGATACTAAATATGTGTACTTTTATTGTTTTTTTTACATTAAAGAAATGAATTTATTGGAGAATATTTTTTTATTCTTTTTTTAGGAATTTTTTTTTAACATGTTATTTTTATTTTTTTTACATTTTTACTTTGTCCCAAGGTGGGACATCACTGTATCATGTAAGATCGCTGGTCTGACAGTTTGTGCAACACTCTGTCAGACCAGCGATCTGACAAGCAGTGCTGCAGGTTTTCTCAGCGCCTGCTCTCAGCAGACACTGAGGAAGCCGCCTCCCTGCAGGACCCGGAAGGACCCAGCGGCCATCTTGGATCCGGGGTCCTGCAGGGAGGAAGCCCTCTGAACAGCGCGATCACATTGCACTGTTCTGAGCGTCTCAGGGAAGCACCAGGGAGCCCCCTCCCTGCGCGATGCTTCCCTGTGCCCCTGGAACACTGCGATCATCTTTGATCGCAGTGTGCCAGGGGTTAATGTGACAGGAGCGGTCCGTGACTGCTCCTGGCACATAGTGCCGGGTGTCAGCTGTGATAATCAGCTGACACTCGGCCGCGATCAACTGCGCTCCCCCCGGGAGCTCAGCTGATCGCCTATGACGTACTATCCAGTCCTTGGGAATTAAGTCCCAAGGCACATGGACGGGATAGTGCGTCCAATGACAGAAGGGGGTTAAAAATGCATTCCTGCGGTCACAATTTTTTTTTTTATTGTTGCTGCATTATTGAAATAAATTAATATTTTTAATTACAAGAGACTGCATCTACAGTCATGGCCAAAAGTTTTGAGAATGACACAAATATTAATTTTTACAAAGTCTACTGCTTCACTTTTTGTAATGGCAATTTGCATATACTCCCCTTTTCGATTGTTTTGGATATCAGGAAACGCCTCATTCGGAGAAGACAAGGTGAGTGCTACCACCAGTCTTGTCTCATGCCAACTGTTAAGCATCCTGAAACCATTCATGTGTGGGATTGCTTCTCAGCCAAGGGAATCGGCTCTCTCACAGTCTTGCCTAAAAACACAGCCATGAATAAAGAATGGTACCAGAATGTCCTCCAAGAGCAACTTCTCCCAACCCTCCAAGAGCAGTTTGGCAATCAACAATGCCTTTTCCGCATGATGGAGCACCTTGCCATAAAGCAAAGGTGATAACTAAATGGCTCAGGGAACAAAACATAGAGATTTTGGGTCCATGGCCTGGAAAACTCCCCAGATCTTAATCCCATTGAGAACTTGTGGTCAATCATCAAGAGACGGGTGGACAAACAAAAACCTAAAAATTCGGACAAAATGAAAGCATTGATTGTACAAGAATGGACTGCTATCAGTCAGTGATTTGGTCCAGAAGTTGATTGAGAGCATGCCAGGGAGAATTGCAGAGGTCCTGAAGAAGAAGGGTCAACACTGCAAATATTGACTTGCTGCATTAACTCATTCTAACTGTCAATATAAGCTTTTGTTACTCATATGTTTGCAATTATTATATTTCTGTCTGTGATAAAAACATCTGTCAAACACACATAAAAACCAGAGGGCAGCAGATCATGTGAAAGTATAATATTTGTGTCATTCTCAAAACTTTTGGCCATGACTGTATATATATCTTTATACATTTTAATTCAACACAGCATTGTTCTGCATATCACCAATGCTCTGTGCTGACGTGATTAAATGCGGGTGTTTCTCCCATCTCTTTGAAAACAAACAAATCATGTATAGTCGGTCCGTGTAGTCATACATTCATTTGTCCCCTATGCTTTCCCAACATTTACATTTAGACTCTTCATTAAGACTGGCATAGTCATTTTTGTTGAAGGGGCGTGGTGGCGAAAGAGGCACCTGATACATGCACACACCAGTTAATGAATCAGGCACATTTTAAAAGTGGTGTGTGTAACAACATGTCCCTCTCCCGGCCTGTGTTCCTACGCTGTAATCAGGCCTAGGTCCACCTCACTTGTACTTCATCTAGTGAGGGATTCTGCCTTTGTTCTTTTCTGCATGGGACTCATCCAATACACAAACTTGTAAGATAGAATGGTGCCGGTATTATCTGGAAGCTTCTCAATGTAGCTACATGTTAAAAGTTGGTGTGAACCTCCCCCATCTATGGGCTGATCCCAGAACACAGGACAATAGACTCATGTGTTGGCTGAGTCAGTTGTGTTTGTGACATGCGAAGGGCTGGGATCTTATGCTGAGGCGAGATCCCGGTGAGCGTGTCTATTATTAGAAACTGCCACATGGGACTGTATTGAGTCCCTCATCTGCTGGATCCATTGAATTCACCCAAGGACTATTTCTATTTTCCTGGCTTCGGATTGCCGGGTGGCGCCACCGGTTCTGCTCCCTTTTGTGTGGACTCATTGTGGGCTCATTGTGGACTAATTACGGATGCTGCAGAATTACTTTCATTTGTGTTGTCCCAGTTCCCTGTTCTAATAAATCTTGTTGGATTGTTTATCGTCCTGGTGTCTCTTCTTGCTCTGTCGCATACCCCATCACATATGGTGGCAGCGGTGGGATCAGAGCAGGAAGAATGGAGGACAGCGGCCCATCAGTGTCTGCAACCGGAACCTCAGGATACAGAAACTGGACTGTGGGGAGTTTACAAACAAAGGCCCGTGAATTAGGAGTCTGCTATAAAGGACTGACCAAGGACCAACTAATTAAGGCTTTGGAAGGAGCTTGCCTGCAAGGTGGCACTGAAGAAGGATTCTCACAGCAAAGGGAGGAAAGACAGGAGCTGCAGGTAACTACCCAAAAAAGTCAGTGGGTTGTTTGGTACGAGGAAGAGATGGCATTGCTTGGAGAGGAGGTCACCATAGAATATAAGATGGAGGCCATTCGTAGAGCTCAAGAGAGGGCATTGCTGGAGAGACGGCTCGCTCTGGAACCCCCAGACAGACTATCCACCATGAGAGAATTCCCTAGAGTGTACTGCAAGGACTAAAAGACATTTAATGAGGCTGCAGGCGACATTGAGGACTTCTTCCATGACTTCGAACATCAATGTCGATTAATGGAAGTACTGGAAAGAGAGCGAGTCAGACATCTGGTGGGGCTTTTAGAGGCTAGAGCTGCTGAAGCCTATAGAGCTATGGACCCCGGTGGAACTGTGAATATGGGGAGGTAAAAGAGGCCATCCTAGAACATTATGCCGTAACCCCAGACACATACAGGACTCAGTTCCGCTCCTTAGCCTGTGATGAGAAATGTCTTTCAAGATGTATGCCCACAGGCTCAAACAAGTATGTCATCACTGGCTGGAGTGTCCTTAACTTGGGATACTATCCTCCAGGTCATCCTAAAAGAGCAGTTCTACGCCAAATGCCCTACTGAGATCCAGGAATGGGTGCGTGAGAGGAAACCAGCAACAGTGGAATGAGCTGCTGCTCTAGCTGATGAGGCACTCACCATCAAGACTCAGTGGAAAAATCTAGTTTGTGAGAAAAAAACCTACTAGCTTCCCAACGCTGGCGGCCCCTTGTCCTTCGGCCCGTAATGCTCTCCGTCCCACTAGATTACCAACTAATGGTGAACCCCGTGTGAATGTGCCTCCCATAACTTCTGCCTCTTCCTTGGGAATACGACGTGGAGGAAAAATCATACAATGCAGGTGTTATGAATGTGGGCAGCCTGGTCATCTGCAAGCCCACTGTCCAGGTGTTCAGAGGCAGAACAGCTACAGACCATCTTTGCCTATCCATTATCTCCAGACACCTGTAAAACAGGAGAAGAGCTGGATTCACTCCCGGTGATTTGCCAAGTGACTCTGATATACTGTATTGGCTCCCCTACCAGGAGTCTATGGGGTGCGAGCCACAGCCACCTATTCTTCTGATCTTCAGCACAAACATTTGGATGGCCAAAAAGTTGGCTTTTGTGACTCTTGGGCTTTTATCACCATAGCCAATCCCCGAGTAATTCAACCAGAAGCAATTCAAAAGGGACCAGGAATTGCCATTGAATTGGCTGGAGGTACTCAGAGATACAGGGGTTGGACAAAATAATGGAAACATCAAAAAAAGTTAGTTTAATATAGTGTAGGTCCACCTTTTGCGGCGATTACAGCCTCAATTCCAGAGGTTTGGATTCATACAAGGTGTGAATTGTTTCCAAAGGCCCATTCTTCAGTGAAAACACCCTCCAGTTCTTTGAGCGACGATGGCGGCGGAAATCGACGTCTAACTTGAATCTCTAAAATCGACCATAAATGCTCAATAATGTTGAGGTCTTGGGATTGTGGGGGCCAGATGAGATGCTCAACTTCATTAGAATGTTCCTCGTGCCATGCGTTAACGATTCTAGCTGTATGAATTGGTGCATTATCATCCTGAAAGATGGTGTTCCCCTCCGGGAACAGTGCTTGAACCATAGGATGCACTTGGTCGCCCAAAATGCCTAAATAATCGCGGCTGTTAATTCTTCCATGAAGGGATATCATTGGCCCGGCGGATCTCCACGAAATAGCACCCCAGATCATCACAGAACCTCCGCCATGTTTTATGGTTGGGAGAAGGCAGTCTGGATGGAATGCTTCTTTTGGCTGTCTCCAAATGTACACTCGGCCGGAGGTCGGAAATAGGGTAAACGATGATTGGTCTGAGAATATCACATGTTTCCACTGCTCGAGGGACCAATTCTGGAGGTTTCTTCACCACTCTAAACGCTTGGAAACATTTATCATTGAGAGCAGCGGTTTTCGAATTGCAGCTCTTCCGTGGAATCCAGATTTGTTCAGCTCCTGACGAACAGTTTTCGTGGAAACTGGGTTCTGTAGGTGTTCATTGAGCTCAGCAGTGATTTTCGGAGCCGTGGTCTTGCGATCCTCTCTCACAATTCGCTTTAGAGTCCGACGGTCTCTCTCAGTCAACTTCGACTTTCGGCCGGACCTGTGCTTTGCTGCGGACGTTTTTCCTTCTCTTTCAAACGCAGTCATTACTTTGGAGACAGTACCTCTTGACACGCCATGGGCCTACCGAGGATCAAAACTAGGGGGGGGCAAGCCAATGTCGCATCTTATACAGGTTACATCATATACACTGTACATTATACTGCATATTAGGTGTGGAGCATTAGAACTGTTGTATACTGTATAATACAGCAGTGTATGCGACACTACGCTGTATATACCATATATTATACATGGCACACTAACCTCTATACAAAGAATAAGAGGCATTATAACCTGTATATGAAAAGTATAATACAGCAGTGTATATACACTCTATATACCGCCCACAATGTGTATTACCCTGTATACACCATATACTACACTCTTATTTTGAAGCAAAAAAAACAAAACAGGAACAAATACAATACTTAAAATAAAGAACAAGTAAAGTTAAAAATCAACAAACTTACTGGTATTTCAATGGGAACTACGGGCCTGCTTTTGGCTAATGAGATGGTCAATGTTCGGTTCCATATTTGTCACTGCTAGTTGTAACAAGTGAAGCAATTTTTCTCTTTCTTGATATAATTATTACCTAGGGATTCCAAATTGCTGTTAGTAAAATACCAATATATATACAGCGCTACAAAAACAATATACCAGCAATAAAACTGCCCACACAGAGACATACAGCCTGCACTGCCCATCACTGCAGCCTTGCCAATCCATATCATTTCAGCCTCATCAGTGCACATATTGGCGCAACTCGCTTTTAGCTCAGGCTCAGACTGGTGTGGTGTGAGAGTCCCTAATAGGCAGGTAAATGTCCCCAATAGGCAGCATTGGTCCCTAATAGGCAGGTAAATGTCCCAATAGGCAGCATTGGTCTCCAATAGGCAGCATATGTCCTCAATAGGCAGCATAGGTCCCCAATAGGCAGCATAGTCCCCAATAGGCAGCATAGGTCCCCAATAGACAGCATAGGTCCCCAATACGCAGCATATGTCCTCAATAGGCAGGTAAATGTCCCAATAGGCAGCATAGGTCCCCAATACGCAGCATATGTCCTCAATAGGCAGGTAAATGTCCCAATAGGCAGCATAGTAATTTCCCCCCGGGATCAATAAAGTGTATCGTATCGTATCGTAGTAGTCCCCAGTAGGCAGCATAGTAGTCCCCCATAGGCAGCATAGTAATCCCAATAGGCAGCATAATCCCCCATAGGCAGCGTAGTAGTCCCAATAGGCAGCATAGTCCCCCATAGGCAGTATAATCCCCCATAGGCAGCATAGTCCCCCATAGGCAGCATAGGCAGCATAGTAGTCCCCAATAGGCAGTAAAATACCAATATATATACAGCGCTACAAAAACAATATACCAGCAATAAAACTGCCCACACAGAGACATACAGCCTGCACTGCCCATCACTGCAGCCTTGCCAATCCATATCATTTCAGCCTCATCAGTGCACATATTAGCGCAACTCCGCTTTTAGCTCAGGCTCAGACTGGTGTGGTGTGAGAGTCCCTAATAGGCAGGTAAATGTCCCCAATAGGCAGCATTGGTCCCTAATAGGCAGGTAAATGTCCCAATAGGCAGCATTGGTCTCCAATAGGCAGCATATGTACTCAATAGGCAGCATAGGTCCCCAATAGGCAGCATAGTCCCCAATAGGCAGCATAGGTCCCCAATAGGCAGCATAGGTCCCCAATACGCAGCATATGTCCTCAATAGGCAGGTAAATGTCCCAATAGGCAGCATAGTCCCAAATAGCCAGCATAGTCCCCAATAGGCAGCATAGGTCCCCAATAGGCAGGTAAATGTCCCAATAGGCAGCATAGGTCCCCAATACGCAGCATATGTCCTCAATAGGCAGGTAAATGTCCCAATAGGCAGCATAGTAATTTCCCCCCAGGATCAATAAAGTGTATCGTATCGTATCGTAGTAATCCCCAGTAGGCAGCATAGTAGTCCCCCATAGGCAGCATAATCCCCCATAGGCAGCATAGTAATCCCCAATAGGCAGCATAATCCCCCATAGGCAGCGTAGTAGTCCCCAATAGGCAGCATAGTCCCCCATAGGCAGTATAATCCCCCATAGGCAGCATAGTCCCCCATAGGCAGCATAGTCCCCATAGGCAGCATAGTAGTCCCCAATAGGCAGCATAATCCCCCATAGGCAGCATAATCCCCCCATAGGCAGCATAGTCCCCAATAGGCAGGTAAATGCCCCAATAGGCAGTATAATCTCCCATAGGCAGCATAATAGTCCCCAATATGCAGCATAATCCCCCATAGGCAGCATAATCCCCCATAGCCAGCATAATCCCCCATAGCCAGCACAATCTCCCATAGGCAGCATAATCCCCCATAGGCAGCATAATCCCCCATAAGCAGCATAGTCCCCAATAGGCAGCATAATCCCCATAGCCAGCATAATCCCCCATAAGCAGCATAATTCCCCATAGCCAGCATAGTTCCCCATAGGCAGCATAATCACCCATAAGCAGCATAGTCCCCAATAGGCAGCATAATCCCCCATAGCCAGCATAGTCCCCAATAGGCAGCATAATCCCCATAGCCAGCATAGTCCCCATAGGCAGCATAATCCCCAATAGCCAGCATAATCCTCCATAGGCAGCATAATCCCCCATAAGCAGCATATTCCCCAATAGGCAGCATAATCCCCCATAGGCAGCATAATCTCACATAGCCAGGATAATCCCCATAAGCAGCATAGTCCCCAATAGGCAGCATAATCCCCTATAGCCAGCATAGTCCCCCATAGGCAGCATAATCTCCCATAAGCAGCATAGTCCCCAATAGGCAGCATAATCCCCCATAGCCAGCATAGTCCCCCATAGGCAGCATAATCCCCAATAGCCAGCATAGTCCCCCATAGGCAGCATAATCCCCCATAGCCAGCATAATCCCCATAGCCAGCATAATCTCCCATAGGCAGCATAATCCCCATAGGCAGCATAATCCCCCATAAGCAGCATAGTCCCCAATAGGCAGCATAATCCCCCATAGCCAGCATAATCCCCCATAAGCAGCATAATTCCCCATAGCCAGCATAGTTCCCCATAGGCAGCATAATCACCCATAAGCAGCATAGTCCCCAATAGGCAGCATAATCCCCCATAGCCAGCATAATCCCCCATAAGCAGCATAATTCCCCATAGCCAGCATAGTTCCCCATAGGCAGCATAATCACCCATAAGCAGCATAGTCCCCAATAGGCAGCATAATCCCCCATAGCCAGCATAGTCCCCCATAGGCAGCATAATCCCCAATAGCCAGCATAATCCTCCATAGGCAGCATAATCCCCCATAAGCAGCATATTCCCCAATAGGCAGCATAATCCCCCATAGGCAGCATAATCTCACATAGCCAGGATAATCCCCATAAGCAGCATAGTCCCCAATAGGCAGCATAATCCCTATAGCCAGCATAGTCCCCCATAGGCAGCATAATCCCCCATAAGCAGCATAGTCCCCAATAGGCAGCATAATCCCCCATAGCCAGCATAGTCCCCCATAGGCAGCATAATCCCCAATAGCCAGCATAATCCCCCATAGCCAGCATAATCCCCCATAAGCAGCATAGTCCCCAATAGGCAGCATAATCCCCTATAGCCAGCATAGTCCCCCATAGGCAGCATAATCCCCAATAGCCAGCATAATCCCCATAGGCAGCATAATCCCCCTATAGGCAGCATAGTCCCCCAATAGGCAGGTAAATGCCCCAATAGGCAGTATAATCTCCCATAGGCAGCATAATAGTCCCCAATATGCAGCATAATACCCCATAGGCAGCATAATCCCCCATAGCCAGCATAATCCCCCATAGCCAGCATAATCTCCCATAGGCAGCATAATCCCCCATAGGCAGCATAATCCCCCATAAGCAGCATAGTCCCCAATAGGCAGCATAATCCCCCATAGCCAGCATAATCCCCCATAGCCAGCATAATCCCCCATAAGCAGCATAATCCCCCATAGCCAGCATAGTCCCCCATAGGCAGCATAATCCCCATAAGCAGCATAGTCCCCAATAGGCAGCATAATCCCCCATAGCCAGCATAGTCCCCATAGGCAGCATAATCCCCAATAGCCAGCATAATCCCCCATAGGCAGCATAATCCCCCATAAGCAGCATATTCCCCAATAGGCAGCATAATATCCCATAGGCAGCATAATCCCACATAGCCAGCATAATCCCCCATAGCCAGCATAATCCCCCATAAGCAGCATAGTCCCCATAGGCAGCATAATCCCCAATAGCCAGCATAATCCCCCATAGGCAGCATAATCCCCCATAAGAAGCATATTCCCCAATAGGCAGCATAATCCCCTATAGCCAGCATAGTCCCCCATAGGCAGCATAATCCCCATAAGCAGCATAGTCCCCAATAGGCAGCATAATCCCCCATAGCCAGCATAGTCCCCCATAGGTAGCATAATCCCCGATAGCCAGCATAATCCCCCATAGGCAGCATAATCCCCATAAGTAGCATAGTCCCCAATAGGCAGCATAATCCCCCATAGCCAGCATAATCCCCCATAGGCAGCATAATCCCCCATAGCCAGCATAGTCCCCCATAGCAAGCATAATCCCCAATAGCCAGCATAATCCCCCATAAGCAGCATAGTCCCCAATAGGCAGCATAATCCCCTATAGCCAGCATAGTCCCCCTTAGGCAGCATACAATTGAGGGCATCAAAAACTATGAATTAACACATGTGGAATTATACATTACACTTTACAAAAAAGTGTGAAACAACTGAAAATATGTCTTATATTCTAAGTTCTTCAAAGTAGCCACCTTTTGCTTTGATTACTGCTTTGCTCGCAGAAAAGGTGAACGGATGGACACTACATGCCTATTTCCCACCGTGAAGCATGGAGGAGGTGGTGTGATGGTGTGGGGGTGCTTTGCTGGTGACACTGTTGGGGATTTATTCAAAATTGAAGCGGTGAGCAGTCCAGCTCACCCCAAACCATCTTGATTGGGTTCAGGTCTGGTGACTGTGAAGGCCAGGTCATCTGGCGTAGCACCCCATCACCCTCCTTCTTGATCAAATAGCCCTTACACAGCCTGGAGGTGGGTTTGGGGTCATAGTCCTGTTGAAAAATAAATGATGGTCCAACTAAACGCAAACCGGATGGAATAGCATGCTGCTGCAAGATGTTGTGGTAGCCATGCTGGTTCAGTATGTCTTCAATTTTGAAAAAATCCCCAACAGTGTCACCAGCAAAGCACCCCCACACCATCACACCTCCTCCTCCATGCTTCACGGTGGGAATCAGGCATGTAGAGTCCATCCGTTCTCCTTTTCTGCGTGCAAAGCAGTAATCAAAGCAAAAGGTGGCTACTTTGAAGAACCTAGAATATAAGACATATTTTCAGTTGTTTCACACTTATTTGTAAAGTGTAATGTATAATTCCACATGTGTTAATTCATAGTTTTGATGCCTTCATTTCATAGTCATGAAAATACAGAAAAATCATTGAGAATGAGAAGGTGTGTCCAAACTTTTGGTCTGTACTGTACATAGTTTCCCTATTACACCTTGCTCATGACATTCCTACTGCTGGCCATCAAGGGAAAACCCGCACTGAGAGGATTGACCTGGGATTTCTATTGGCCTGGGATTCCTCAAGCCGTGGCGCATTTCTGCTGAACTTGCGACCTCTGTCAGCGTATAGGGCAACCAGGAGATCACCCAAAGGCACCCTTGCAACCACTGCCTATAATAGAAGAACCCTTTCATAGAGTAACTGTCTATCATTGGACCTCTGGCTAAACCAAGTAAATCTGGAAAGCAGTACATTCTCACTGTTGTGGACTATGCCATCCGATATCCAGAAGCTGTGGCCTTGTCAAGTATATCTGCAGCCAAGGTGGCCGAGGCCCTGGTTACCATTTTCACCTGAGTAGGATTTCCAAGTGAGATCCTATCAGACCAAGGCTCCCAGTTCATGTCGGAGCTGATACAGTGTCTCTGGCGTACTTGTGGAGTACAAGCGATCCGAACGACACCATATCATCCTCAAACAAATGGACTTTGTGAACGATTCAATGGCATGCTGAAACATATGTTAAGGGCCTTCACTGACAGGGTTGCAGACTCGGAGAAGTACCTACCCTATCTCCTATTTGCCTATCGGGAAGTCCCCCAGGAGTCCACTGAGTTTTCCCCTTTGAGCTCCTCTATGGAAGAAAGGTCAGAGGACCTTTAACCCTGCTAAAAGAATATTGGGAGGGGCAAGTTGAAGATACAGGAACCCTGTTGTTCCATATGTCCTAAACCTTCGGGAAACCCTGGCTCAGCTTTCTAGTTTTGCTCAGGATCATGTGCGGATGGCTCAAACCAGACAGAAGACATGGTATGACCGCAAAGCCCGCTATCGGGAGTTTGCAGAAGGACAACAGGTCTTAATGATTGTTCCCCATCGGCAAAATAAACTGCAGACAACATGGGAGGGTCCCTTCCGGGTTCTCAGAAAACTTAATGACACCAATTACCTGATTGCTTTAGATGACCACGGTTTAAGACAAAAGACTGTCCATGTGAATATGATTAAGGAGTACCATGACCGGACCCCACCAGTCATAGCCAGCTATCGGCTAGCTTCAGAAGACAGTAAGGAGGAGGAGGACTCACTACCTGATCTTGTGGAAGCCGCTAGAGGCACATGCACTGTGGAACAGGTGCCTCTGAGAGATGACCTGGATTCCTTACAGAAAAACCAAATGCTGGGGTGCTCCATCAGAGACAGGCTGCTCTCTCATCCCGACCGGGTCGAACCACAGTAACCCAACATCATGTGTACACTCCGGGCATCCGTCCCATACAGCAGGCTCCTTACTGGGTACCAGAATCAGAAACACCATGTAGCATGAACTGGAGGAGATGCTACAGCTTAGGGTAATTCAGGCCTTCCATAGCCCTTGGGCCTCCCCTGTGGTGTTAGTACCCAAGAAAGTTGGGAGTACTCGTTTTTGTGTGGACTACAGATGATTAAATGACCATACCATTAGTGATCCTTATCCAATGCCCCGTATTGATGAACTTCTAGACCAGCTAGCTGTGGCCCGATATGTCACTACCTTGAATCTCAGTAAGGGATATTGGCAAATCCCTCTGAGGAGGGAGGGAGAGAAAGGTCGGCTGTCATAACCCCCTTTGGTCTGTATGAATTTCTAAACATGCCTTTCGGAATGAAGAATGCCCTGTGTAACGAATGGAAGCGGAGGCACAGATGATGAAGTTCACATTCGTTTTATATTTTTTGAGTGGAACCTCGAGGCCTCGGTCTGGGGAGCTCCGAAGGGGGCGTAACTAGTGAGCCCCAGGTATCCGTAGTAAGGTCTCTTGAACAGAACCATAATGGAATACCTGGGGGACACAGGTACTACCTCCAATTAGACCCCGAACTCGTGGCAGCTGTCCCAGTGGGACAAACGGGTAAACAAATATACAGATATAGTGGAGCAGACGGCGGACACCGGGTATATGAGGTGAAGCTGGCTCTGCCGAGGGTAGTCAGGTTCCGGGTAGATGGGAGGAAGTTGGTTCCAGCAACTTTAGCTTTGTCCACAGGTTTGGATGGCAAGTGGCAGAACGGGATGGCACTTGAGTGTATAGGTACAGATGTCGTATAGGATAGCCGAACAACAGGTCACTAATATTCTGCGGAAACAAACAGTATAAGCAGAGAGCCAAACAGAATGCTATAACAGCACAGACAGAGCAAGGACAGAACTGGGTTTAGCAAGAGTAGATACTCGTTGCTCCGGCACTCCCCCTATGGCGGAGTGGACAGAAATAGTAATCTGCGCTGCCATTGGTTAATTGATATTTTAAAAAAATGTGCACTGCCCCTTTAAGAGACCAGAGGGAGGCACGCTCACGTCCTAAGCATTCTCCCTGGAAGCCTGCTGGCAGCGTGCCAGGAAGTAGGGGAGAGGGAAGCAGCAGCAGGATGCCGAGGGAAAGAGAGCGAAGATCCTTACAGGGATTTCGCAGAGGTACAGAGGCAGCCTCGGGAGCAGGAGTGGGTGAGGGACCAGACCTGGGGGCAGCACCAGAACCGGGACCGGGTGTAACAGTATCCACCTCTTTATGCCCCCTCTTTTTCAAGCCTGCGTGAAATTTTTAAGAAGGAGAGGGGCTTGGATGTTCTCTTTAGGCTCCCAAGACCTCTCTTCAGCGCCAAAGCCCTTCCAGTCCACCAGATAATAGGTCCTACCTGTTACTTTATTAGTGGCAAAGATATATTTTACCTCTCCTTAAAGAAGGGGCTCAAAACTACTGGTTTGAGGAGGGAAACATGAAAGGAGTTAGGCACACGTAAGGAAGTAGGCAATTTCAGTTTG
>JARQOD010000003.1:277904040-277987361 GCA_033576555.1 Oophaga sylvatica | reverse complement strand
CATACAGCAGGCTCCTTACTGGGTACCAGAATCAGAAACACCATGTAGCATGAACTGGAGGAGATGCTACAGCTTAGGGTAATTCAGGCCTCCATAGCCCTTGGGCCTCCCCTGTGGTGTTAGTACCCAAGAAAGTTGGGAGTACTCGTTTTTGTGTGGACTACAGATGATTAAATGACCATACCATTAGTGATCCTTATCCAATGCCCCGTATTGATGAACTTCTAGACCAGCTAGCTGTGGCCCGATATGTCACTACCTTGAATCTCAGTAAGGGATATGGGCAAATCCCTCTGACGGAGGGAGGGAGAGAAAGGTCGGCTGTCATAACCCCCTTTGGTCTGTATGAATTTCTAAACATGCCTTTCGGAATGAAGAATGCCCTGTGTAACGAATGGAAGCGGAGGCACAGATGATGAAGTTCACATTCGTTTTATATTTTTTGAGTGGAACCTCGAGGCCTCGGTCTGGGGAGCTCCGAAGGGGGCGTAACTAGTGAGCCCCAGGTATCCGTAGTAAGGTCTCTTGAACAGAACCATAATGGAATACCTGGGGGACACAGGTACTACCTCCAATTAGACCCCGAACTCGTGGCAGCTGTCCCAGTGGGACAAACGGGTAAACAAATATACAGATATAGTGGAGCAGACCGGCGGACACCGGGTATATGAGGTGAAGCTGGCTCTGCCGAGGGTAGTCAGGTTCCGGGTAGATGGGAGGAAGTTGGTTCCAGCAACTTTAGCTTTGTCCACAGGTTTGGATGGCAAGTGGCAGAACGGGATGGCACTTGAGTGTATAGGTACAGATGTCGTATAGGATAGCCGAACAACAGGTCACTAATATTCTGCGGAAACAAACAGTATAAGCAGAGAGCCAAACAGAATGCTATAACAGCACAGACAGAGCAAGGACAGAACTGGGTTTAGCAAGAGTAGATACTCGTTGCTCCGGCACTCCCCCTATGGCGGAGTGGACAGAAATAGTAATCTGCGCTGCCATTGGTTAATTGATATTTTAAAAAAATGTGCACTGCCCCTTTAAGAGACCAGAGGGAGGCACGCTCACGTCCTAAGCATTCTCCCTGGAAGCCTGCTGGCAGCGTGCCAGGAAGTAGGGGAGAGGGAAGCAGCAGCAGGATGCCGAGGGAAAGAGAGCGAAGATCCTTACAGGGATTTCGCAGAGGTACAGAGGCAGCCTCGGGAGCAGGAGTGGGTGAGGGACCAGACCTGGGGGCAGCACCAGAACCGGGACCGGGTGTAACAGTATCCACCTCTTTATGCCCCCTCTTTTTCAAGCCTGCGTGAAATTTTTTAAGAAGGAGAGGGGCTTGGATGTTCTCTTTAGGCTCCCAAGACCTCTCTTCAGCGCCAAAGCCCTTCCAGTCCACCAGATAATAGGTCCTACCTGTTACTTTATTAGTGGCAAAGATATATTTTACCTCTCCTTAAAGAAGGGGCTCAAAACTACTGGTTTGAGGAGGGAAACATGAAAGGAGTTAGGCACACGTAAGGAAGTAGGCAATTTCAGTTTGTAAGAGACCGGGTTGATTTGTCTCAAGACTTCAAAGGGTCCAATGAAACGGGGACTCAATTTGTATGAAGGCAACTTCAGATGGATGTACTTGGAGGAGAGCCATACCTTGTCTCCGGGGTGAAAGGTGTTAGCATCCAGGCGCCTTTTGTCCGCATGCCTTTTCATACATTGAGAGGCTCTCTCGAAAGCAGTCTTAGTATCTTTCCAAACTTCAGAGAAATCTTTGGCAAAGGTATCGGCTTCCGGAACACCAGACGGTCCAGAGATAGGAAGAGGGCTTCTGGGTTGGAGTCCAAACACAACCAGTTTACAGACTGCTCTCCAGAACTTTGAAGTAAACTAGACTCCCCTGTTGAACACGATGTGGAGAGGAAATCCATGGAGACGGAAGATGTGCTGAATGAAGTGATCGGCAAGTTCTGGAGCAGACGGAAGGCCAGGTAGCAGAACGAAGTGAGCCATTTTAGAGAAGCGGTCCACCACAACCCATACCACTGAACAGCCAGAAAAAATGGGAACATCCTTGATGAAATCCATCGCAATGTGCTGCAAGTGAGAGGACGGAATCAGAAGAGGCAGAAGCCTACTGGCTGGTAGATGTTTATCAGTCTTGTTATGGGCACATGAAGGACAGGCTGCGACGTATTCCTAGATATCCTTACCCATGGTAGGCCACCAGTAGTAATGGGTCATGAGTTGCTTAGTCTTTTTCTGACTGGCGTGGCCAGCCAACTTGGAAGAATGACCCCACCGCAGGACACGATTACGTTCTGAGGCGGTCACGAGAGTTTTCCCTGGGGGAAGCCAGGCAAGATCAATGGAGGCAACTGAGTCTAACCTTGAAGGTTCAATAATGTGCTGAGATTCTTCCTCCAGCTCAGGAGGCAAAAAGGCTCTGGAGAGCGCGTCTGCCTTGACGTTTTTGTCAGCTGGACGGAAATGAAGGCCAAAATTAAAACGAGCAAAAAACAAGGCCCACCAGGCCTGACTTGGATTCAGTTTTTGTGCGGATTGGAGGTAGGCAAGGTTTTTATGATCTGTGAATATGACTACCTGGTGAAGAGCTCCCTCAAGAAGATGTCTCCATTCTTGTAGAGCTAATTTGATAGCCAACAGTTTCTGATCTCCAACGGAATAGTTCCTTTCTGCGGAAGAAAAAACCTTGGAAAAAAAACCACAGGAGATCATCCGACCAGTAGACGACTTCTGGGTGAGAACTGCTCCTGCACCTATGGAGGAAGCGTCTACCTCGAGAAAAAATTGTTCATTAGAATTTGGACGATGGAGAACGGGTGCGGAAGCAAAGGCTTTCTTGAGAGAAACAAAGGCCTCTTCTGCCTCAGAGGACCATTCCTTGGAGTTTACACCTTTTCGGGTTAAAGCTGTGATGGGCGCCACTCGGGTGGAAAAGTGTGGGATGAATTACCAGTAGTAGTTGACAAACTCCAGGAACCGTTGTATGGCTTTTAGCCCAGACGGACGAGGCCACTTGAGAACGGCAGACAACTTCTCCAGGTTCATCTTTAATCCTTTGGAAGATACAATGTTCCCGAGGAAAGTAAAAAAGGAATGCTCAAAGAGGCATTTCTCAAATTTGGCATAAAGCCTGTTCTCTCTGAGTCCTTGTAAGACCAGGCGTACTTGCCTTCGGTGCGAGGCCAAGTCTGCAGAGAAGATCAGAATGTCGTCCAGGTAGACAACAGCTCACGTATAGAGCAGATCCCTGAAACTGTCATTAACAAATTCCTGAAAGACCGCGGGTGCATTGCTTAGGCCAAACAGCATTACCAGGTATTCGTAGTGACCATCACGGGTGTTGAAGGCTGTTTTCCATTCGTCTCCTTCTCGGATTCGGATCAGGTTGTAGGCCCCTCTGAGATCCAATTTGGTGAAGATCTTGGCCCCTCGGAGACGATCAAACATCTCTGAAATAAGAGGTAATGGATACCTGTTTTTTACCTTGATCTGGTTTAGGCCCCGGTAGTCGATACAGGGCCGCAGGGATCCATCCTTCTTCTTTACAAAAAAGAATCCTTCTCCTGCCGGTGAAGATGACTTTCAGATTAATCGTCTTGCCAGGTTCTCTTGGATGTAGTCCGACATGGCCTTGACCGGATTCTTGCAGCAGGCCTGACTATTCGACCTGATAAACACCAATTGGGGATGGGTGAAGTCCAGTACCTAGGGCATAGAGTAGGAGGAGGGAAGCTACCTCCTGAACCTGCCAAAATCCAGGCTATTAGAGATTGGTCTGTACCCCAAACCAAGAAACAAGTTATTGCTTTTTTGGGCACTGCCAGTTTTTACCAAAAGTTTGTTTCTCATTTTAGCACTGTGGCCAAACCTCTTACAGACCTCACCAATAAAACAATGCCCATGGTGGTGACTTGGACTCCAGTCTGTGATGAGGCTTTTAATCTGCTGAAGGACGCCCTGGTCTGCAGCCCTGTTCTGGCTGCTCCAGACTACAAGAGGAGGTTTATTGTGAAGACGGATGCCTCTTCTTATGGACTGGGGTCTGTACTCAGCCAGGTGAATGCAGCTGGGGCGGAGCACCCCATTGCCTACCTCAGCTGGAAACTGCTGGACCGAAAAATGGCCTATGCAACCGTTGAAAAGGAATGCCTGACAGTGGTATGGGCCCTCAGAAAACTAAGGCCGTATCTGTATGGACGAGAATGCAGTGATTACTGATCACAATCCACTCACTTGGTTGAACAGAGTCTCTGGGGACAATGGACACTTAGTACGCTGGAACCTGGCTCTACAACCTTATAACTTTACAATATAGAAGAGGCAGCCAACACCAAAATGCAGACGGATTGTCCAGGCAGGATGAACCCTGAGTCCTGTCAGCCATGACCACGTGAACTTGACCAGTAACCTGTAGAGGTCACTAGTCCGTACACAAATTGAGGCGGAAAGGTGTTGTAACAGCATGTCCCTCCCCCGGCCTGTGTTCCTGGACTAATCAGGCCTAGGTCCACCTCACTTGTACTGCATCTAGTGAGGGATTCTGCCTTTGTTCTTCTCATCATGGGACTCATCCAATACACAAACTTGTAAGATAGAATGGAGACGGTAGTTTCTGGAAGCTTCTCAATGAAGACACATGTTAAAAGTTGGTGTGAACCTCCCCCATCGATGGGCTGATCCCAGGACGATAGACTCATGTGTTGGCCGAGTCAGTTGTGTTTGTGACTTGCGAAGGGCTGGAATCTTAAGGTACTGTCACACTAAGCGAGATCGCTAACGAGATCGCTAAAGCGTCAGCGATTTTATGACGCAGCAGCGATCTCGTTAGCGACGTCGCTGTGTGTGACATGTAGCGGCGATGTGGCCCCCGCTACGATGTCGCTGATCGTTCATGAACGTTCTGGGCCATTTTTTGGTCGTTGGTGTCTCGCTGGTGACCCTGAATCACTGAGTGTGACACCCTTTATGAACGACTTTACCAGCGGCGCAGGCGGGACTAGGTTTTCCCACCGACCGCCGAGGTCGTTATACTGTTCGCTGATCTCTGATGAGATCTTTGTGTTTGGAAGCTAACTAGCGACCATATAGCGATCGCACCAACGATCTCGTCAGGTCGTGTCGTTGTTGTGATCGCTGGTGCGATCGCTAAGTGTGACAGTGCCTTTATGCTGAGGCGAGATCCCAGTGACCGTGTATATTGTTAGAAGCTGCCATGTGGGACTGTGTTGTGTCCCTCATCTGCTGGATCCATTAAATTCACCCAAGGTCTATTTTCCTGGCGTCGGATTGCCGGGTGGCGCCCCCGGATCTGCTCCCTTTGTGTGGACTCATTGCGGGCTCAGTCCCTTCTTAAATTTTAGTAGGGAATCACTCATTACAACATTATATGGCAGAGAGTTCCATAGTCTTACTGCTCTTACAGTAAAGAATCTGTGTCTCTGATTATGACTAAACCTTTCCTCCAGGCGTAGAGGATGCCCCCCTTGTCCCCGTCACAGGTCTAAGAGTAAAAAGATCATTAGAAAGGTCTTTGTACTGTCCCCTCATATATTTATACATTGTAATAAGATCACCCTAAGCCTTCGTTTTTCCAAACTAAATAACCTCAAGTGTAATAACCTGTCTTGGTATTGCAGACCCCCAGTTCTCTAATAACCTTGGTCGTTCTTCTCTGCACCCGCTTCAGTTCAGCTATGTCAGTCTTATACACCGGAGACCAGAACTGTACACAGTATTCTAAGTGTGGTTGCACTAGTGACTTGTATAGAGGTAAAATTATGTTCTCCTCTTGAGCATCTATGCCTCTTTTAATGCATCCTTTTATTTTATTTGCCTTTGCAGCAGCTGCCTGACACTGGCCACTAAATGTGAGTTTGTCGTCCACCCATACACCCAGGTCTTTTTCAGTGACAGTTTTGCCCAGTGTTTTACAATTAGGCCGGCGTCACACTCACCGTAGAAAAATATGGACCGTATTGTACGAGCGTAATACGCCAAAATGTTGCCGGCACAATAATCCGTATTTCATCCGTTGTCAGGGTGCGGCTGCGTATTTTGCGCATGTAAGCATCCGTATGCAATCCGTACGGCATCTGTATAGCGTATTTTTCTCTCAGCCTTGCAAAATGGACTTTTAATGGTTTTTAGGCCTAAAACTCATTCAAATCATCATCAGCAAGCCTATTTATTGGCTCTGCATCAGGTGGCAGCCCCCAATCTTGGCATTTTGGTGGTGTGCTTGTGTTGGAGTACTGCTGCTTGGTTGCCAACATGTCTGACACTCTTCAGTTCACCCCAACTGATCGAGTGTTGTACAATTGGGTTTTGTCCCGCCGCTTTGGGCACCCATACCCAGTGATCGTTGATCCGCGGAGGAGGAGGCGAATGTGGGTGCATCCGCATTTGAGGCAACGCCTCACTAAAGGCCATTTTCACCGCCTTTATGCATCGCTGCGGACTCATCCAGACAAGTTTTTTCTGTTTTGTCGCATGACCATTCCCACATTTGATGTTTTGTTGGAGATTGTGTGCCCTGGGATCACCTACCAGGATACCAGGAAGCGGAAAGCTATCTCTGCAGAGGAGCGACTTCTCCTTACGCTACGGTATGTATTCCTCACCTACATACTGTCTGTTGATGATGTGTTTTCCCACAAGTTTCCCTTTACCCTTATGGCTGTTGCTGAAATATCCTCATAATATATCCCATATATCACCTAGAACTACCAGAACTATTATGTGTATGTAAAAATTACAGAAACCTTTGACTTGTGGTAAATTGAAATTAGGATTGTTTGTAAATGAACTTATTTCACGGTTATGTATAGTGCGTTTGTTCTACCTTTGTGCATGTGTAATGATTGCTCTCTCTTCATTTGGTTACTTGTAGGTTCCTAACTACTGGCATATCCTATGCTGCACTCCATCTGGAGTTTCTGATTGGGAGGTCCACCATATCTGGCATTGTGCGTGATACCTGCTCACAACTCTGGGACAGACTTCATCAACTGGTGATGCCTGAGCCAAAGATGGAAGACTGGAAGAGGATTGCCAGGGGATTTGAGGAGCAATGCCAGTTCCCAAATTGTATAGGAGCCCTTGATGGGAAGCAGATCCGTGTGCATAAGCCGCCGAACTCAGGGTCCCAATTCTATAATTATAAACAATATTTTTCTGTTGTGCTGTTGGCTCTGGTTGACAGTAACTACAGGTTTATAATTGTAGACATTGGGACCTATGGAAGAACTGGAGACTCTAGAGTCTTCAATTCTTCCATTATGGGTCGGCGACTTCGCAATAACGAGTTGCACCTACCACCAGCAGGGCAACTTCCTGACTCCAAACTCGAACCTGTCCCATATGTTGTAGTTGGGGATGAGGCCTTCCAGCTATCAAGGAATGTGATGAGGCCATATCCACGACGACACCTTGACCACCGTCGTCGGATCTTCAACTTGCGCCTATCACGGACCAGGCGCCTGGTGGAGTGTGCCTTTGGCATTCTGTGTGCAAAATGGCGGGTTCTCCAGTCTGAGTGAAGCCAACGTCAATGAGGTCATAAAAGCATGTGTTGTTCTACATAATTTCACCAGAATGCATGATTGTAGCCCATCTGATGTTGGTGAAAGTGTGGTGACCAATGGGGATATGCCTACGCCCCATGTCATCCCTTTACGTCGCCCACTGTCAGGACTGAAAACCCGTGATATCTTTACCCAATATTTTGTGTCACCTGAAGGTACTACAACATGGCATGATGATGATGCATGGGATGATGCATTATCTATGCTGTAATGTATTTGTGTGTGTATACATAAATGGTATTTTTCTATGACATAGTATGTGTGTGGTGTTACAGTTCATAGCACATGTGTTGGTGATGTAGTAGAACTTAAGCCCCCGTCACACACAGCGATCTCGCTAGCGAGATCGCTGCTGAGTCACTAGTTTTGTGACGCAACAGTGATCTCCCCAGCGATATCGCTGTGTGAGACATTCAGCGACGATCAGCCCCCCTGCTGGGTATCGCTGATCGTCGCTGAATGTCTTGGACTTTTTTTTGATCGCTGGTCTCCTGCTGGCCAGCACGCATCGCTGCGTGTGGCAGGCAGGAGACCAGCGATCAGCTGGTAACCAAGGTACACATCGGGTTTCCAGGCGCGGGGCTGTGCCTGGAAACCCGATGTGTACGATGGATACCAGCGCGCTGCTGCAGGGGAGCTGTTAACCAAGGTACACATCGGGTTTCCAGGTGTCGCGCAGCGCCTGGAAACCCGATGTGTACCTTGGTTTCCAGCTCCCTGCATCAGCGGGCTGGTATCCAACGTACACTGCGGGTAACTAGGCGACGTTACCCGCAGTGTCGCTATCCTCATCGCTGCCTGAGCTGCTTGTTTGGCAGCTCAGCAGCGGTCATGTAGCGACACAACAGCGATCCTGATCGTTGTCGGGATCGCTGGTGTGTCACTATGTGTGACGGGGCCCTTACTTATGAAAGAAGACACCAAACTTTCTACAAAAATATGTTTTTATATGTGCAAACTCTCACTTGAGGTAGTGACAACCATATTTGAGTTATATGGTATACAGTACAGACCAAAAGTTTGGACACACCTTCTCATTCACCGATTTTTCTGTATTTTCATGACTGTGAAAATTGTAGAATCACACTGAAGGCATCAAAACTATGAATTTAAAACATGTGGAATTATACATTACACTTTACAAAAAAGTGTGAAACAACTGAAAATATGTCTTATATTCTAGGTTCTTCAAAGTAGCCACCTTTTGCTTTGATTACTGCTTTGCACACAGAAAAGGTGAACGGATGGACTCTACATGCCTGGTTCCCACCGTGAAGCATGGAGGAGGTGGTGTGATGATGTGGGGGTGTTTTGCTGGTGACACTGTTGGGGATTTATTCAAAATTGAAGGCATACTGAACCAGCATGGCTACCACAGCATCTTGCAGCAGCATGCTATTCCATCCGGTTTGCGTTTAGTTGGACCATCATTTATTTTTCAACAGGGCAATGACCCCAAACACACCTCCAGGCTGTGTAAGGACTATTTGACCAAGAAGGATAGTGTTGGGGTGCTATGCCAGATGACCTGGCCTCCACAGTCACCAGACCTGAAACCAATCGAGATGGTTTGGGGTGAGCTGGCCCGAAAACCGCTTCAATTTTGAATAATCCCCAACAGTGTCACCAGCAAAGCACCCCCCACACCATCACACCATCTCCTCCATGCTTCAAGATGGGAACCAGGCATGTAGAGTCCATCCGTTCACCTTTTCTGTGTGCAAAGCAGTAATCAAAGCAAAAGGTTGCTACTTTGAAGAACCTAGAATATAAGACATATTTTCAGTTGTTCCACACTTTTTTGTAAAGTGTAATGTATAATTCCACATGTGTTAATTCATAGTTTTGATGCCTTCAGTGTGATTCTACAATTTTCATAGTCATGAAAATACAGAAGAATCTTTGAATGAGGTGTGTCCAAACTTTTGGTCTGTACTGTATGTCATCATTGCAGTATACTGTAAGTGTGCATTATTACATAAGTTCCAAAATAAGGCATAAAAAAATTACAAACATTTGCATAAGGAATAATACCTAAGCAAAATAACAAACTTTCACTATCACTAGTGAGCACCATATCTGACCCATATGGTTGAGTTGTAAGACTAGACTATTGCAATTATGCATTAGCCAACATGTGTTAAAATGAAATAGAAGAAAATAACAAAGATTGGTATAAATTATAAGATATAAAGAAAATAATAAACTTTCAGGCAGCCCATTTCCCACCATCTCTGTACCATATGCTGTTTGTAGGCATTCAGATTAGTGCAAATATGCTATACACAACATGTTGTAAAAATAAATATATAAAAAAATAACAAACTTTTGTATAAATAATAAGAGATAATGAAAATAACAAACTTTGACTATGCCTACTGAAGAGCATATTGGTAACATATGTTGTTTTGAGGCATTTAGATTAGTGCATATTTCTTTGACACAACATGAGGTCAACTAAATATAAAAAAATAACAAACAGCTTTTTAAATCATAATATATAAGTTGTGGTAAGACGACTCGCTCGGCTCTCCTGAAGGCAGACTCAGGACACACGTTCTCTGGGTTTTCTTTCTGCTGGTTTATTATCAGCCATAAACTCATGCAGCTTTCGCAGGAAAAGTAAACATGACCCTTCTGGGTTAAACGGGAAAAGCATAAAAAAAAAAAACAATAACTCAGTCCATAGATGAGTGGGTTCCGCCCGCTCTCGGTAGCATAAATTGCACTACTAAAGTCCTGTGGAAAGCTCTGCAGCTTCCACTATCCTGTCTGGAGACTTTTCCTCTCCAGACCACACCAGAGAAAAAAAAACAGGACTGAGCTTTTATACCTTGCTCAGCCACACCCTTTAACATATAACATGCTAGCAGATAAATAAAGCAGGTCTTAAGTCACACAGGAGAGCATCCTGTGTAACACATACCTCCCTTCACATATAAAACCAGTGACACTGTCACATATTCCCCCCCTCTGCCCAAAGCCGGGGGTTTGGGCACCTTCTGACACCAGACAGGGAATCCTAGAGAGGGCATCTGCATTCCCATGTAACTTCCCTGGCCTATGCTCTACGTGAAAGTTAAATTCTTGAAGCTCTAGGAACCATCTAGTTACCCTAGCATTTTTTCCCCTCTTTTCCCTCAACCATCTCAACGGGGCATGGTCTGATACTAATTTAAACCGCCGGCCTAGTAGGTAATATTTCAGTGTATCCACGGCCCATTTTATGGCTAAACACTCTTTCTCTACTATGGCGTAGTTCTTCTCGCAGGAGGACAGCTTTCGGCTTAGATAGAGAATGGGATGTTCTTCCCCATTTATTTCTTGGGAGAGTACGGCCCCTAGACCAACCTCTGATGCGTCAGTCTGGACCACAAATTCTTTCTTAAAGTCTGGCGCGACCAGGACAGGCTGTTTGCACAGTGTTAGCTTCAGCTTTTGAAACGCGGTCTCCGTTTCTTCCGTCCATTTCACCATGGTTGATTTGGTGCCTTTTAGAAGATCTGTTAGTGGGGCGGCAATCGTGGTGAAATTCGGGATAAACCGCCGGTAGTATCCCACCATTCCCAGGAATGCTTTCACCTGCTTCTTTGAGAGTGGTTGCGGCCAGGTTTGAATTGCCTCCACTTTCTTGATCTGTGGCTTTATTTCGCCTCTCCCAACAACATAGCCCAGGTACTTGGCCTCCTCTTTTCCGATGGCACACTTCTTCGGATTTATGGTAAATCCTGCTTTTCTTAGCGCGTCCAAAACGGCCTGTAGTTTAGGTAGGTGACTAGCCCAGTCTGGGCTAAAGACCACAATGTCGTCGAGGTAGGCTGCGGCATACTTCTTATGTGGGGCTAGGATCCGATCCATAGCCCTCTGGAAAGTGGCTGGAGCCCCCTGTAGTCCGAACGGCATCCGCTTGTATTGAAAACAGCCATCAGGTGTTGAGAAAGCCGTTTTCTCTTTAGCCATCTGGGACATGGGGATCTGCCAGTAGCCTTTCGTCAGGTCAAGAGTGGTGATGTACCTCGCCGGTCCAAGCCTCTCGATGAGTTCGTCGACGCGGGGCATCGGGTACGCGTCACACTTGGATACCTCATTCAGTCGACGGTAGTCATTACAAAACCTCCACTCTCCATTTGGTTTCGGCACGAGGACGATTGGGCTCGACCACCCACTCTTTGACTCCTCTATTACCCCGAGGTCTAACATCCTCTTCACCTCAGCCGAGATCACCTCCCGGCGTGCTTCCGGAATCCGATACGGCTTCAAATTCACTAGTACATGCGGTTCTGTCAGCACGTCATGCTCTATCACTTGTGTATGCCCTGGCAACTCTGAGAACAGGTCCCGATTCCGCTGTAATAATTCTCGACACTGTTGCTTCTGGGCCGGTGATAGAGTCTCTGCAATAGTGACCTCCTCCACCTTGCCTTCTGGTGCGGCTCCCAGGCAAGGAGTTTCCACAGGTTCACGGTCCCGCCACGGCTTGAGCAAGTTTATATGATATATTTGATGTGTCTTCCTTCGGCCAGGCTGGTGCACTTTATAATTAACCTCGCTGACTTTCTCCACCACCTCGTATGGACCTTGCCATTTGGCGAGGAACTTGCTCTCGACGGTAGGGATCAGCACCAAAACACGGTCTCCGGGCTGGTACTGTCTTAGTCTCGCCGACCGGTTATAGACTCTCGCCTGGGCTTCCTGCGCCTGGAGGAGATGTTCCTTTACGATGGGCATCACCTTTGACATTCTCTCCTGTAACTGGGCGACATGTTCGATGATACTCCGGTGTGGCGTGACTTCAGCCTCCCAAGTTTCCTTGGCGATGTCTAGGAGACCTCTTGGATGCCGCCCATATAGGAGCTCAAATGGATAGAAGCCCGTGGAGGCTTGAGGAACTTCTCTGACCGAAAAAAGCAAAAATGGGAGCAGGTAGTCCCAGTCTCTCCCATCCTTTTCAACGACCTTCTTGAGCATCGCCTTTAAGGTCTTGTTGAAGCGTTCCACTAGGCCGTCCATTTGTGGATGATAAACCGAGGTCTGCAGCTGAGTTATCTGAAGGACTCTGCAAAGCTCCTTCATCACCTTGCTCATGAAGGGGGTTCCTTGGTCTGTTAGAATCTCTTTTGGTAGACCTGTCCGAGCAAAAATATGGACCAACTCTCGGGCTATACTTTTACTTAGGGGAACCGCTTTTGGATACCGAGTCGCATTGTCCATGACGACCGGGATATATTGGTGGCCCCGAGCTGATTTGACTATGGGACCTACGAGGTCCATGGCAATCCTCTCAAAGGGAACCTCTATCACAGGTAGTGGAACTAAGGGGCTACGGAAGTGGGAGGAGGGAGCGGTTATTTGGCAGGTGGGGCAGGACCTACAAAAGTTTTGAATTTCTCGATAACACCCTGGCCAATAAAACCTCCTCAGTATCCTCTCCTGAGTTTTCTCGACCCCTAGGTGTCCCCCCAGAACATGTGAATGGCCATGTCTAGCACCCGCCGTCTGTATGGCCCCGGCACTAACAGCTGTTCCACTATCTCACCGCCCCTCAGTTTGGCCACCCGATATAGCAACTCCCCCTGTACTGCAAAGTGGGGGAATCTGGTGTCGGCCCCCGGGTCTTGGGCAACCCCATTACATACAGTAACCTGGTCGAATGCCCCTTTTAAGGTCAGGTCTCAACTTGAGCAGTCCCAAAGTTCTCTCTGGACATATCTAACGCAGGTAGGTCGGCCTCCTCGGTCACCGTCTCACCCTCATCACCGACAAGGACGCACAGTGGGAACTTCTCTCTCTGAGATTCTGTCGGGGGTTCTTCTGTCAAGGATCTCGCTTCTCCCCATGCTACTTAGTCCAGTTCCCTTCCCCCACAAGTCCCAGAATAAGGAAAAATCACGGCCCAATATGACGGGATGTATCAGGTCCTTTACCACCCCGACTTCATGGGACTGGGCACCACAGTCTGTCCCCACTGTTACTGTGGCCACGGGATAGTCCTTGGCGTCACCATGGATGCACCGAACACCCAGGGTTTTGGAAGGGATCAACTGGTGAGGAAGGGATGCTCTGATCAAGGTCACCAGACTCCCGGAGTCCAACAGCCCAAGCACTTTTATTCCATTAATGGATACTGCACACGCCTGCGGTCCCTTGCCGGGTCGACAGTCCACGCTACAGGCTGGATAGGCATAATAGGAGACCCGTCTGCCTAGGCTGCAGTCCATGGGCTCAGGGGATATTTGACACTTGGCGGCTACATGTCCAGGGTTGTGACATCGCCAGCAAACTATATCTTTCCCATTTGTTCTAAAGGCCCCTTCAATAGGAGTGGGACGCCCCCCAGTGGTGGCTCTAGACCCCTTCCGTGGTGAACCCACCCCCTTTTGGGTATCCCAGTAGGGAGAAATGACTGCATCCGGTTTCCCAAGAGATCTCTCAACTACCTGATACCTCTCTACCAGGCCGATAAAGTCATCTGCGTTCTGGGGATCACCCTGGGCAACCCAGGTCTGTACTGACTTGGGAAGGGAATGCATGAATCTATCAATCACCACCCGCTCAACCATCTGGGCCGGAGTGGAGGACTCCGGTTGTAGCCACTTCTGAACAAGATGCAATAGGTCAAACATCTGCGAACGAGGGGGTTTGTTGCTAGCATACGCCCAGTGATGAACTCGCTGGGCTCTTACTGCCATATTTACTCCCAGACGTGCTAAGATCTCTGTCTTTAGTTTGGGATACTCCTTAGCATCTTGCAGCGCCAAGTCAAAATACGCTTTTTGGGGTTCACCCAATAAATATGGCGCCAGAACCTCTGCCCACTGTGCTGGTGGAAGTCTCTCCCGATCAGCCACCCTCTCAAAAACAGTCAGAAATGCTTTTACATCATCCCCAGGGGTCATCTTCTGCATGGCCCGCCTTACCGCCTTCCTGACGTGAGAATCATCAGTCGGCCCTGGGGTTGGGGTGACCGCCCGGCTCTGGATGGCGTCCGCCAAAAGCTGTATCTGTTGTTGCGCCTCCTGCTGGTGCTGCTGCTGCGACTTTTGCTGCAACTGGATCTGCTGAAGCAACAGTTTGGTCGTCTCCTGGTGCTGCTGCTGCATGCTCTGCTGGGCCTGCTGTATGCTCTGCTGGCTCTGTAGGTGTTGCTGCTGTATGCTCTGCTGGGCCTGGACCAGGTGCTTAACGAGCTCCTCCATGCTGCCGGATTTCTCTAGCTGTCTGGCAGCCTTCACCCAGGACATCCACCGGTCTTTGTGGCAGGTACACGTGTTCCTGGAATCCTGCACGCACTCTCACACCAACTGTGGTAAGACGACTCGCTTGGCTCTCCTGAAGGCAGACTCAGGACACACGTTCTCTGGGTTTTCTTTCTGCTGGTTTATTATCAGCCATAAACTCATGCAGCTTTCGCAGGAAAAGTAAACATGACCCTTCTGGGTTAAACGGGAAAAGCATAAAAAAACAAACAATAACTCAGTCCATAGATGAGTGGGTTCCGCCAGCTCTCGGTAGCATAAACTGCACTACTAAAGTCCTTGTGGAAAGCTCTGCAGCTTCCACTATCCTGTCTGGAGACTTTTCCTCTCCAGACCACACCAGAGAAAAAAAACAGGACTGAGCTTTTATACCTTGCTCAGCCACACCCTTTAACATATAACATGCTAGCAGATAAATAAAGCAGGTCTTAAGTCACACAGGAGAGCATCCTGTGTGACACATACCTCCCTTCACATATAAAACCAGTGACACTGTCAAAAAGTAAAATAAAAAAAATCACAGCTGGTGGTATGTGGGTGGTGGGGTTGGTGGGTGCCCAGCATCTCTGGGTGGTTGGCTATGATGAGAACCTTGACCATCACCCTGTTGGGGTGGATTTTCTGGGCCCTGAGCTAACATCTGCCCACGGGCAGGTTGGTGTGTGGGTACATTGCCATACAGATAAGGGAGATTATATTCCTGTGTAAGATGGTACCCCCGAAACTCATACCTCCCAATATGACCATGTTGTGCACATCCAGGTTGGGACCAGCCTCCAACACTGGATCTGTACAGGTGGCCATATTGAGAAGTCGGATTATAGCCTGCCATTTGACCCTGTTGCTGCCAAGTTTGGTTTTGTGGGGGAATGGGTTGAGGTGTAGGCGGCCGTGCAGGAGGATCCTCAGATTCTAATTGAGCATGCACATTTTGTTGGGTTGTAAGGTGCAGAAAGTTACGGGGTGAGAGCTGCCACCTCTCAAGGAATTCAAATACCTCATATGGTGGATTGGGGGGTGTGCATGCGTCAATTAGGATGTGAATTGATCCTCGCACAAGGAGCCTGATCTCATGGGGTAGGGGTCGAAGGTAGCGGGCAAGGCTACGGGCATAGGCCTCCTCACCCTCATCCAGAGCTGCCCTTAAAAGGTAATTGAGTACCCCAGTGTCCACATGCCTACGTGTGTCTGAGCCTGTTATGTCTTCCCGTCTTCTCCCACAGCGGGATATTGCAGCAGCCTGGGGGGAGACCCCCAGAGGTACAGTGGGGCTGCTGCTGTTTCCTGCTTCATCACCAATGGCGAATGCTGCTGCAGCTGGTGCCTCTGGTACAGGTAGAGGAGGAGGTGGTTGCTGAGGTCCTTGTGCTTGGGAACCTTGGGGGCTGCTGATGGGAGGGTCACAAGATGGGCCAGCCACCTCTTCCCCTCCCCCAACCGGGTCAATAATGGCCTCTGAGTCGGAGCCTGTCTCCCTCTCAGTGAGGTTGGACTGAGTTCTGTTAGGAAATTAAATGGGATTAGAAGATGTTGGAGAGGTGACACTAAACTGCATATGTGTTATGTGGTGTGATGTATGTACTTATGGTCTGAGATCCAGAATAGGAGCCAGAAAAGAAAAGCGGTCAAAATATACGTATTTTCTTTTTGTGAGGGCTGCAGACCCGCTCCTGGACCTCGGCTGCCGTTCCCGCCGGTATTGATCACGGATGCTTCTCCATCTTCTCATAACATCATCCACTGCAATGTGACATATAATGTAAGAAATTACCTAGCTGCACAATTCCAAATTGTTCTATATACACGTCATATAGTTATGGGGGCCTAGTCGGATGTGACTATCCTAACATTTTGTCGCCTAAAAAAATATAAAAAAACACTATTTTAGGGGAAATCATCTATATAACTACTTTCTGACCGTGAAGAAGTTTGCAAATAAATCAAGTAACTTACTGATTCGCTGCTGCTCCTCGCGTGGGCTGTCCCCAAAGTGGGGAAACATCTGCCCACACATGCGCCTCCATGCCGCCTCTTTCCTTGCGCGGTCTGCATAATGTGCATCTCGTTGGTCCCAAATTTCGGGCCTCTCTTGCACCAACACAATCAACATCTCGAAATTGATGAGCATTGACATCATGGCCGACTCCGTGGAGGCGTTCTTCCGGGATGTGTGGCGCTCTTTTTGAGCTAATTTGCATGTGTCAGCTTCCTGATGCGTTTCCCCATTTCCTGTGAGCTGCAGAAGTCTTGCGTATTTCTCGCAAGTCACACGTCTGGTCCGTGTCTAATCCGTTGTTTTCTCGCACCCATATACTTTCATTGGCGTACAACGGGCGTAATACGCTGACAATCGCAGCTTGGTGCGGGTGTCTCGCTCGTAACATACGGCCGAGAAAAATACGCATGATCAGAGCTGCCCCATAGAGAAATATTGGTCCGAGCGTAATGCGTCTTACTCGTCCGTATTCCTCCTTTTAGTGGGACGCCGGCCTTAAGCACATAATTATACATCTTGTTTGTTCTACCCAAGTGCATGACCTTACATTTATCCCCATTAAAGCTCATTTGCCATTTATCAGCCCAAGCTTCTATTTTACATAAATCCTCCTGTAATATAAAATTGTCCTCCTCTGTATTGATTACCCTGCAGTGTTTAGTGCCATCTGCAAATATTGAAATGCTACTCTTTATGCCCCCTACAAGGTCATTAATAAATATGTTAAAGAGAAGCGGCCCCAATACTGACCCCTGTGGTACCCCACTGCTAACCGTGACCCAGTCCGAGTGTGTTCCATTAATAACCACCCTTTGTTTCCTATCCCTGAGCCAGTTCTTAACCTACTTACACATATTTTCCCCTATCCCCATTGTTCTCATTTTATGTATCAACCTTTTGTGTGGCATGATATCAAAAGCTTTTGAAAAGTCCATGTACACCACGTCCACTGCATTTCCTTGGTCCAGTCCGGAACTTACCTCTTCATAAAAGCTTATCAGATTAGTCTGACAAGAACGGTCCCTCGTAAACCCATGCTGATACTGTGTCATGAGGTTATTCAGCCTCAGATACTCCAATATAGTATCCCTTAAAAAACCCTCCAGGATTTTACCCACAGTAGATGTTAAGCTCACTGGCCTATAATTTCCAGGTTCAGTTTTGTCCCCTTTTTGAATATTGGCACCATATTTGCTTTATGCCAGTCCTGTGGTACAGACCCTGTTATTATGGAATCTTTAAAGATTAAAAATAATGGTCTATCTATGACTGTACTTAATTCCTGCAGTACTCGGGGTGTATCCCATCCGGACCCGGGGATTTGTCAATTTTAGTGACTTTTAGATGCCGCCGTACCTCCTGCTGGGTTAAGCAGATGACATTTAATGGAGAATTTTTTTTATCACTGATGATCATGTTATCTGTCATGGGATTTTCTTGTGTAAATACTGTTGAAAAAAAGTAATTTAGCATATTGGCTTTTTCCTCATCCTCATCCACCATTTCACCCAGACTATTTTTAAGGGGACCAACACTATCATTTTTTAGTTTCTTACTATTTATGTAGTTAAAGAACATTTTGGGATTATTTTTTACTTTCTCTGGCAATGAGTCTCTCTGTCTCAATCTTTGCTACCTTGATTTGCTTTTTACAGAATTTATTTAATTTTCTGTATTTATTTAATGCCTCATCACTACCTACTTGCTTTAATTCCCTAAATGCTTTCTTTTTGTCACTTATTGCACCCCTTGCAGCTCTATTTATGCTATTTCTAGCATGTTTATTCCCATCTTGTTGGATTGTTTATCGTCCTGGTGTCTCTTCCTGCTCTGTCGCATACCCCGTCACAGTGTGCACCTCCATGCGCACCCCCAAATTTGTATACTCGAACTGGTGATGAATGGATGGGCGGGTGTTACTGTCATGCCAACAGTATAACATCTTGAATTCATTCAGAACTGCTTTTCATCCATGGAGGGGGCTCACTCACAATTTTGCCTAAGAACACTACATGAATATAGAATGGGATTTAAACATCCTCCAAGAGCAACTTCTCCCAACCATCTAGGTGAATGATACTTTTTCTAGCATGATGGAGACCATGTCACAAGGCAAAGTGATAACTAAGTGACCTGTGAACAAAACATTGACATTTGGTCCATGGCCAGAAAACTTGTATCTAGGTTTTCTTGCACCCGGGGCAAGAATTCACTCAGTCATGTACCGATGAGCTGCTCTCCCTAATGCTCTCAATGTTCAGTGAAAAACTGAGAGAAGCAGGAAGCTTGTTGTCACAGGACCATAAGTATGAAAATCGCATATTAGTGAGTGTCAATATGATGAATACTGGAACCTGCAGAGCTGAATTCTGACAGTGAGCTGAATCCTGACATTCAAAGCTTCTGAATTCTCAAAGACGAAAGCACTGCTCACTTTTAGGATTATCCCTTGCCGGTGGCAAGAGTGGACAATCATGTAAGCACAAGCATGCGATTTTATACTTCTGGCCACATTCGACTAGACATGCCCGGCCTCGCTCAGTACATTTTCATTGAGTGAGGCCACACAAGTCTAGACAGCATGTGATCGCCGGCACGAGAGAATCCTAACAGCGTGCAGTGACCACTGTGAGAATACACAAGTCTGCTGTCGCATAGAATGACTGCATACTCCTCACAAACCTGGGTAACCTCTTTAATACTCCTAACATAAATAAAACATGAAAATTAGTCAATATCAGAAATAACATTTACATCCAGGTATTTTATAGATGACATCATCTCTGGAGTCGTTCTCTTTCTTTTCTTCATCTAGTCCAGACCCCATGATGAGTTTTCTTATCTACAGCCCGTCTCTGCAGACATCCATTTTCTCCGGTCATCTGCAGCAAATCTCCACATGATGCCCTTAAAGATAGCAGTGTCATTATAATTCTCCTGAATAAAAAATATATGCCCTACGCTGAGCCCTTGAATAAATAATTGCCCCTCACTATATTGTCTGCACAACATATGACCCCCACACTGTCCATCCATCTTATGGTACATGCTCTTCATACTGACCTCTCCTTCCATACTGGGCACCCTCTTCACACTGTCCTCTCACGCTGTGTCCTCCCTATAGGGCCCAGTCTCTATACTGTACCCTCCCTTCACACTCCCCCTCCTTGGTATACTGTCCTCTTCTGGCTGTACCCTTACACTTTCCCCCATGCTACACCCTGTGAAGGATGGCCCCCGTCCTTCCACGTCACCAATGTGACGTAACTCCACAGGCACAGCTCTCCGGCGCCCCCTTTGTCTCTCAGGTCAGTAAGGGAACTGCACCTAGAGCAAATGGCCGCCAGGGAGGGTGTCCTGTTACCCACTGGGTATTCTAAGATTTGTGATCAGAGTAAAAGCATCAGCCCAAGATTAATTTTATGGTTTAATTGCCTTAAGGGCACACTAGATAATTGCAGAAATATACAGTAAGCTATACAACGGAATTACAATGGATTTGCAGGCAGAGTAAAATACAACAATAATGTACAAGGCTTAGAGGTATTAGCTAGAGGTCAATATTACCAGGTTGTAGGGACATGTGGAGGCAGGGAGCTCTGCGATCCACAGGTGAAAGCCTTAGTTGCTGGACAGTCCCCCAAAACGTGTGCCGTTGCTCCCTTGGTAGTTCTGTCCCTGGTTGCTTCTTGGCTTCTGTGAGAATGGATCTGGTCTGCCCTTAGCTCACAGTTCTTAAATCTGCTAGGTCCCTTCCCTTGGTGTCCGAGGGTGGGCTGACAATCTCCACCCTTAGCCCCCTGCAGAATTTATTCCCAATACCTAATAAAAGGGTTAACTTTCTCCAGGACGATCGGATCAGGACACGAGAGGTACCAGCGGATGCAGTATGTTTTGCCTGTCGCATGGATATCAAACCTGGCCCGATTGGGTCATAGTGGATGGCCAATCTCTATATCTCAGCCCTCCAAGCCATCACCGACTCGGGAGTTGCACCACCAAATGCCCGAGGTCCGCAGGGTCACACAAATATTTTTATGAGAATGTACCTACAAAGATGTGCTCATAATTCATAATCCTAGAACGGAGCCTTCGTGTCTGGGATATAAATAGATGTGTTTTCATGGTCTGGCTGAAAGGTATAGTCTAATTGAAGCCCCCAGGCATCTCATTACCATGCTAACAAACCTTACTATTCACCATGCTGGCTTGGCTCTGTTTTGGGTCTTAACTCGTTATCATACTAAAGACCTTGCCATTCAAACATGGGCCTGAATCACATAGCATACTAAAGCCCTTTTGATTCACAGTGGACATCAAACCCTGTCGTATTGAATATGCTAACAGGCCCTGTGCAGTTAGCAGCCTGTGGCTCTGTGAACAGACAAAATGGAGGCTGGTAAAGGCCCTATCCAAGATGGTGGCGTCCCTACCTCACACACCCCACTACTCAGTCTCTATTCTGTGCCCACTTACTTTTCTTCCCCCACACTGTCTTCTCACACGATTCTATGCTGCCTGCTCACACGTACCTCCGACTCCACATACTGTGTCTGCACACATCCCTTCACCCTCACTCCCCATACTGTGTCCACATACATTTTTCCCATCGCTACTCATACTATGTTCGCACACATTCCCCCATTTGCTCCCCATACTGTCTGCACCCATCCCCCCACTCACCATACTGTTTCCTCATACATGCCCCCATTCCCCATACTGCTTCCTTGTCCATGCCACCATTCACCCATACTGTTGCCTCATACATGCCTCCCATACTGTTTCCTCATACATGCCCTACATCTTCCCTTTGCTCCTCATTTTGTGTCCTCACACCCCCACACACATTAAATTCTCCATCCCCACTCCAAATATCCCCCACACATTAAATCTCCGCATCCCCACTCCAAATCTCCCCCACACATGAAATCCCCCATCCCTACTCCAAATCTCCCCACACATTAAATCTCCCTATCCCCACTCCAGATCTGCCCCCACACATTAAATCTCCCCATCCCCACTTCAAATCTCCCCAAACACATTAAATCCCCACCATGCACTTGATCTTTGGTGTCTTCAGCTCCACTGGCGCACTTACCACGAATGTGCGCAACTGCAGCGCGAGCGAGTGACGTCAGCAGTGTGATCACATGACCTGATTATGCTGCTGGCGTCACTCTGACCTGTCGGGGAAGACACTGCGGACCACTGCATTGTCAATCTAAGCGGCTATTGCCGTGCGTTGTTCTGCCTTCCGACCGCTCTTCTGCTGAGAGACCAAGTGGTACTATGTAATGGAGCCTCAGCTATTTGCGGCTAGGTTGCCTGAGCGTCGCCTCACGCTTTCTGTGCTGTTGCTACGTTGGCGTGTGGGAGCCGGCTGTGACAGAACTCTGGGGCCGCTGATATCCAGGGCACAGGCTCTATTTGGGTATGCACTGCATTCATTGGAAGCAAACAGCTGAATGATACAATCCCTACCTCTGCTATCTGTCTTGTATGCTGCAATATATATTAATGGTATGCACTGCATTCATTGGAAGCAAACAGCTGAATGATACAATCCCTACCTCTGCTATCTGTCTTGTATGCCGCAACATATATTAATGGTATGCACTGCATTCATTGGAAGGAAACAGCTGAATGATACAATCCCTACCTCTGCTATCTGTCTTGTATGCCGCAATATATATTAATGGTATGCACTCCATACTTCTGCTTGCTGCCAACCACTGCTTTACCATCTTGCAACTTAGTTTAATGTGCCTGGTAAAGCTTTGGTATAATTCATTTTTGCACTGTGTTTAATACTGCTTTATATCCCTGTGCCTGGGCCTCTCTAGATCTTATCAGATGGAAGGTCCTAAAGCATATAGATCTAGCCAGGTCTAGGGCCTTTGATGATCTAACCACCCCCTGGTGTGCTGGCCCCAGCTGCCAAATTATCCAAACCAGCTCCCACAATCCCACTTTCCTGACCCTGTAGTGTGGGCTATATATTTAGGAGTAGTCTAAGGGGAGCACGCAGTGTGGGGTGCAGCACGCAAGCATCCCAGAAGCAAAGCATCACAGAAGATAAGCATCTTGTAAACGGCAGTTATCCATGGCAGTTAATCAGGGCTGGAATCAGGTACCCCACACTTTGCTTTCTTTTTAATTATGTACTTTATCTCTATCCACCTGTGTTCCCTTGCCATCCACATTCACCGCCCCATCCCCCCTCCACGACTCATACACATCAGCCCCTCCATACTTCCCTCTCCCATGTACAGCTTCCATGCACTCCTCACCTTCCTGAGAAACCTCAGTCCATCTTGCCCAAACACATCACAGAAAAAACCTACTTACAACTCCAACAACTACCTGCTCTTTATCTTCCTACTCCTACTGATTTCAGGGGACATCTTCCCCAACTCTGGTCCACCATCCCCTAACCTCAATCCCTACCCTACCTCATATCGAAACCATAATAATCTTATTAATATTACTTGCACTCCCTCATCTCCTTCTTTTAATTGTGCCCTCTGGAATCCACGGTCTGCATGCAACAAGCTATCCTTCCTGCACAACTACTTTCTGAACACTCTCTTCATCTGTTGGCCCTCACGGAAACCTGGATTCAGGATTCTGACACTGTCTCCCCTGCTGCCATTTCCTATGGTGGCTTACAGTTCTTCCATTCCCCAAGACCCGCAAACAGACATGGTGGTGGAGTTGGCATACTCCTGTCCCCACAATGCACTTTCCAGGTCATCCCCCCAATTCCATCACTCTCATTCCCTTCTTTTTGAGGTCCACACCATCAGGCTCTTCCGTCCCCTCTCCCTCAGAGTAGCGGTCATATATCGGCCCCCAGGCTCGCCCACCCGGTTCCTTGACCACTTCTCAGCCTGGCTGCCGCACTTCATGTCCTCAGAACTACCAACCCTTATCCTTGGAGACTTCAACATCCCTATTAACAGCCCTACTTCCACATCTGCATCTCAGCTTCTATCATTAACCACTTCTCTAGGCCTCTCACAACTTTCAACCTCTGAGACACACAAGGATGGTAACACCCTTGACCTGGTCTTTGTCCGCCTCTGTTCAATCTCCCACCAAAATAACTCACCGCTTCCACTCTCTGACCACAACATTCTCTCCTTCATCCTCACAAATCCTCTACCACCCCAGCACACTCCTACCTTCCATACATTCAGAAATCTACAAGCCATTAACCCTCAGACACTTTCAGACTCCCTACACTCATCGCTGTCCTCAATCTCCTCTTTTCCTTGTCCTAATCTGGCTGTTCAGCACTACAATAACACTCTTAGAAGCACCCTTGACCAAGTAGCACCGCTCACCCTCAGAACTTCCAAACACACAGTAAAACAGCCCTGGCTCACATTGCAAACTCAACATCTTCAGCGATGCTTGTTATGTTTCGGTAGCTGAGGAGTGCAGGCAAAAAAGGCAATACACCAGAGCAGTTGGAATCTATGAGATTGCAGTACCCTGACTAACCACCACAACTAGAGGCAGCTGTGGAGCGTTCCTACGTTGGTCCTAGACGCCTCGTCACAGCCTGAGAAACTAACTACACCTAAAGATAGATATAGGAAAGCTATCTGCCCCGGAGCAGAACCCCAAAGACAATAGAAAGCCCCCAAACATGTAATGGCGGTTAGACAAGATGAAATACTGACACAGAAAGAAAATAGTATGAGCAAACGCTGGGGCCCAAACTAACTAAATAGAAAAGGATAGGAAGGGTACTTACTGCAATCCCAGAAAACCCTGAAAAGCACCAACTCTACTAATTTCAAAAACACCTGAGATCACATGACCTCTACCACCTAAATTAGCTCTCTGGTGTAACAAAATCAAAACAGCAGTCCACTGAAAAAACTGGAAAACGTAAAAGTACAAACATCAGTGGCTGAACAAAACTGAGAGGGCAGAAGCCCCCGGAGGGGACCCTGAAGGCCCCCACAGAAGTGCAGGACAAAATGCAAAAATATAGCACAAACACAAAAGAAGAAAATGTCTTATCTGTTAGCAGGAGATGCAGACACGACACAGCAGGCTACAAGGGAAACTGGAATAAAGGATTCAGACCAGAACAATTGATCACCGGCAACCCTGATGGGAAGGTGACTCCCTTATATAAGACCAGTCAGTAACACCTGATTCCCAGTCCTCACAATCTTCACTGGACAGACTAGCACCGCTTGTAACCACCAGAGGGAGCCTCTGCTCAGAACTCATCTCAAACCCATTCACAACAGATGCTCTAGGAGTGCTGAACGCCTCTGGAGAAAAACCCGCACACCAGAAGACTTCATCCACTTTAAATTCATGTTAAGAACTTATAATGCTGCCCTTCACCTCGCCAAACAGACCTACTTCACCACCCTGATCTCCTTACTAGCCAACAACCCCAGGAAACTTTTTGACACTTTTCACTCCCTCCTCAGGCCAAAAGCACAAGCCCCTATCACAGACATTTGTGCTGACGACCTGGCCTCCCACTTTATAGAAAAAATAGATACTATCCGTCAGGAAATCTGCTCTTAACCACCAAGTGCTGTGACTCCCATCCCACCCTGCATTTCCCCTGGCTCACTTTCCACATTTTATCCCATCACAGAAGAAAAGTCTCCAGACTCCTCTCTTCCTCTCGTCCGACTACATGCACTATTGACCCCATTCCCTCACATCTCCTCCAGTCTCTCTCTCCAGTTGTCACAACTCACCTAACTACAATCTTTAATCTCTCACTCTCCTCTAGCATTTTCCTATCTTTCTTCAAACACTCCATCATTACTCCACTAATAAAGAAACCCACTCTCGACCCTTCCTCCACAAACAACTACAGACCGGTCTCCAATCTCCCCTTCATCTCTAAACTTTTGGAGCACCTAGTCTACTCCCGCCTTACCCGTTACCTCTCCACTTACTCCCTTCTAGACCCTTCACAGTCCGGCTTCCGCCCCCTACATTCGACTGAAACTGCACTCATCAAAGTGACCAATGACCTTCTGACAGCAAAATGTAACGGCGACCACTCTCTGCTCATTCTTCTCGACCTTTCTGCAGCTTTCGACACGATTGACCACCGTGTCCTACTGTCTAGGCTCCAGTCACTAGGTATTAACCCCTTACTGCCATCGGACGTACTATCCCATCCATGGTACCTGGGCCCGTATGACCGGGGACGGGATAGTACGTCTCGTGCGATCGGACGCGCTCCCGGGGGGAGCGCAGCCGATCGCGCCCGGGTGTCAGCTGATTATCACAGCTGACACCCATGACTGTGTGTCAGGAGCGGTCACGGACCGCTCCCGGCACATTAACCCCTTGCACACCGCGATCAAACATGATCGCGGTGTACTGGGGGCACAGGGGAGGATCGCGCAGGGTGGGGGCTCCCTGCGCGCCCCCCTGAGACCCTCAGAGCAGCGCGATGTGATCGCGCTGTTCTGAGGGCTTCCTCCCTCCCAGGACCCGGATCCAAGATGGCGCCGGGGTCCTGGAGGGAGGCGGCTACCTCAGTGCCTGCCGAGACAGGCACTGAGAAGCCTGCTGCACTGCCTGAGCGATCGCTGGTGTGACAGAGTGCTGTGCACACTGTCACACCAGCGATCTGATAAAATACAGTGATGTCCCACCCTGGGACAAAGTAAAAAAGTTAAAAAAATAAAAATAAACATGTTTTAAAAAAAAATCCAAAATAAATAAAAAAAAAAAATATATTCCCCAATAAATTCACTTCTTCCTGTAAATAAAAAAAACAAAGCAATAAAAGTACACATATTTGGTATCGCCGCGTCCGTAACGACCCCCCTATAAAACTGTCCCACTAGTTAACCCCTTTAGTGAACCCCTTAAAAAAAAAAAAAAAAAACGAAGCAAAAAATCAATGCTTTATCATCATACCGCCGAACAAAAAGTGGAATAACACGCGATCAAAAAGACCGATATAAATAAACATGGTACCGCTGAAAACGTCATCTTGTCCCGCAAAAAACGAGCCACAATACAGCATCATCAGCGAAAAAAATAAAAAAGTTATAGCTTGCAGAATAAAGCGATGCAAAAATAATTATTTTTTTATATAAAATTGTTTTTATTCTATAAAAGCGCCAAAACATGAAAAAATGATATAAATGAGGTATCGCCATAATCGTACTGACCCGAAGAATAAAACTGCTTTATCAATTTTACCACACGCGGAACGGTATAAACGCCTCCCCCAAAAGAAATTCATGAATTGCTGATTTTTGTTCATTCTAACCTCGCAAAAATCAAAATAAAAAGCGATCAAAAAACGTCACGTGCTCAAAAATGGTACCAATAAAAACGTCAACTCGTCCCGCAAAAATAAGACCTCACATGACTCTGTGGGCCAAAATATGCAAAAATTATAGCTCTCAAAATGTGATGATGCAAAAACTATTTTTGCAATAAAAAGCGTCTTTTAGCGTGACAGCTGCCAATCATAAAAACCCGCTATAAATAGTAAATCAAACCCCCCTTTATCACCCCCTTAGTAATGGAAAAATAATAAAATTAAAAAAAAGTATTTATTTCCATTTTCCCATTAGGGTTAGGGTTAGGGTTGCGGCTAAAGTTAGGGTTAGGGTTGGCGCTAAAGTTAGGATTAGGGTTAGGGTTGGGATTAGGGGTGTGTTAGGGTTAGGTTTGTGGTTAGGGTTGGGACTAGGGTTAGGGGTGTGTTGGGGTTAGGGTTGGAGTTAGAATTGGGGGGTTTCCGCTGTTTAGGCACATCAGGGGCTCTCCAAATGTGACATGGCGTCTGATCTCAATTCCAGCCAATTCTGCGTTGAAAAAGTCAAACGGTGCTCCTTCACTTCTGAGCTCTGCCATGCGTCCAAACAGTAGTTTATCCCCACATATGGGGTATCAGCGTACTCTGGACCCCAAGAGTTATTGTGCAATTTGTCCTATTTCTTCTGTTACCCTTGGGAAAATAAAAAACTGGGGGCGAAAATATCATTTTTGTACAAAAAAAATTATTTTTTTGTTTTTACGGCTGTACATTATAAACTTCTGTGAAGCACTTGGGGCTTCATAGCACTCACCACACATCTAGATAAGTTCTTTGTGGGGTCTATTTTCCAAAATGGGGTCACTTGTTGGGGATTTCCACTGTTTAGGCGCATCAGGGGCTCTCCAAATGCGACATGACGCCCCCAGACCATTCCATCAAAGTCTGCAATCCAAAACGTCACTACTTCCCTTCCGAGCCCCAACGTGTACCCATACAGTAGTTTTCTCCCACATATTGGATATCAGCGTACTCAGGACAAATTGGACAACAACTTTTGGGGTCCAATTTCTCCTGTTACCCTTGTAAAAATAAAATATTGGGGCAAAAAAAATCATTTTTGCAAAAAAAAAAAGGATTTTTTATTTTTACGGCTGTGCGTTATAAACTTCTGTGAAGCACTTCGGGGTTCAAAGTGCTCACCACACATCTAGACAAGTTCCTTGTGGGGTCTATTTTCCAAAATGGGGTCACTTGTGGGGGGTTTCCACTGTTTAGGCAGATCAGGAGCTCTCCAAACACGACATCAGGGGCTCTCCAAATGTGACATGACGCCCCCAGACCATTCCATCAAAGTCTGCAATCCAAAACGTCACTACTTCCCTTCCGAGCCCTGACGTGCGCCCATACAGTAGTTTTCTCCCACATATTGGGTATCAGCGTACTCAGGACAAATTGGACAACAACTTTTGGGTTCCAATTTCTTCTGTTACCCTTGTGAAAATAAAATATTGGGGGCGAAAAATCATTTTTGTAAAAAAAAAAGGATTTTTTATTTTACGGCTGTACGTTATAAACTTTAGTGAAACACCTGGGGGTTAAAAGTTCTCACCACACATCTAGATAAGTTCCTTGAGGGGTCTAGTTTCCAAAATGGTGTCATTTATGGGGGTTTCCACTGTTTAGGCAGATCAGGAGCTCTCCAAACACGACATGGCGTCCAGCCAATTCTGCGTTGAAAAAGTCAGACGGCGCTCCTTCCCTTCCAAACTCTGACATGCACCCAAACAGTGGTTTACCCCCACATATGGGGTATCAGCGCACTCAGGACAAATTGCACAATAACTTTTGGAGTCTTGTTACCCTTGGAAAATAAAAATTGGGGTGAAAAGATCATTTTTGTGGAAAAAATATGATTTTTAAATTTTACGGCTCTACGTTATAAACTTGTGTGAAGCACTTGGGGGTTCAAATTGCTCACCAAAGATCTAGAAAAGTTCCTTAGGGGGTCTAGTTTCCCAAATGGGGTCATTTGTGGGGGGTTTCCACTGTTTAGGCACATCAGGGGCTCTCCAAATGCAACATGGCATCCAATCTCAATTCCAGCCAATTTTGGTTGGAAAAAGTCAAACGGTGCTCCTTCAATTCCGAGCTCTGCCGTGCGCCCAAACAGTGGTTCCCCCCCATATATGGGGTATCAGCGTACTCAGGACAAATTGGACAACAACTTATGTGGTCCAATTTCTCCTGTTACCCTTGGGAAAATAAAAAATTAGTGACTAAAAGATAATTTTTGTGGGAAAAAAATAGGATTTTTTATTTTCATGCCCGGGCATTATAAACTTGTGTGAAGCACTTGGGGGTTCAAAGTGCTCACCAAAGATCTAGATAAGTTCCTTAGGGGGTCTAGTTTCCAAAATGGGGTCACTTGTGGGGGGTTTCCACTGTTTAGGCTCATCTGGGGCACTGCAAACGGAACATGACCCCCATCAACGTCTGCATTCCAAAACGTTACTACTTCCTTTCCAAGCCCTGCCGTGCACCCAAACAGTTCCCCCCCCCACATATGGGGTATCAGCGTACTCAGGACAAGTTGTACAACAACTTTTGGGGTCCAATTTCCTTGGGAAAATTCAAAAATTTGGGACTAAAAAATCATTTTTGTGGAAAATTGTTTTTTTTTTTTTTCACACCCAGGCATTATAAGTTTTTGTGAAACACTTGGGGGTTCAAAGTGCTCACAACAGATCTAGATAAGTACCTTAGGGGGTCTAGTTTCCAAAATGGTGTCACTTGTGGGGGTTTCCACTGTTTAGGCGCATCAGGGGCTCTCCAAACACGACATGGCGTCCAATCTCAATTCCCGCCAATTTTAGTTTGAAAAAGTCAAACGGCGCTCCTTCCCTTACGAGCTCTGCCGTGTGCCCAAACAGTGGTTTTCCCCCACATATTGGGTATTGGCGTACTCAGGAGAAATTGCATAACAACCTTATCTGTCCATTTTCTCCTTTTACCCTTGTGAAAATAAAAAAAAGTTTGTAAAAGATCATTTTTGTGGCTAAAAAGTTAAATATTCATTTTTTCCTTCCACGTTGCTTTAGTTCCTGTGAAGCACCTGAAGGGTTAATAATCTTCTTGAATGTGGTTTTGAGTACCTTGAGGGGTGCAGTTTTTAGAATGGTGTCACTTTTGGGTATTTTCTGCCATATAGACCCCTCAAAGTGACTTCAAATGAGAGGTGGTCCCTAAAAAAAATGGCTTTGTAAATTTTGTTGTAAAAATGAGAAATCGCTGGTCAACTTTTAACCCTTATAACTTCCTAACAAAAAAAAATTTTGGTTCCAAAATTGTGCTGATGTAAAGTAGACATGTGGGAAATGTTATTTCTTAACTATTTTGTGTGATATATTTCTCTGTTTTAAGGGAATAAAAATTCAAAGTTTGAAAATTGCAAAATTTTAAAAATTTTCGCCATATTTGCGTTTTTTTCAAAAATAAACGCAAGTTATATCGAAGAAATTTTACTTCTAACGTGAAGTACAATATGTCACGAGAAAACAATCTCAGAATCGCGAAGATCCGTTGAAGCGTTCCAGAGTTATAACCTCATAAAGAGACAGTGGTCAGAATTGTAAAAATTGGCCCGGTCATTAACGTGCAAACCACCCTTGGGGGTGAAGGGGTTAAGGACAATGTTCTCTCCTGGTTCTCTTTCTATCTTTTTGACCGCTCCTTCAGTGTTTCGTTCTCTGGCTCCACGTCATCTCCTCTTCCTCTCACTGTCGGTGTACCCCAGGGCTCAGTCCTTGGCCCCCTTCTCTTCTCTCTCTACACGGCCCCAATTGAACAGACCATCAGCAGATTTGGCTTTCAGTTGCATCTTTATGCTGATGACACACAACTATACACGTCATCCCCCGACCTTACCCCCGCTGTTCTACAGAACGCCACCGACTGTCTGTCCGCAGTCTGCAACATCATGTCCGCTCTCTATCTGAAACTTAACCTCTCCAAAACAACTCCTTCTGCTCCCGCCGTCTACTAACCTCCCTAAATCTGACATTTCCCTCTCCGTGGGCGGCACCATAATAACACCCCGGCAGCAGGCTCGCTATCTGGGTGTTATGTTTGACACCAATCTCTCCTTCACCTCCCATATACAATCTCTTGCCCGCTCTTGCCGCCTACACCTAAAGAACATCTCTAGAATCCGCCCTTTTCTCGCCATGGAAACAACAAAAACCCTCACTGTAGCATTGATCCACTCCCTCCTGGACTACTGCAACGCTCTATTACTTGGCCTCCCCATTACTCAACTATCCCCTCTCCAATCCATACTTAATGCAGCAGCCAGGGTCATCCATCTGGCTAATCGGTACTTGGACGCGTCCGCTCTTCGCCAGTCCTTACATTGGCTGCCCATTCATTATAGGATCCAATTCAAAGTACTTGTTCTCACCCACAAAGCTCACCACAGTGCAGCACCCCCCTACATCTTCTCCCTCATTTCTATCTATCGGCCTAACCGACTGCTGCGCTCTGCAAACGACTTTCGACTAACCTCTGCACTAATCCGTACCTCCCACTCCAGACTCCAAGACTTCTCCCGCGCTGCGCCAATCCTCTGGAACGCTCTACCCCAATAAATTAGGACTATCCACAATTTGCATGGTTTCAGGTGCTCCCTCAAAACACATTTGTTCAGAGCGGCCTATCACATTCACTAATCAAAGTCATTCTATGTGTAAGTGTGCGTGTGTAGCCCATTCACTGTCTCCATCCATCCCTCACTCCCTCAAGATGGCTGGACCATCATTGTAAATGCACCATTGTATATACACACCTGTACTTTGTATCTCCCCCACCTCATTGTAGATTGTAAGCTCTCACGAGCAGGGTTGTCTTATTTTACTTTAATTATTGTATTGTTAACGTTGTTACTTATGACTTGTGTTTTGAAACTGTTAAACTGTAAAGCGCTGCGGAATATGTTGGTGCTATATAAATAAAGATTATTATTATTATTATTATCCGTCCTGACTGCACACCCCTGCCGCCTGCACACAGAGCACATGCCTGCCCCGGCTGCCACCCCTCCAGATACGCCTCTGCTAAAATCAGTTGAGAACCTGTGGTCAATCCTCAAAAAGTGAGTGGACAAACACACAGAAATTGTGAAGACCAAAGTTTGTGTTAGTTCCAAAACTTTCGGCCACAACCTGTGGCACACACAGGTGGCAAAGTCATTCTTGCTCATTGTGCACTCCAATAATACAAAGTTGGGTGAATGTTTAAATAGTGGAAAAAAAACACAAGGGGGTGCCGTAAGCTCAAATTGTGAGCAGCCTCCTTTAAAGAGGCGAGTCTGTATTATAAAATACCTATTGCTGGCTCAACTATTAATAGAATATGGTTTTTGGAATCTATTAATGCTGTGGAAAAATTAGTAGAACACCATAAGCAAAGAATAACAAAAATTATGTTCTCTTTTATTAATGGGGAAAAGTTTCAGAAAAATCTGACAATATTAACATAAAATACATGATATTTTCTTTCCATTAGAACACATTGCTGAAGATTGCATCAGTCAATGAGCAGCTCATGACATCAGGTGCTACCTTTCCCATAATGCCTTGAAACTATCATATCACAAGGTCTAGTACTGCCAATCTAGGGTGACTATCACAGGACCATTGAAGATGAGGGCTGGGAAATCAGCATCCATTTTAGGATTTTACAGTGTAGGAATAGGAGGTCAGAGTGCACAAGCCTTTACTACAGATAGCTACAGCAGGGCTGGAAAATATTGAAAATAGGAGTTGTGGTCTCCATCTTTGAATAATGATACAAAGATTCAAGCAATAGGGAGGTGCAGGACCTGCAGAGTCTGTGTGACTGTGAATTGATTGATCTGTGAAATACTGCAGTTCAGAACCTTAACAACGGCATTTTTTTTAATTTTTTTGCACACTGCAAACTTTAATACCAGTCACGGGTGTGTCAGATGCTACAGACAGCCGCTCTGCATCTGGCTGCAGAAGGTCTCTGCGTTTGGCATTGCAGATGCCTTCTTAATCCTTCTGACTTTTGGACCCAGTTTCAACCTCCCTCCGGCTCTAATTCACACACCTGGACCTGGGTGTTTATACACTCCCAGTCTGCTTCAGGGAGCTGCAGTTGATATTCACATTTTCCCTTGTGAAGGCTTGGAGCCATAGCAGACAGCTTACTTCCTCTCTGGTGCTGTTACCTCTATGAGTCTGATCTAGCTAAGTTGCTTCCCCCTTGTTTGTCTCCCTTCTTGTCCTTAGTGTACAGTATGGACTGACCAGTGCTCATCCCCCCCCCCCTAATTCCCTATTCAGGGCCTAGCTCTAGGGATATACAGGGCTTAGGTTCCTGCTCGGCAATTGATGTGGAAACAATATAGGGACGGTATTGGTGCTATTAGTTCTGCCTAGGCGTCTCTACTCCCCCTTTGCCTATCATTTGGGCTTCCTTCTCCTCGTGTTGCACTTAGTCTTCCCACACTGTGCGTGACAATACCCCTATGTCCTAATTTTGCTATTGAAGAAAAATCCTGAAACCAACACCAGTGTGTCGGAAAAAGTAATGTGCTTTCTGGTTGTGAGACTGACAAGTCATAAGCTATATTTTTTGCATTTCATTTGCCCATTTGTCTTTTTTAAGAAAAAAAAATCTGTAGCTTTTCTTTGTACACTTTCTTGTTGCAATAGTCCACTATTACACCCATAAATGCCACCCGAATACAGTGGCCTATCGCAGCTGCTGGCTTTTGACTACATAGCATTTTATGATAACATTGCATTTTTGGTTATGGTGGGAAATAATGTAAAAAAAAGTTTATTAATAAAATAAAAATATTTTACTAGTCCAATTTAACAACTGTATGTGCTACATCAATGCTGACTGTTTCTACAGTCATGGCCAAAAGTTTTGAGAATGACACAAATATTAATTTTTACAAAGTTTACTGCTTCACTTTTTCTAATGGCAATTTGCATATACTCCAGAATGTTATAAAGAGTGATCAGCTTAACAGCAATTACTTGCAAAGTCAATATTTGGCTAGAAAATGAACTTTATCCCCAAAAACACATTTCAACATCATTGCAGCCCTGCCTTAAAAGGACCAGCTAACCTCTTTTCAGTGATTGCTCCATTAACACAGGTGTGGGTGTGGGTGTTGATGAGGACATGGCTGGAGATCAATCTGTCATGTTTAAGTAAGAATGACACCACTGGACACTTTAAAAGGAGGCTGGTGCTTGGCATCATTGTTTTTCTTCTGTTAACCATGGTTATCTCTAAAGAAACACGTGCAGTCATCATTGCAATGCACAAAAATGGCCTAACAGGGAAGAGTATCGCAGCTAGAAAGATTGCACCTCAGTCAACAATCTATCGCATCATCAAGAACTTCAAGGAGAGAGGTTCCATTGTTGCCAAAAAGGCTTCAGGGCGCCCAAGAAAGACCAGCAAGCGCCAGGACCGTCTCTTAAAAGTATTTCAGCTGCGGGATCGGGCTACCAGCAGTGCAGAGCTTGCAGCAGGCTGGTGTGAGTGCATCTGCACGCACTGTGAGGCGGAGACTCTTGGAGGAAGGCCTGGTCTCAAGGAGGGCAGCAAAGAAGCCACTTATCTCCAGAAAAAACATCATGGACAGACTGATATTCTGCAAAAGGTACAGGCAGTGGACTGCTGAGGACTGGGGTAAAGTTATTTTCTCTGATGAATCCCCTTTTCGATTGTTTGGGACATCAGGAAAACGCCTCATTCGGAGAAGACAAGGTGAGCACTACCACCAGTCTTGTCTCATGCCAACTGTTAAGCATCCTGAAACCATTCATGTGTGGGGTTGCTTCTCAGCCAAGGAATCGGCTCTCTCACAGTCTTGCCTAAAAACACAGCCATGAATAAAGAATGGTACCAGAATGTCCTCCAAGAGCAACTTCTCCCAACCCTCCAAGAGCAGTTTGGCGATCAACAATGCCTTTTCCAGCATAATGGAGCACCTTGCCATAAAGCAAAGGTGATAACTAAATGGCTCAGCGAACAAAACATAGAGATTTTGGGTCAATGGCCTGAAAAACTCCCCAGATCTTAATCCCATTGAGAACTTGTGGTCAATCATCAAGAGACGGGTGGACAAACAAAAACCTAAAAATTCTGACAAAATGAAAGCATTGATTGTGCAAGAATGGACTGCTATCAGTCAGGATTTGGTCCAGAAGTTGATTGAGAGCATGCCAGGGAGAATTGCAGAGGTCCTGAAGAAGAAGGGTCAACACTGGAAATATTGACTTGCTGCATTAACTCATTCTAACTGTCAATATAAGCCTTTGTTACTCATATGTTTGCAATTATTATATTTCTGTCTGTGATAAAAACATCTGTCAAAAACACATAAAAACCAGAGGGCAGCAGATCATGTGAAAATATAATATTTGTGTCATTCTCAAATCTTTTGGCCATGACTGTATTTTATTTCTGTGCATGTGCCTACCTAGCAACGTGTTAGCATTACAGAAGTTTTGTTATGGGGAGAGAATTTAAACAAATAAAAAATGTTTTTGCATAACTGTTTTACTAGTCCTCTTTAACAACCATACTGCTGACTGTTACTTTAACTTCCTTTCCATTCGTGTACCTACCAACCAATGTAGCATTCTTAGCTTTGATTCTTTGATGAGTGCAGGGGGTAGTATCGTTTACTAAAAAATATATAAACGGCTTTTGCTATATAATCTTAGAGCAGTATAATGTAGAGGCAGAGACACTGCCCCTCAAAAGGGATCATTTTTGGACTGTTTCTACAGTTTAACCTCTTTTCAGCCCTTGAGATATAGGTACGTGATAGGTCGTGTCCTGGCATTTGATGCAGGTTCCGATGCTGAACTGAGATCTGATCAGCTGTCATGTGCCCCTAACAGCCGCGGGTGCAATTTGCCATCCATATTAAATGCCACTGTCAATCTCAGCAGCATTTAATTCGCGCAAACCGGATGCACGTCACTAGCTCCGCCCATCGGCGCCTCTGTCACATGATCGCGGGGCGCTGATGGGTTTGCATGACAACCTGGCATCTGCAGGAAACCCCTGTGGTTGTCATTGCTGTTCTGCTGTGAACGCCACCCCGCAGCGGGACTGGTTCGAGATTCCCCTTGTGCAGCAGCGGGAGCTCGATCCCTAACAGTGTGGGTGCAAAGTAAGAGTACTTTCAAATATAGAAGTGTCAATATTTATATCCATTAAAAAGTGAATTCACAAAAGACAAATCTAAATCAAGTCAAAATTTGGTGTGACCACACTTTGCCTTTAAAGCAGCATTATTTTACGTACACTTGCACACAGTTGATGAAGAAATTTGCATGGAGGTTGTTCCAAACATCTTGGAGAACTAACCACATATATTCTGTGGATGTATACATGTCCATATTCTTCTGTCTCTTCATGTAATCCCAGAGAGATTCAATTATGTTGAGATCAATACTATGTAGGGGCTTGACTTCAAGGATTTCTTGTTCTTCTTTAGATAGTTCTTAATGGCATTTGTTGTGTGTTTAGGGTCATCGTCCTGCTGCAGAATAAATTCAGACTTCTCCCTGATGGTGTTGCACAATGGATAACTATATGTGGAGCACCCACCAGGGCAGTGGGGATACTCGGTACCAGGCCGCTTCTTAAAGGGGAAGTGTCACAGCAGCAGTGACCCGGTCCGTGGCCCTGGGCGTCCAATAAAAAGGGGGTTAATGATATAAGGGATAATAAAGTTTGTAAAAACCTTGTTCAGGCTCTAACTCCTCACTATTTTCCTGCTTCTGACCAGAGAGAGCAGCTCCCCTGAAATCAGGTTTAGAGCTCCCCCTGCTAGCCTGGAGCAGGAACTATGTTGTATGCTGGAACTACCTGATAAGGGGATTCCTTCTTTGCTTCCAGGCATGACACCTCTCCCCCCTAGAGGGAGGCAAGGCCACTGTGGCAACCGGGCTCCTAGGGTGCCACATATGCCTTTTATTTCTCAGCATTAAGGACATCATTAACATTTACCAAATTTTCTATCTCTTCAGCCCTTTGACAAACTGCTTCCTGATGCAGAAAAATATTTCACACTTTGACATCAGTCTAGAGCCCTTGCCACCATTTTGCTCCCCAGTTCTTATATTTTTGTGCATAGTTGAGTCATTTAGCCTTGTTCCATATTAAATGTAAAGTTTTTAGCCACAATTCTTCCATGAAGACCACTTTTGACCAGAAAGCAGTGATAGGTGAAAATATTGATACACTCATACTACACACCATACACACACATTCAATGGAAATTTCTTCTGCAGGACAACAACCCCAAACATAGCCGATGTTATTAAGAACTATCTTCAGAGTACAAAGGAACAATGATTCCTGGAATTATCGATATGGCCACACAGAGCCCTTATTTCAACATTATTTAGTCTTTTTGAGATTAAATGAAGAGACAGAAGTATTTGCACAAATCTACATTTACAGAAGATTGTTGGTTACTATTTCCCTTAAGATGTTTGGAACAATTTCCCTGCCAAGTTTAATCTACAATTATGAGCAAGTATAAGTGAAATAAATAATACATTGATGCAATTTTGAAGGCAAATGACTGTCGCACCAAATATTGATTTGATTAAGATTTTTTATTCTGACTCCATGACTAAGCTGCAAGCGTAGGTCTCTGTGAGACACCATTTCTAGGCTGTCACTCTTAAACTGTACTCACACTTAGTGATGTCCTCCGAAAGTTTTAACTCGAGTGTAGGAGGCACGTATGAAGATTCCAGAAGAAGGTTTATTTTCTAGCTGAATTTTTGAAGATATGCAAACAAACAGCAGGTAAAAAAGACTTTGCAGAAACAGGGAGGCAAACACATGTGCTTCTATGATGGCTGATAGATGGTGAATCAGGAAGGAGAATGAGGAAGAAGGGAGGGATTACTGATATCAGAGCTACATATGAGACAGACAGGGAGATAGGAAGGACAAACTTCTAGACAGGGCAAACCTTATTGCATAGCAGCGAAAGAGCACAATACAACAACCCAATGATAATGCAATACACTATGTTCCAAATTATTATGCAAATCGGTTTTAAGTGTCATAGCGTTTTTTGTTTTTTTTGTAAATGAAACCCATTGATGGTATTGTGTCTCGGGTTCTTTGGATAACTGAAATCAATCTCAGATACCTGTGATAATTAGTTTGCCATGTGAGCCCAATAAAAGGAAAACTGGATGTTCCACACTATTAAGCAGGCCAGAGTTTTCAAGTAACATGGGAAAGAAAAAGGATCTCTCTGCTGCATCAAATAGTGCAATGCCTAGGTCAAGGGATGAAAACATTAGATATTTCCCAAAAAGTTAAGCTTGATCATCGTACTATTAAGAGATTTGTGGCTGATTCTGAGGACAGACGTGTTTGTGCTGATAAAGACAGAATGAGGAAGGTTTCTGCCAGGCAAGTTCATCGGATTAAGAGAGCAGCAGCTAAAAAGCCATTACAAACCAGCAAACAGATATTTTAAGCTGCTGGTGCCTCTGGAGTCCCTCGAACCTCAAGGTGTAGGATCCTTCTAAGGCTTGCTGTGGCGCATAAACCTACTATTCAGCCACACCTAAACAGTGCTCACAAGCAGAAACTGTTGCAGTGGGCCCAGACATACATGAAAACTTATTTTCAGTCTTGTTTATTGAGTGTTGAGCAACCCTGGATGGTCCAGATGGATGGAGTAGTGGATGGCTGGTGGAGGTGGATGGCCACCATGTCCCAACAAGGCTGCTACGTTAGCAAGGAGGTGGAGGAGTCATGATTTGGGCCGGAATCATGGGGAAACAGCTGGTAGGGCCCTTTAAGGTTCCTGAAGGTGTGAAAATGACCTCTGCAAAGTATATAGAGTTTCTGACTGACAACTTTCTTCCATGGTATAAAAAGCAGAAACGTGTCTTCAGGAGCAAAATCATCTTCATGCATGACAATGCACCATCTCATGCTGCAAAGAATACCACTGTCATTGGCTGCTATGGGCATAGAAGGAGATAAACTCCCCTGACCTCAACCATATAGAGAACCTTTGGAGTATCATCAAGCAAAAGATCTGAGAGGGTGGGAGGCATTCACATCAAAGAGCAGCTCTGGGAGGCTATTCTGACTTCATGCAAAGAAATACAAGCAGAAACTCTCCAAAAACTCACAAGTTCAATGGATGCAAGAATTGTGAAGGGGATATCAAAGAAGGATTCCTATGTTAACATGTAACTTGGCCTGTTAGGATGTTTTGGAGTTAAGTAGCTTTTTTGTTCAGTGGATGTGACCTCCTAATGCTGCAAATTCTACAAATGAGCATTTTCAGTTCTTTAAAACATCAAATGTTCAGAAATTCTACTGTGCCTAATAATTTGGAACAGTGCATTTTGAGTTTTTTTCCATTTTGGAGATTATACTGTTATCATTGGGAGGTTTCTTCAATAAAATTCAATGTATACTCTAACGGGTGATGACTTTTATTAGACTGACTGTCATTTGCACCGACCACTTAGGAAAATCAGAGAAAAATATAATTTGCATAATAATTTGGAACATAGTGTACTGTCTGTATGATTCCCAAATCATGGGACATGACATTTTTTCTGCTGTTCATTCATTTTGCATTTTTGTAATTGATAAAAATAAATTATTAATTTTCTATTTTGTAAAGCATTACGTTGCAGCATTTTTTCTACACCTGTCTAGTACTTTTGCATAGTACTGTAGGTTGAGGTCCCTTGGACATTAATAATGCTGTGTTGGCATCAAAGTGCTCAAATGTGTTCAGTACAGTACCAGGAAACCTCAGAGTGTTATACAATTATTTTTCAGACAGAAAAAGACACTTTGCACTATTGATATTTGTTGCTGAAAAAATCTGTGAAGTTGGCAAATTGAAATAATTGCATAAGAATAATAAATGAAAAATGAAGAGCTCTAAAACGTCTGATATTTGTCAAGTGTTTCCACTATTGTGCTTATATTAAAGGTAATCTGTCTCAATCTGAGAGCAGTATAATGTAGAGTTGGAGACCCTGTTTCCAACAATGTATCACTTATTGAGCTGCTTGCTGTAATTTTTTTATAAAATTATTATTTTATGAGCAGGATATTATCACTGTAGGACTGATAAGGCTGCTGCAATATAGTCCTCCATATTCATGAGCTCTGTATAACCCCGCCCCCACCACTGATTGGCAGCTTCTTGCCTCTGCACAGTGTACACAGACAGCTGCCAATCAGTGGTGCAATCAGTGGTCATACACAGCTCAGCATTCAGAGAACTGGTAGATTTGCAGCAGATGAATCAGTGATTTTTTTCAAAACTAGCAAGCAGCCCAGTAAGTGACAGTAATCAGAGTTGTTCCAGTACACTATACAGCTCGCATATCAGGTAGCCTGGCTACAGATTAAAGCTACCGGTGACCCTTGATATTCAGCTATAATATGGATGTAAAAGGGTGTCAGTATGACCCTTCAACTGTGGGTTCCTCACAAAACTAAAATCTTGAGAGAATGGTTATGACCTTGGCATACACTTACCCTTTTTAGACATTGGCATTATGGAGTTGTAAAAAAGAATCTTGTACATTCCTTGTAGTTTACAGACCGGGAATTCTATGTCCATGGGAACAATGGTGACATTATGTTACATCTTTATGTCTAATATTTTGACTGGTTGTGAAAAAGATTGTTTTGTTTTTAAAACCTGCACATATTTCTGACGGCGTTATTTTTCTTCATCCTTGTTCTGCTCTAGTGCTTACTGTCACTTTTTGGCTATCTTCCTTACTGCACACCACTTTGGCTGATCTCTCTCCTCCATGTGTTGGTGGCCTCTCCTCTGTCCAGCACTCTGTTCTCTCTCCTCCCTTCCTAACCTCCCACATCCCTTACACCCATACCTTATAAAGTAGTGTACTTGTTTCCTGTGTGGTTACCCCCTCCTTTTACTCTGCAGAAGTAGAAATTGGACATAGTAAAATCAGCGCCTGCCACCTTAGGTAAGGACACTTTGGGCACTCTCCACTTTATACTTAATGGGATCTTATGTTTTTACTTTGCTTATCTTTTACGTTGTTTTATCTGCCCTAACATGTGGCTTCCATCTGGCAGAGCTCTTTTTTTCTTTGTATGTAATAGCACATGTTACCTACCAAAGTACAGTAGCAGCTGTTACTGTGTTACTATGTTACTCAATAGAGTACTTGTATTCAACTAAAAATGATATTCTTACTTTTGCGTAGCTGATGTAATGACTCTCTGTATTACACGTGTCACTTTAGTGCATGTGCTCGTCTGTGTACACTATCATGGGTTGGTGTCTCTCTCTCGTACGACTGTCTTTCACTTGGAAATTTGTAACATGTGTCCAACTGTTGTATGAATCAGACTTTCTACGTTATTTTATATGTAACATATCTCAGTAATGTATTCCCACATATCACATGTATGTATACAGTGGTAATTCTCGGAGTAACTCGTCTTTGGTGGGAGAAGACGAGGGTGTGTGACATAGCCGTGTTTGGAATGTGGGGGACTGGAATATCCAGTTTCAGCCACATGGGGATAATGCAACGTTTTCCATCTGTTACACTAATAATTACAGATCTGTCAGTTTCTTCAGGTCAAGGAACTCTGCGCACACATTGCTTACTGCTGTCATTGATTGTGCGTGAAAAGAGTAAATTCGCTCGCAATACTTCAGGACACGTCACATATACAGTGGGATTTGTAAACCCTAGTAGGAACCCGACATATATACTGTGATTAAAGTAGCACTAATAGCAAAAATGTTATCCCATAGCCGCTTGTAAATGTGTAGTGTTGGCTAAAATACTTAAATCCCCCATACACATTAGACTAATGTTGGATGAATCTGCCAATATTGACGACTTCAGCCAACAGAATAATGTGTATGGGGGAAAAATGATGTCGGTCAAGATAAGAATCTGAAATGTTCAATTTTGGACTGCTGATTCAGAAGGGAAGGAGCACCGTTTGGCTTCTGGAGCTCAAGTCTGGCTGGAATAGATAGTGACACATTTGCAAAGTCCCTAAGGTGGCAAAAGGCAGAATGCCCACACTGCTGACCCCAATTTTGAAATTACACCCTCAAGGAATTCATCTAGGAGGGTAGTAAATATTCTAAACCCACAGGTGTTTCATAGAATGTTATGATATTTGGTGATGAAAACTAAATATTAATTTTTTTCCACTAAAATGTTGCACTAGCCCCAAACTTTCTTACACAACTTGTCCCCATTGTGGCAATACCTTATATGTGGCTGACAACTCCTGTTGTGCTCTGAAGGGAAGAAGTGCTATTTGACTAATATAGAGCCTAGATTTTTCGTGAGGGGTTAGAATAGTAGAACATCTATAAATGACCCCCATTTTGAAAATTACACCTCTCAGTGTATTCATCTTTGCATTTGATAACTATTTATATTTTCTAGAAATAAGGCTGTAGAGTGAAAATTGCAAATATGCCATGCTTGTGCCTAATACATCGTGCCCAGCTTCTCCTCACTAAAGCAACGCCTTCCATGTGGATGTTAAAAGCTGCCGGGGTTCAGAAAGGGTATTTGGTTTTGGGAATGTGGCTTCTGATAGATGGTTTTTGGGTGCCATTAATCATCCTATTTTTCCATTGACAGGTGATAAACCTAAAGGTGGACTTGTTTTTAGCAGGATGAGTTTACTAATATCATTTTGGGGTAAATAACTTTGGATCACTTTTAAATCTAGTTCTAATTTAGCTGGTGCTCTACACTGAGCACTTACTGTACCATTCACAGTTTGGACACACGTGTTCGTGCAATGGATTTCCTAGTTCTTATTGGAATGTTAACGTTTTAGATTCATACTTAAAGCAGCAAAATTACAAAGAGATACATATGGGAATATTGAGTAAAGAAACACACTGTCATGATCCCAGTGCAGGGTTGACCTGCACGCTAGGGGTTAAGGTTTTGATCCCAGTGCAAGCTCTTACCTGCACACCTGGGGCTTATTATTGTGGCCTCTCCTTGGTTCGGGGAGAGCTTCTTATAGCCCTAGGAAGCTCCAATCCCTGTCAGTTATACTTTCGCCCTTGACAGAGTGTGTTGACCCCTGAGTGTGTTTGTGCTGTGTTCTGGTTTGCCTGATACTTTGGTTTTGACTCGGTCTGTTCTCTGGATACTGCTTGTTGGATTCTGTTTCTGTACCTTCGCTGTCTGTTTGGTTTTGACCTCTGCCTGTCCCCGACTATCCGTTCTGTCTCATCCTTGGTACTATACTGTCTTCTCGTGCTTTGACCTTGGCTTGTTCAGATTTACGTCTCTGTCTGTGCCCCTGGGTAACTTTGTCCCGTAGTTACCTTTCTAGGAGTTTTCCCTCAGCTTCTAGCTCCCTGGAGCTGAAGCCACGCCCCTCAACTGTCAGGTGATTCAGGCCCTGAAACCATCTCTCTCCTGCCTTGCTCACCCTGCGTTCCTAGGAGCCTGAAGCTTACTTCTGCACTCGTCTTCTGGGAGATTGCACTGGTGAGTTCTCTTGCAATCCTCCTCGTGATATTATAACTGACCACTAAGTTTTTTTTTCTGTTTTTTTTTTTGCTTCACGGCTGTGTTTGGGGCGCAGGTTGGGCAGAGAGTTATGGATCCCATACAGTCGCTGTCCGAACAGATGAAAAATCTGAGTCAGATGTTTCAGGATTTATCTCTGGAACAGCAAGCGCTGTCGTGTTCACAGCGGCAGGTTTCTGAGACTGTGCAGGGGGCTTTATCTGCTGGTTCTCTGAGGGCTATGGCGAGTGATGTTGCGCTCGTGTCCTCAGAACCACCTGTTAAACTGCCTGACTTCTTTTCTGGGAACAAAAAGGAGTTTAGGATCTTCATGGAGGGTTGCAAACTTTTCTTTAGTTTGAGACCACGGTCCTCTGGGGATGAAGGTCAGAGGGTAGGGGTCATTATGTCTTTATTAAGAGGGTCCCCACAAGCATGGGCATTTTCCCTTCCTCCCACTGCCCCTGAGAGAGTGTCGGTGAATGCATTCTTTGAGGCCCTCGGGCACATATATGATGAGCCTGACCGAGTGCGATTGGCAGAGGACATGGTGATGAGTGTCTGTCAGGGGAAGCACTCGGCCGAGTGGTTTTGTACTGAGTTCCGCCGCTGGACCGCAGAGATTTCTTGGGAGGACGCCGCCCTCCGAGGACTATTTCGCAGAGGCTTGTCCGAGCGGTTGCAGGATGCTTTGGCGTTACACCCCTCACCTAATTCTCTCGAGGACGCCATGACCCAGGCCGTCCGGATGGACCGCAGGTTGCGGGCCAGAGGGGTGATGCAGGTGGAGACTACATTGTTCCCCAGTGGAAAAGAGACTGTCTCTGAGCCCATGGATGTGGGCGCTATCACTCTGAAGGAAAAGGAGAGAAAACGCCGTCGGGAAGAACAGTTGTGCTTCTACTGCGGTAAAGCTGGACATTGGAAAAAGGAGTGTCCTGTCTGCCCGTCCTCAACCGGGTCGGCGGGAAACGACTAGGTCTGGGTAGTCAGCGAGGAGACTACTCAGACCCTCAGGTACACTTTTCCTCGTTCTCTAAGGTGTTGCTTCATGTGGAACTGTTAGTGGATGGTTGTTCTTTTTCCTCTACAGCCTTTGTGGACTGCGGGTCATCCATCAATCTGATTGACTCTCAATTGGTAACACGCTGAAAGATAGGGACAGCTAGGCTTAAGACTCCGATCAAGGTGGTGGCCTGTTATGATTTGGTAGCTGAGGAGAGCAGGCAAAAAAGGAAATACACCAGAGCAGTTGGAAACTATGAGATTGCAGTACCCTGACTAACCACCACAACTAGAGGCAGCCGTGGAGCGTTCCTACATTGGTCCTAGACGCCTCGTCACAGCCTGAGAAACTAACTACACCTAAAGATAGAAAGAGGAAAGCTATCTGCCCCGGAGCAGATCCCCAAAGAACATAGAAAGCCCCCAAACATGTAATGGCGGTTAGACAAGAAGAAATACTGACACAGAAAGAAAATAGTATGAGCAAACGTTGGGGCCCAAACTTACTAAATAGAAAAGGATAGGAAGGGCACTTACTGCAATCCCAAAAAACCCTGAAAAGAACCAACTCTACTAATTTCAAAAACACCTGAGATCACACGACCTCAACCAAATCAGTTCTCTGGTGTAACCAAAAACAAAACAGCAGCCACTGAAAAAACTGGAAAAAGCAAATGTACAAACATCAGTGGCTGAACTGAACTGAGAGGGCAAAAGCCCCCAGAGGGGACCCTGAAGGCCCCCACAGAAGTGCAGGACAAAATGCAAAAATCAAGCACAAAAACAAAAAGAAGAAAATGTCTTATCTGTTAGCAGGAGATTCAGACACGACACAGCAGGCTACCAAGGAAACAGGAATCAAGGATTGAGACCAGAACAATTGATCACGGCAACCCTGATGGGAAGGCGACTCCCTTATATAAGACCAGTCAGTAACACCTGATTCCCAATCCTCACAATCTTCACTGGACAGTCCAGTACCGTTTGTAACCACCAGAGGGAGCTTCTGCTCAGAACTCATTTCCAGCCTATTCACAACAGTACCCCCCCCTTGAGGAGGGGTCACCGAACCCTCATTTGAGCAACCAGGTCGGTCAGGATGAGTTCTATGATACGCACGGATGAGTCTCCTAGCATGGATGTCCGAAGCAAACACCCAAGAATTGTCTTCCTGACCATAACCTCTCCATTTAACCAAATACTGGAGTTTCCGTCTAGAAAAACGAGAATTCAATATTTTCTCAACCACATACTCCAGATTGCCCTCAACCAAAACAGGGTCAGGAGGCACAGTAGTAGGAACCACTGGCTCAACAAACCTCTTCAACAAGGACTTGTGGAACACGTTATGGATCTTAAATGTCCCTGGAAGTAGCAAACGAAAAGAAACAGGATTAAGAATCTCCATGATCTTATAAGGTCCAATGAACCTAGGCTTAAATTTAGGAGATGCCACTCTCATAGGAATATTTCTTGAGGACAACCAGACCAAGTCCCCCACTTTAAACCGAGGACCATCAGTCCTATGCCGGTTAGTAAACCGCTGGGCCCTCTCCTGAGAGAGGGACAACCTCTCCACTACCTGGTCCCAAATCTGTTGCATACGCTCCACAACAGAGTCAACACCTGGACAGACAGAAGCCTCCGTCTGTCCTGAAGAAAATCGAGGGTGAAACCCAGAATTACAGAAAAATGGAGACATCAAAGTGGCAGAGCTAGCCCTATTATTAAGAGCAAACTCAGCCAAAGGCAAAAAAGAGACCCAGTCATCCTGATCAGCAGACACAATGTTCTCAGGAATGCCGTGTAAACGAACCACGTGCTGAAGGAACAAAGGCACCAATTCAGAGGAGGAAGGCAACTTAGGTAATGGCACAAGATGTATCATCTTGGAAAACCTATCGCAAATCACCCAGATGACGGTCATTCTCTGAGAAACAGGGAGGTCAGAAATGAAATCCATAGAGATATGGGTCCATGGTCTCTTGGGCACAGGTAATGGCATCAACAAACCACTAGAACGAGAGCAAGGCTTGGAGCGAGAGCAGGTCCCGCAGGACTGCACAAACTCCCTGACATCACGAGACAAGGTAGACCACCAAAAGGACCGACTAACCAAGTTTCTGGTACCAAAAATTCCGGGATGACCGGCCAACGCGGAACAATGAATCTCAGACATTACACTCTTTTTCCACTGGTCCGGGACAAACAATTTCCCAACAGGGCAGCGCTCGGGCTTATCCTCCTGACACCCCTCCAGAGCCAGTCTCAAATTGGGCGAGATGGCAGAAAGAACTACACCCTCTTTCAAAATAACAGAAGGATCAGATAACTCAGGAGAGTCCGTCAGGAAACTCCTCGAGAGGGCATCCGCCTTAACATTTTTAGTGCCAGAAAGAAATGAAACCACAAAATTAAAACGTGTGAAAAACAAGGCCCACCTGTCACGCTGTATAGCAGATATATATATGTGATGACAGTAATCTATATCAAAAGGGCAACATACTATATAACATGCGCATAGATATATGATAACATAGAATTACCTGACAGAATGTCCAGTGGGTCAATACGGAATTCGTTATACGCTGTCTCCGGCTAGAGGGTGACCGGGGTCTATGCTGACCCTAAACTGGGGTCCTAACTAATCCCTCTACCTGGAGGTACTGTTAAAGGTACAGAGGTCCAGGCCACCAGCGTAAACCCTGTCTCCTATCAATCCCTGCCAACTGTAATCTAGTCCTAAGAAGGACCCTGATTACCACCAAAGGGAATGAACAAGTAACGGTTAATAAACAGAAAGACATACAAGAAAGACAAGAAATAACGTAATAAAGTCTTACATACAACACCACACACAGTAGGAACACCTAAGGTCTCAGAGATAAACTATAAGCTATAAGAGTAAAAACAACTAAGGAACTCTTAGCTTAAGTATTCTCAGAACCGATCCAGTCTGCTAGACTACATGAATGCTTTCACCGGCATCTAACAAGCAGACTGGCAGGTATATGAAGGAATCTAATTAGAACATAATCAAAAGCAGCCGGGCGAGGCTGGACCTAGTCTTAGCAAAGAGCTAGGTAAAATTAACTCCCTCATTACCAAACACAAAGAAACAGCAACTCAGCTGTGAGAAGTCAGAGTGTGTAATCGCGACGATCCTCGTGGCGATACACCCATGACAGTACCCCCCCTCTACGAGGGGCCTCCGGACCCTCAGGGCCAGGTCTGCCCGGGTGAGTTGTGTGAAAGGTCGAACCAATCGATCTGCGTTAACATCAGACGCAGGGACCCACGTCCTCTCCTCAGGACCATACCCCCTCCAATGAACCAAGTACTGAAGGGATCGGCGACTGAGACGTGAGTCAATGATTTTCGACCCCTGAAATTCCACGTTATCATTGACCACCACTGAAGGAGGAGGTAGAGGTGACGGTATGACTGGTGCCACATACTTTTTAAGTAATGATTTGTGAAACACATTATGAATTTTAAACGTAGGAGGGAGGTCCAGACGAAATGCCACAGGATTAATTATGGAACTGATCCTGTACGGCCCGATGAATCTGGGACCCAACCTTCAGGAGGAAACTTTAAGTTTTATATTCCTGGTAGACAACCAAACCAGATCGTTCACCTTCAGATCTAGACCAGAAACTCTCCCCCTATCAGCCATCCGTTTGTAACGGTTCCCCGTAACCTTCAGTCTTAACCGATCTGGAACTATCAGTCTCCCTGGAAGTCCCACAGGGGTGTCCCCCTGAGCCCCGAATACCTCCCCCTCAAGCTCAGAGCATAAAGCTGACACTACAACTCCCTCCTGAGGAATAGGAACCGGATCATCCGTCCTCCCGGCCCCTGGGAAAGTACGAGATAAGGCATCAGGAAGCAACTTTATTGAGCAGTCATATGCGCGATGAGGAGGTAACTCTTTACATCCCTCCTCTGAGAACATCTCCCCAAAGTCCTCCAGAAAAGGAGACAAAGTCCTAGGCACAACCGCACCGATGACCGTGCTCATGCAGTTATTCCTGCAAAATTCACCCCACTGGCTTACCTTTCTGGATTGCCAATCAATCACTGGGTTATGTTTAGCCAACCAAGGAAGTCCCAACACAATAGGAGTAGGTAGACCCTCCAACACATAACAAGACAATTGCTCTTTATGTATTGCCCCTACTCGAAGATCTATGTTATGAACAGCTTGTACCAAGCTACCTTGACCGAGAGGTCTAGAATCAATAGAGACTATAGGGACCGGTTTGGCCAATACACTCAGTTGCATACCATGCACCTGGGCAAACCGAGCGTCCACCAGATTAGCCCCGGACCCACTATCAAGAAAAACAGAAATCCTCTCAGTTCTAGTACCAATCACCACCTCCGCAGGCACGAGAAACTGAGAGGGATTTGGGGACGAAATACACACTCCCAGGTTAACTCCTTTGCTCAAAGAGGCCCGGGATGGACACCCCCCAACAAAATGTCCCTCTCTCCCCAAAAGAAACACCTTCTAGTCTTGCGGCGCACCGCCGATTCCCTCCTACAAAAAGATGTCCCTCCCAACTGCATGGGTTCCTCAGAACAGACCAGGGGAACCTCAGTATAAGGGACCTTAGTAGTAGGTGGAGTCATCACGGGAGGCGGAGTTACCTCGCGTCTTCCCCGGATTTCGTCTATCAATGCGAATAGCGAGGGCCATAGCAGCCTCCAGTGATGGAGGAGAATCATACTGAGCCAACACATCTTTTAATTTGTCAGACAACCCTTGACAAAACTGGCTCCTAAGAGCCGGGTCATTCCACTGAGTATCTGTTGCCCATCTACGGAACTCAGAAGAATATTCCTCCGCTGGACGATTTCCTTGCCGTATTTTACGTAACTTTGTTTCAGCAAGGGAAACTCGATCCGGATCATCATATACCAGACCCAGGGCAGTAAAAAATCGATCCACTGACTGGAGATCTGGGGAGCCTGGAGGAATAGAGAACGCCCAAGATTGAGGGTCCCCTTGTAAGAGCGAGATAACAATTCCCACCCTCTGCTCTTCACTCCCAGATGACCGAGGCCGCAGCCGAAAGTACAATTTACATGCCTCCCGGAAAGTAAAAAATTTGTCCCGCCCACCAGTGAACCTGTCCGGGAGAGCAACCTTAGGTTCAGATCTGGTTTGCTCCGGGGGGGACAAAACCTTGGACTTAATGTCTGCAAACTCCATGGACAACCCCTGCAACTGCCGGGCCAGCTGGGCTACTGGATCCATGACAGCTGGGGAGAATCCTTAGTATAGGCCGGTGAAAATGTCACGCTGTATAGCAGATATATATATGTGATGACAGTAATCTATATCAAAAGGGCAACATACTATATAACATGCGCATAGATATATGATAACATAGAATTACCTGACAGAATGTCCAGTGGGTCAATACGGAATTCGTTATACGCTGTCTCCGGCTAGAGGGTGACCGGGGTCTATGCTGACCCTAAACTGGGGTCCTAACTAATCCCTCTACCTGGAGGTACTGTTAAAGGTACAGAGGTCCAGGCCACCAGCGTAAACCCTGTCTCCTATCAATCCCTGCCAACTGTAATCTAGTCCTAAGAAGGACCCTGATTACCACCAAAGGGAATGAACAAGTAACGGTTAATAAACAGAAAGACATACAAGAAAGACAAGAAATAACGTAAATAAAGTCTTACATACAACACTCACACACAGTAGGAACACCTAAGGTCTCAGAGATAAACTATAAGCTATAAGAGTAAAAACAACTAAGGAACTCTTAGCTTAAGTATTCTCAGAACCGATCCAGTCTGCTAGACTACATGAATGCTTTCACCGGCATCTAACAAGCAGACTGGCAGGTATATGAAGGAATCTAATTAGAACATAATCAAAAGCAGCCGGGCGAGGCTGGACCTAGTCTTAGCAAAGAGCTAGGTAAAATTAACTCCCTCATTACCAAACACAAAGAAACAGCAACTCAGCTGTGAGAAGTCAGAGTGTGTAATCGCGACGATCCTCGTGGCGATACACCCATGACACCACCTGGCCTGTCTAGGATTAAGTCGCTTGGCAGATTCCAGATAAACTAGATTCTTATGGTCCGTAAGGACCACCACCTGATGTTTGGCTCCCTCCAGCCAATGTCTCCACTCTTCAAAAGCCCACTTCATGGCTAATAACTCCCGATTACCCACGTCATAATTACGTTCAGTGGGAGAAAATTTTCGAGAGAAAAAGGCACAAGGGTTACTTTTGGAGGTCTCTGGATCTCTTTGGGACAAAACGGCACCTGCCCCAATTTCAGAGGCATCAACCTCCACCTGAAATGGTAGAGAAACATCAGGCTGCCGTAGAACAGGAGCAGAAGTGAATCTCTGCTTAAGTTCCTGAAATGCAGAGACTGCCTCAGGAGGCCAATTCACCACATCAGAACCCTTCTTGGTCAAATCAGTTAATGGTTTAACAATAACAGAGAAATTACCAATAAATTTACGATAAAAATTGGCAAAACCCAAGAATCTTTGAAGAGCTTTTAATGAAGTAGGTTGGACCCAATCACAGATGGCCTGAACCTTGACCGGGTCCATTTCAATAACAGATGGGGACAAAATGAATCCCAGAAATGAGATCCTCTGAACGCCAAAAAGACACTTTGATCCCTTCACATACAGAGCATTCTCTCTCAAAATCTGGAACACAGTCCGAACATGTTTGACATGAGAGTCCCAGTCATTGGAAAAAATCAAGATATCATCCAAATAAACAATCAGAAATTTATCCACAAAATCCCTGAAAATGTCATTCATGAAGGACTGGAAGACAGAAGGAGCGTTAGTGAGCCCAAAGGGCATCACAAGGTACTCAAAATGCCCTTCAGGGGTATTAAATGCCGTCTTCCATTCATCCCCGTGCTTAATGCGAATAAGGTTATATGCCCCCCTGAGGTCAAGCTTGGTAAACCAAGTAGCGTTTTTCACCCTGGAAAACAGATCAGAGATCAAGGGTAAAGGATATTGATATTTCACAGTAATATTGTTCAAGAGACGATAATCAATACACGGCCTTAATGAACCATCCTTTTTGGCCACAAAGAAAAAACCGGCACCTAAGGGTGAAGAGGATGGTCTGATATGACCCTTCTCCAATGACTCCTTGATATAAGACCGCATAGCGTCATGTTCAGGTACAGACAAGTTAAAAAGGCGACCTTTAGGGAATTTACTACCAGGCACTAATTCAATAGCGCAGTCATAGCTCCTATGGGGAGGTAAGGATGCAGATTTACTTTCGCTAAACACATCAGAAAAATCAATCAAAAAGTCAGGAACATCCTGAGCCTGGGGGGAGGCAGAAAAAACAGGAGTGTTGGTATTAACACATTGGCAGCCCCAACTGGTAACAGACACAGATTTCCAATCCAAAACAGGATTATGAGACTGTAACCAAGGGAAACCTAGTACGATAATGTCATGCAGATTATACAGAACCAAAAATTTGCAACTCTCCTGATGATCAGGTTCTACCCTCATTATCACCTGAGTAGAGAACTGAGGTTTATTCTCAGCCAAAGGGGTAGAATCGATCCCCAGTAGGGGAATAGACTTCCGTAGGGGTATCAAGGGAAACCCACAACGTTTAGCAAAATCAAAATCCATCAGGTTAATAGCTGCTCCAGAATCAACAAAAGCCTGAGCAGAAAATGAAGACAGAGAGCATATCAGGGTAACAGTTAATAAAAACTTAGTCTGAACACTACCCAAGACAACTGAGCGTGCAAAACGTCTTCCCCGCTTAGGGCAGACTGAAATAGCATGAGAGGCATCACCACAGTAGAAACATAACCCATTGCGCTTTCGAAATTCATGACGCTGTGCCCCAGAAACCACTCTATCACACTGCATGGATTCAGAAGCAGGTTCACAAGGCAACATTATTCCACGCATACCTTTCCGCTCACGCAAACGTCTGTCAATTTGAATCGCTAATGACATAGAATCATTGAGACCAGAGGGAACAGGGAATCCCATCATAACATCCTTTACATTATCTGACAGTCCCTTCCGAAAAAGAGCTGCCAAAGCGTCGTCATTCCATTTGGTCAGGACTGCCCACCTACAGAATCTCTGACAGTATAACTCAGCGTCCTCAAGCCCCTGACTTAATGCCAACAAAGTTTTTTCAGCTTGATCAGTGACATTAGGCTCATCGTACAATAACCCAAAGCCTGAAAAAACGCATCAACATCACTCAAAACAGGATTCCCAGGTGTCAGGGAAAAAGCCCAATCCTGAGGGTCGCCGCGCAGGAGAGAGATGACAATTTGAACCTGCTGCGCTTCGTTCCCTGAGGACTTAGATTTTAAGGCAAAAAACAATTTACAGTTATTTTTGAAATTCAGAAACTTAGCTCGATCCCCTAAAAACAAATCTGGCATGGGAATCCTAGGTTCCACAACAGGCAACCTAGCAAGATAGGTAGCAATACTCCGAACCTCAGTGGCAAGCTGATCCACACGGCCAGACAACTGTGCAAACTCCATTGAGAGAGAAAAAAAATCCTCCTCAGCACCCAGAGATACAGAGGGAAAAAAAATGCAACAAACAGAAAAAAAAAATAAAAAATCTCTGACAACTCTGACAACTTTTTTCTTTCCACAATATTTTTCCCTTCTGTGAGTACCATATAATTTTTAGTTTAGGCCAGTGATACTGTTATGATTTGGTAGCTGAGGAGAGCAGGCAAAAAAGGAAATACACCAGAGCAGTTGGAAACTATGAGATTGCAGTACCCTGACTAACCACCAGAGGGAGCTTCTGCTCAGAACTCATTTCCAGCCTATTCACAACAGTGGCCATTGACTCCTCCCCCCTCACAAAAGAGGGAATTCTCTTTATGTCTGACTTGTTTTCGCTCAGAGTGGGCGCTGCTCACGAGGAAAAATTAAGTTGTTTTGTTCTGGACAATCTACCAGCAGGGTTGGTGTTTGGCATGCCCTGGTTACAACGCCATAAAACAGTTATTAACTGGAAAACGGGGGAGATTGTTCAATGGGGGTTTAATGATTCTAAGTTATGTTATGAATCTGCACTGCTGGTTAAACCTGTTAAATCTGTGTCTGTGTCATCTGTCGAGCTGGAAGGTATTCCGGAGTACCTGAAAGACTTCGAAGATGTGTTCTCAGAAAGCGAGGCCGAGACGTTGCCGCCACATAGACCCTTTGACTGCGCCATCGAGCTAGTCCCGGGGGCTAAACTACCTAAAGCCCGCCTGTTTAATTTGTCTGGACCTGAGCGCTTAGCTATGAAGGATTATATTGCTGAAAGTCTTTGCAAGGGACACATACGTCCCTCAGTTTCACCTGTGGCGGCGGGGTTCTTTTTTGTGAAGAAAAAAGATGGCGGTCTACGTCCCTGTCTCGACTTTCGTGAATTAAATAAGATTACTGTACGAAATACGTATCCCCTTCCGTTGATTCCTGATTTATGTAACCAACTATCAGGGGCAAAATGGTTCTCTAAACTGGATCTTCGGGGAGCATATAATTTGATAAGGGTCAGGAAGGGGGATGAATGGAAAACTGCGTTCCTCACGTCCGAGGGACTTTTTGAAAATTTAGTCATGCCGTTTGGTCTTACCAATGCTCCCGCCATATTTCAGAATTTCATCAACGTGGTGTTTTCTGATCTCATTGGTCGTTTTGTTGTTATCTACTTAGATGATATTCTGATATATTCCCCCGACAGTCATTCTCATATGAATCATGTACAAACTGTTCTCCAAAGACTTAGGGAAAATCATCTGTTTGCTAAATTGGAGAAGTGTGTTTTTTTGTTCAAGAATTATCTTTTTTGGGATTGATTGTGTCCTGTGAGGGTTTTCGTATGGACCCCAAGAAGGTGCAGGCCATTGCGGATTGGGTACAACCCCGAGATCTTAAAGGGCTCCAGCGCTTCTTGGGGTTCGCCAATTACTACCGCAAATTTATTCGGGGGTTTTCGCAGGTGGTCAAACCACTCACTGATTTAACATGCAAAGGTTCAGATGTGAAAAATTGGTCCTCGCTTGCAAAAGAGGCCTTTGCTAGTCTGAAAAAATGCTTTATGACTGCTCCGGTGTTGGTACAGCCAGATCCGTCCAAACCATTTATTGTGGAAGTGGACGCCTCTGAGGTGGGGGTGGGTGCTGTGTTGTCCCAAGGTCCTGCCACTCTGACCAACCTCAGGCCATGTGCTTTTTTTTCCAGGAAATTCTCTGCTGCTGAGAGGAATTACGATGTTGGCAATAGAGAGCTTCTTGCGGTCAAGTTAGGTTTGAAGAATGGAGGCACTTTTTGGAGGGGGCCAGTCACTCGGTTACTGTGATTACTGACCACAAAAATTTATCATATATTGAGTCTGCTAAGAGACTAACACCCAGACAGGCCCGTTGGTCACTTTTTTTTTTTCCCGTTTTCAGTTTACTATTACGTTTCGTCCGGGGTCAAAGAATATCAAGGCTGATGCCTTATCTCGCAGTTTTCATCCGGTGTCTCCCCCTGAGCCACCTTCCTCCATTCTTCACCCTGGGTTGTGTTGGCAGTGGTCTCGTCTGAGTTGGAACAGGAGATTGAGGGGGCCCAGTCTCTGGCCCCTGCTGCCAAGCCAGGGGGTAAGTTGTTTGTCCCAGAGCAGCTTTGGCTTAAACTCCTCCAGGAGTTTCATGAATCCAAGCTCAGTGCTCACCCTGGTATATCTGCCACACGTCAGGCGGTGGCTAGGATCTTTTGGTGGCCTACTCTTAGCTCTGACATAAAAAAATTTGTTTCTGGTTGTGGGGTCCGCGCTCGTTCTAAAAACTCACATAGCCGGCCGGCTGGGGAACTGATGCCCTTGGCAGTTCCCGAAAGGCCATGAACTCACTTGTCCATGGATTTTATTACTAATCTTCCTCCATCCAAGGGCAATACGGTGGTATGGGTAGTGGTGGACAGGTTTTCAAAGCAGGCTCATTTTGTACCCTTATCCGCACTACCAACAGCTGAGACTTTGTCCAGATTGTTTGTACAGCATGTTATCCGGTTGCATGGGGTACCCCTGAATGTGGTGTCTGATCGTGGAGTGCAGTTTGTGGCAAAGTTTTGGCGTGCTTTTTGCAAGAAATTGGGAATGTCTCTGTCTTTTTCGTCTGCATACCATCCTGAGAGCAATGGTCAGACGGAACGCACTAATCAGTCTCTGGAACAGATCCTCAGATGTCTGACTTCTGCAAGACAGAATGACTGGTGTGATGTACTGCCTTTGGCGGAATTCGCCTTCAATAGTCGGGTGAGCCAATCTACTGGTATGTCTCCTTTCCTGATCAATTATGGTTTTAGTCCTCATTTTGGTGAGTTTTCTCATTTGGATTCTGGGTGTCCAGGGGCAGAGGGGTCTGTTCAGCGATTAAAGAATACATGGGCGGAGGTCCAGCGGAATATATCCAGGTCTCAAGGCAGGTACAAGTTTTTCGCTGACAGGAAAAGAACACCAGGTCCTATGTTTCGGGTTGGAGAGAAAGTTTGGCTCTCCACGCAAAACATTAAGTTGAAGGTTCCATCAGCCAAGTTGGGCCCCAAGTTCATTGGCCCATACAAGATTGTAGAAAAGATCAATCCAGTGGCTTACAGGTTGTGTCTTCCAATCTCATTCAAGATCCCTAACGTCTTCCATAAATCCCTACTGAAACCTTTTGAGGCAGTCCGGGGGGAGTCCGAGTCCGCTACTCCTCCTGTTTTGGTTGAGGGACACATGGAATATGAGATTGAGCATATCGTTGACTCCAGGTTGGTGCAGCGGTCGGTACAGTACCTGGTTCATTGGAAGGGGTATGGACCGGAGGACAGATCCTGGGTGCCGGCCCGTTTGATGCATGCGGATCGCCTGGTTCGGGCTTTCCATGCCAGGTTCCCGGGCAAGCCTGGGGGTCCAGAGGCCCCCCGTTGAGAGGGGGGTACTGTCATGATCCCAGTGCAGGGTTGACCTGCACGCTAGGGGTTAAGGTTTTGATCCCAGTGCAAGCTCTTACCTGCACACCTGGGGCTTATTATTGTGGCCTCTCCTTGGTTCGGGGAGAGCTTCTTATAGCCCTAGGAAGCTCCAATCCCTGTCAGTTATACTTTCGCCCTTGGCAGAGTGTGTTGATCCCTGAGTGTGTTTGTGCTGTGTTCTGGTTTGCCTGATACTTTGGTTTTGACTCGGTCTGTTCTCTGGATACTGCTTGTTGGATTCTGTTTCTGTACCTTCGCTGTCTGTTTGGTTTTGACCTCTGCCTGTCCCCGACTATCCGTTCTGTCTCATCCTTGGTACTATACTGTCTTCTCGTGCTTTGACCTTGGCTTGTTCAGATTTACGTCTCTGTCTGTGCCCCTGGGTAACTTTGTCCCGTAGTTACCTTTCTAGGAGTTTTCCCTCAGCTTCTAGCTCCCTGGAGCTGAAGCCACGCCCCTCAACTGTCAGGTGATTCAGGCCCTGAAACCATCTCTCTCCTGCCTTGCTCACCCTGCGTTCCTAGGAGCCTGAAGCTTACTTCTGCACTCGTCTTCTGGGAGATTGCACTGGTGAGTTCTCTTGCAATCCTCCTCGTGATACACAGTGACACAAACCAGATGTGTTATACCTTAGATTCCTCAATGTGCCCCCCTTTTACTCTGATAACAGCTTTACACCCCCTTAGCAGTCCCTCAAGCAGCTTCACCAGGTAGTCACCTGGAATGGTTTCCAATGAACAGGTATGCCTCATCAAGAGTTCATTTGTGGAATCTCCGGTGTTCAGAAATTGTTTGTGGCCACCAGGTGTGTTTTGCAGAGGCAGTGTAGGTGCACATCTTCATATAGTCCTGAGCCCTAGTCCACAGCTGTTCTAAGCCAGAATATGGCAGGAACCACTCAACCAAATAAATAGAGAAAACCGTTTTAGCTTGAATTTAACCCCTTTCCAACCTGACAATTTTCCATTTTTGCATTTTCGATCTCTACTCCACTTCTTCCAACAAACATGACTTTTTATTTTTCAGTCCACACAGCTGTATGAGGGCTTATTTTTTGAATGAGGAGTTGTAATTTTTATTGACAACTTCCATTCTATCAAGAGATACATATGGGAATATTGAGTAAAGAAACACACGTGAAACAAACCAGATGTGTTATACCTTAGATTCCTCAATGTTTCCCCCTTTTACTCTGATAACAGCTTTACACCCCTTAGCAGTCCCTCAAGCAGCTTCACCAGGTAGTCACCTGGAATGGTTTCCAATGAACAGGTATGCCTCATCAAGAGTTCATTTGTGGAATCTCCGGTGTTCAGAAATTGTTTGTGGCCACCAGGTGTGTTTTGCAGAGGCAGTGTAGGTGCACATCTTCATATAGTCCTGAGCCCTAGTCCACAGCTGTTCTAAGCCAGAATATGGCAGGAACCACTCAACCAAATAAATAGAGAAAACCGTTTTAGCTTGAATTTAACCCCTTTCCAACCTGACAATTTTCCATTTTTGCATTTTCGATCTCTACTCCACTTCTTCCAACAAACATGACTTTTTATTTTTCAGTCCACACAGCTGTATGAGGGCTTATTTTTTGAATGATGAGTTGTAATTTTTATTGACAACTTCCATTCTATCAAGTGATATACTCGAAAGCAGGAAAAAAATCCACATGCTGTAAAATTGCAAAAAATTCCGTAATTTTTTTGGGGAAATTTGATTCTCCGGGTCAGCATGATTACTGTAATACTACACATGCATAGTCGTTTTTAATTTAAATGGTGAAAAAAATGTGCTTTCGTTGTCATTTTCCAAGTCCCGTAACACTTCAAAATTTTAGTTGATGGAACTGTGTGAGGGCTTGTTTTTGTGCCTTGAGCTGACATTTTTATTCATATAATTTTGGGGTTGACATGATGCCTTGATCTCCTCATTGCATTTTTTTTGTGGCTCTGTGGATGCCAAAAACCTGCAATTCTGAAATTTAGATTGTTTTCTCATTACAGCATTTACCAATTGGGTTAATGAATTTTATATTTTGATAGATCGACAATTATGGGACACGAAGATACTACATACACATTTTTTTATTTTTTTGATTTGGTTAAAAGGGAAGTGATTTCAACTTGTATTTTTTCATATTTTTAAAACCTTTTTCTTATTTTTTAATGAATTTTGTAGTCTTCATTGGGGACTTGAACTTGTGATCATCTGATTGTTTGTCTTATATACAGCAATGCTGCATCTAGCAAAATTACTGTATCTTATGAATGTGACAGGCTGCCTCTCATAGGAGTTCTATCATGAGAGACATGGGGGTCTTCCGCAGGCCTCTGGCTGTCATAGCAACCTATAAGCACCCCGTAATTAATGGAAATCTGTATTGGGGCCTGATTTGTCAAAATTTGAGATTTTTGACACAAACCATCATGCATTTGTGAGACGCAGAAAAGTTGAATGGAAATTTTTGGTTTACAATGTGTGGTGCCCACAGCAAAGCATGGAGGAAGAGGTGTGATGGTGTGGGGGTGCTTTGAAAGAGACACTTTTAGTGATTTATTCCAAACCCAAGGCACACTTACCCGGCATGGCTATCACATAATCCTGCAACAACATGTCAGCCCATCTTGTTTACAAGTAGCGTGACTATCATTTGTGTTGCAACATGACAATGAATCACAACAAAACTCAACGTTATGTGAGGTATGTTTTGGGTCATTGTCCTTTTGTTAAACAAATGATGGCATTGCAACCATGTAATCTGACATATCACTCCATTCCTGACCAAAAGAACAACTCATTCTCATCCCTCATGTTTGGCCCTGTTAAAAAAACACACCTATACTTGCTTTGGTGCAGGTGCCATTCCAGTGGGGGCAGCATTCGCATTCTCGGGGCATACATGACGTTGTTACGCTACACGAGCCTTGCACCCAATCAGCACTGGCTTCACCGTCACCACCTTCGGACGTATTGAACATTAAAAGGAAGCCAGGACTGCGGCTTCTCTCTGACTTCCTCTTGATGTTCGATTTGTCTGAAGGCAGGGGCAGTGACACCAACCCTTAATGGGCGCATGACTTTTGTGACAAAACGTGAGAAGAAACACCATGAGCACTACTGTAGAAGGTGCTGGGGTAGGTTCCCAGGCAGTTAAGTTATGAATATGAAAAACCTGGCACTCAACTTAATGCTTTGAAAAGTAGTTTTATAGTAGTACAAAAAATCTTTTGGTCACCTGGACCTTCATTACTTACGTACTCTACAGTACAGTACGTAACTGATGAAGGTCCAGGTGACCAAAACGTTTTTTGTACTAAGACAAAACTACTTCTCACATCATTAAGTTGAGTGCCAGGTTTTTCATACTCTTGTGACAAAACAACCTCATGTGATCCCCGGGCATGTGAGGGCGGACTTCGCTAGAACGGAAGGTGAGTATAAGTGTTTTTATTTAAATGTGGCCAACATGGGGAATGAAAAGGGGTTGTCCAAGTACACCATAGTGAAGGCAAAGCAGCCAACAAGTGCTCAGAACCTCAGTTGAAAAGCCATTCCAATTGACTACCTGATGAAGCTGCTTGAGAAAATTCCAAGGATCTCTAAAGCTGTCATCAGATTAAAAGAATGGTAATTTGAGGATTCTAAGTTTTAATACATACCTTGTTTCACATGTGTTTCTCTACTCCTTGTTTCCATACCCTTCTTGGTTTTGCTGCCTTCAATCTGATTCTACAAATTGCACATTCCAATAAGAACAAGGAAAACCACTGCATTAACAGGTGTGTCCAATCTTCTGATTGGTACTTACATTGGGTTTTCTGAATTAATCCATGAAAAGTATGATTTGGACAGGGTCCTGTAATTATTCACTATCATGACGGCTCTGGTCTTTGGTCCAGTGGCATTGAACTTTTTGGATTTGCACAAAAGCATGATCAACTGCACTTTTCAACATGCTTATACAGATGGGACACTGCAGGAACAGAGGCCAGACTCAATATGCCTCTTTATAGAGACTGGATTCAGTGGGGGTTTCGTCCGAATCATACTTTTGATTAATACAGTGGGTACGGAAAGTATTCAGACCCCTTTAAATTTTTCACTCTATGTTTCATTGCAGCCATTTGGTAAATTCAAAAAAGAAAAAATGAAATATCACATGGTCATAAGTGTTCAGACCCTTTGCTCAGACACTCATATTTAAGTCACATGCTGCCCATTTCCTTGTGATCCTCCTTGAGGTGGTTCTATTCCTCCATTGGAGTCCAGCTGTGTTTAATTAAACTGATAGAATTGATTTGTAAAGGCACACACCTGTCTATATAAGACCTCAAAGCTCACAGTGCATGTCAGACAAAATGAGAATCATGAGGTTAAAGGAACTGGCCAAGGAGCTCAGAGACAGAATTATGGCAAGCCACAGATCTGGCCAAGGTTACAAAAGAGTTTCTGCAGTACTCAAGGTTCCGAAGAGCATAGTAGCCTCCATAATCCTTAAATGGAAGAAGTTTGAGATCACCAGAAGTCTTCCTAGACCTGCCCATCCAGCCAAACTGAGCAATCGTGGGAGAAGAGCCTTGGTGAGAGAGGTAAAGAAGAACCCCAAGATCATTGCAGCTGAGCTCCACCAATGCAGTAGGGAGAAGGGAGAAAGTTCCACAAAGTCAACTATCACTGCAGTCCTCCACCAGTCGGGTCTTTATGGCAGAGTTGGAAGCCTTTCCTCAGTGCCAGACATATGAAAGCCCGCATAGAGTTTGCTAAAAAACACATGAAGACTCCCAGACTATGAGAAATAAGATTCTCTGGTCTGAAGAGATGAAGATAGAACTTTTTGGTAATAATTCTAAGCGGTGTGTGTGGAGAAAACCAGGCACTGCTCATCACCTGCCCAATACAATCTTAACAGTGAAACATGGTGGTCGCAGCATCATGGTATCAGGGGTGTTTTTCAGCTGCAGGGACAGGACGACTGGTTGCAATTGAAGGAAACATGAATGCGGCCAAGTACAGAGATATCCTGGATGAAAATCTCTTCCAGAGTGCTCTGGACATCAGGCTTGGCCGAAGGCTCACCTTCCAACAAGACAATGACCCTAAGCACACAAGCTAAAATAACAAAGGAGTGGCTTCAGAACAACTCTGTGACCATTCTTGACTGACCCATCCAGAGCCCTGACCTAAACCCAATTGAGCATCTCTGGAGAGACCTGAAAATGGCTGTCCACCAACGTTCACCATCCAACCTAACGGAACAGGAGAGGATCTGCAAGGAAGAATGGCAGAGGATCCCCAAATCTAGGTGTGAAAACTTGTTGCATCATTCCCAAGAAGACTCATGGCTGTACTAGCTCAAAAGGGTGCTTCTACTTAATACTGAGCAAAGGGTCTGAATACTTATGACCATGTGATATTTCAGTTTTTCTTTTTTAATAAATTTGCAAAAAATGTCTGCATTTCTGTTTTTTTTCAGTCAAGATGGGGTGCAGAGTGTACATTAATGAGAAAAAAAATGAACTTTTTTGAATTTACCAAATGGCTGCAATGAAACAAAAAGTGAAAAATTTAAAGGGGTCTGAATACTTTCCGTACCCACTGTATAAGTTTTTTAAATTGCCCCTTTTGAACTATAAAACCTTTCTTTTCAGTTTTTCTCATTGCCATATTTTTGGAAACTATAATGTTTTTCATTTTTCTTTTGACAAAGCTGTATGAAGATTTTTTTTTTTGTGGGATGAGATGGATGGATAACACTTCTAATTGCTTTTTTATTCTGATTTTTGTTAGATATAAGTGATATGACAAATGTAGTCTTCAGGTTAATGCAATTACACTGATACCAGATTTACTGTACATAGTTTTTCTATTTTTTGTTACAGCTAAGAATTTTTTTGTTTTATCATAAATTTATACTGCGGGTCAGTGTAACTACAGTGAAACAAGAAAAAACACAAGGCTGATCATGACTTAGCACACTCATAAAGAATGGTCAGGGAAAGTCATGGATTAAAAAAATGATTAAAAAATGTATATCTTTATTTATCGTATTTAACCCTTTCACCACCTTGGGTTTTTCTGTTTTTGCCATAACTTTTTTATTTTTCCGTCAATATGGCCATGTGAGGGCCTGTTTTTTACGGGTCGAGATGTACATTTGAACAACACCATTGATTTTACCATATAGTGTACTGGAAAACAGGAATATAATTCCAATTGCAGTGAAATTCCTTCCAAAAAAGTGCAATTGCACAATTGTTTTTTTTTTTACCATGTTCAATAAATGCTAAAACTGACCTGCCAATATGATTCCCCAGGTCATTATGAGTTCGTAGACACCAAACATGTCTAGGTTCTTTTAACTTTTATGCATTGACGGACACAGTTCGTCATGGCCGGCATGGACCCATGCCGTCGGTCCCCGCACCCAAATCGCTGTGATTGGTCAGTCAATCTGACTGACCGATCACAGCATGAGTGGGCAGGAGATGCTGAAATATCAGCACTTCCTGCCCGGTCAGTGCAGGAGCTCAGTGCTGCCAATGGCTGAGCGTCTGCACCAACAGCCAGGAGCCGCGTCTGCACCGCCTCTGGCTGTTAACCCCCTGATTGCTGCGATCGAGCACGATCACAGCGTTCAGGAAGGAGACAGAGGGTCGGGGGCTCCCTCGGCGTTATGATCGGCTCCCCGCGTTGTTATCGCTGGGCCTGATCTCTGCCATGATGACCCGGGGTTGTCATGACGACCCTGGGTCATCCAGCTACGGAAAGCCTCTGAGACCATGCCACAGCATGGTCTCAGAAGCTTTCTGCATAGGTATAATACATTGAAATGCTGGAGCATTGGAGCAACTAGGTAACAAAACATTTTTTAAAAAAAAATATGCAAAAAAATTAAAAAATATTATTTTTAATAATAATAATAAAAAAATTCCCCTAATAAATACACATTTTTATGTAAAAAAAAAAATAAGCAGAAAAAGTACACGTGTTTGGTATCGCCGCGTCCGTTAAAATTCGATCTATAAAAGTATCACACTAGTTAACCCCTTCAGTGAACAACATAAAAAAAACACAAAAAAATTAGAAAATTATGCTTTATCATTATACCGCTTATAAAAATTGGAACAAAACACGATCAAAAAGACGAAAATAAATACAAATAGTATCACTGAAAATGCCATCTTGTCCCACAAAAAACAAGCCACGATACAGCTCCATCAGCGTCAAAATTAAAAAGTTATAGCTCTCAGAATAAAGCTATGCAAAATAATTATTTTTTCTATAAAAGGTTTTATTGTATAAAAGCGCCAAAACATAAAAAAAATATAAATGAGGTATCACTGTAATCGTACTGACCCAAAGAATAAAACTGCCTTATCAATTTTACCGCACGTAGAACGGAGAGAAAAAAAAATCCTGAATTGCTGGTTTTTGGGATTAGGTTAAGGGTGTGTTAGGGTTAGGTTTGTGGTTATGGTTAGGGTTTGGATTAGGGTTAGGGGTGTGTTGGGGTTAGGGTTGGAGTTAGAATTGGGGGGTTTCCACTGTTTCGGCACATCAGGGGCTCTCCAAACGCGACATATTATCTGATCTCAATGCCAGCCAATTCTGCGTTGAAAAAATTCAAACGGTGCTCCTTACCTTTCCGAACTCTGCCATGCGCCCAAACAGTGGTTTACCCCCACATATTAGGTATCAGCGTACTCAGAACAAATTGCACAATAACTTTTGCGGTCCTGTTACCCTTGGAAAAATAAAAATTGAGGGTGAGAAGATCATTTTTGTGGAAAAAATATGATTTTTTAATTTTTTACGGTTCTACGTTATAAACTTCTGTAAAGCCCTTGGGGGTTCAAAGTTCTCACCACATATCTAGATAAGTTCCTCCTTGGGGCATCTAGTTTCCAAAATGGGGTCACTTGTGGGGGGTTTCAATGTTTAGGCACATCAGGGGCTCTCCAAACGCGACATGACGCCCGCAGACCATTCCATCAAAGTCTGTATTCCAAAACATCATTACTTCCCTTCTGAGCCCCGACGTGTGCCCACATAGAAGTTTTCTCCCACATATAGGGTATCAGCGTACTTAGGACTAATTGGACAACAACTTCTGTGGTCCAATTTCTCTTGTTACCCTTGGGAAAATAAAAAAATTGTGGACTAAATAATCATGTTTGTGGAAAAAATATGATTTTTTTATTTTCATGCCCGGGCGTTATAAACTTTAGTGAAACACCTGGGGGTTCAAAGTTCTCTCCACACATCTACATAAGTTCCATGGATGGTCTAGTTTCCAAAATGGGGTCACTTGTGGGGGGTTCCTCACTGCTTAGGCACATCAGGGGCTCTCCAAATGCGACATGGCATCCCATCTCAATTCGAGCCAATTCTGCATTGAAAAAGTCAAACAGCGCTCCTTCCCTTCCGAGTTCAGCCATGCGTCCAAACAGTGATTTACCCCCACATATGGGGTATCAGCATACTCAGGACAAATTGCACAATAACTTTTGGGGTGCTGTTACTCTTGGGAAAATAAAAATTGGGGGTGAAAAGATCATTTTTGTATAAAAAATATGATTTTTTAATTTTGCTCTATGTTATAAACTTCTGTGAAGTCCTTGGAGATTCAGAGTTCTCACCACACATCTAGATAAGTTCCTTGGGGGTCTAGTTTCCAAAATGGGGTCACTTATGGGGGGTTTCCACTGTTTAGGCACATCAGGGGCTCTTCAAATGGGACATGGCGTCCGATCTCTATTTCAGCCAATTTTGTGTTGAAAAAGTCAAACGGCGCTCCTTCCCTTCCAAACTCTGCCATGCGCCCAAAGAGTGGTTTACACCCACATATGGGGTATCCGCATACTCAGGACAAATTGCACAATAACTTTTGGGGTCCTGTCAGGGCCGGCATCAGCACCTGGGCAAGTGCCGGGCCCTGAGCAGGTAGGGGGGCCCACTCGCTGTCGGAGACACTGGCATACTATGAGGGGCCCTGTGCCAGTTACAATGCTTACCTCTCACTGCTCCGCGTTTCCTGACAGTGACATTCAGGTCAGAGGGCGCGATGACGTCACGTCTGTGCGTCCTCTGCCTGAACAGTCACAGTCCAGAGAGCTGGAAGATGGTGACGCTAAGGAGTCCAGAGTAGAGCAGTGCCCAGTGAGGAGAGGTGAGTATTTCATTTTTTTTTAAATGTTTGGAGCAATATATGGGGAGCATTATACGCTGGAGAATTATATATGGGGCCCATCATACACTTGAGCATCATATATGGGGCCCATTATACACTGGAGCATTATATATGGGGCCCATCATACACTGGAGCATTATAAATGGGGCCCATCATACACTGGAGCATCATACACGGGGCCCATTATACACTGGATCATCATATATGGGGCCCATTATACACTGGAACATCATATATGGGGCCCATTATATACTGGAGCATCATATGGGGCCCGTTATATATGGAGCATTATATAGTCCCATCATACACTGGAATAGCATCCATGGGGCCCATCATATACTGGAGCCATTATGTATGGCGCATCATATTGAGCCCAAAATATATGGAGCATCACATGGAGCCCATTATATATGAAGCATCACATGATGCCCATTATATATGGGGCCCCTTATATATGGAGCATTATATGGGGCTTATCATACACTGGAGCATCATATATAGGGGCCATCATATACTAGAGCATCATATGTGGTTCATTATATATGGGGCTTCATATGGGCCCCATCATATAATGGAGCATCATGTAGGGCCCATTAAATATGGAGCATCATATGGAGTGCATTATATATGGAGCATTATATATGGGGCCCATTATATATGGAGCATTATATGGGGCTCATCATACACTGGAGCATCATATATGGGGCCCATCATATACTAGAGCATCATATGGGGTTCATTATATATGGGGCATCATATGGGGCCCATCATATAATGGAGCATCATGTAGGGCTCATTATATATGGAGCATCATATGGAGCACATATGGGGCCTATTCTGTATGGAGCATTATATGGAGCCCATTCTGTATGGAGCAATATATGGGGCCCATCATATACTGCAGGGGTGGGGAATCTTTTTTCTGCCAAGGGCCATTTGGATATTTATACCGTCCTTCAGGGGCCGTACAAACTCCGCCCCCAAAGTACATCCTGACTCTGGCACTGGTGTCAGGACCTAATCTTTCATTGCATGCCCTTCTGTGTTCAGTAGTGAAGTGTGTGTGTGCGCGCTCACAGAGCAAGAAGAAATTAATGAACTAATGGCAATCAAAATACAGCTCCCTGCCCAAGCATGCGGTCCCTGAGAATCCGCCCGGGGGCCGGATAAAAGGTCATCGAGGGCCGTAAATGGCCCTGGGCCCTGAGGTTCCCCACCCGTGATATACTGTATGGATCATTATATGTGACTCATTATACTGTATGGAGTAATATGTGGGGCTCATTATACTTTATGGGGCCCATCCTATACTGTATAGAGCATTATATGGGGACCATCATATACTGGAGCATTATGTGGAGCTTATCATATACTGTATGGAACATTATATGGGACCAATTTTGTATGGAGCAATATATGAGGCTCATTATTCTGTATGGAGCATTATATTGGGTCCATTATTCTGTATGGAGCAATATATGGGGATCAATATTCTGCGTAGAGCAATATATGGGGCTCATTATTCTGTATGGCGCACTATGTGGTGCCCATAATACTGTATGGAGCAATATATGGGGCTCATTATTTTGTATGGAGCGCTATGTGGTGCCCATTATACTGCATGGAGGACTATACTGTCCGGTTTCTGAGCTATTGTAGAATTTACAATAGATATCACTCATGTAATGTAAGAAGTGAAGTATTTGGCATTGTACTATACCTATATTTCTCTGCCGTATCGGAACATCATGAATTGTGGTATGTGTTAAAGGGGCCCACTGAGACTCTTTTGCCAGGGGCCCACGAAAACCTGGAGCCAGCCCTGAGTCCTGTTACCCTTGGGAAAATAAAAATTGAGAGTGAAAAGATCATTTTTTTGGAAAAAATATGATTTTTTAATTTTATGGCTCTACGTTATAACCTTCTGTGAAGCCCTTGGAGGTTCAGAGTTCTCACCACACATCTAGATAAGTTCCTTGGGGGGTCTAGTTTCCAAAATGGGGTCACTTGTGGGGGGTTTCCACTGTTTAGGTGCATCAGGGGCTATCCAAACGCGACATGGAGTCCGCTCTCGATTCCAGCCAATTTGACATTCAAAACCTCAAATGATGCTCCTTTCCTTCTGAGCTCTGCCGTGTGCCTAAAGATTTGTCTTCCTCCACACATGGGGCATCGGTTTACTCAGGAGAAATTGCACAACAAATATTGTGGTTCATTTTCTCTGATACCCTTGATAAAATAAAAAAAAATTGTTTCAGAAGTAAAATTTTGGGGAAAAAAAGTTAAATATTCATTTTTTCCTTCCACATTGCTTCAATTATTGTGAAGTACCTAAAGGGTTAATAACCTTTTTGAATGTGGTTTTGAACACTTTGAGGGGTGCAGTTTTTAGAATGGTGTCACTTTTGGGTATTTTCTGTTAAAAAATGTTCAAATGTGAGGTGGTCTCTAAAAAAAATGGTTTTGTAAATTTTGTTGGAAAAATGAGAAATCGCTGTTCAACTTTTAACCCTTATAACGTCCAAACAAAAAATAATTGTTTCCATAATTGTGCTGATGTAAAGTTGACATGTGGGAAATGTTGTTTATTAACTATTTTATGTGATATCGCTCTCTGATTTAAGAGTACAAAAATTAAAAGTTTGGAAATTACAAAATTTTCAATATTTTTGACAAATTTCTGTTATTTTCATAAGTAAATGCAAGTCATATTGAAAAAATTTTACCACTAACATGAAGTACAATATGTCACGAAAAAACAGTCTCAGAATCAGCGGGATCCATTGAAGCGTGCCAGAGTTATAACCACATAAATTGACAGTGGACCAATTTCAAAATTAAGGCCTGATCATTAACCTACAAAGTGGCTTGGTTCTTAACTCCTTAACGACCGCCGATACGCCTTTTAACGGCAGTCATTAAGGGTACTTAAACTACAGCGCCGTTAATTAACGGCGCTGTAACCACAGCGCCGTTAATTAACGGCGCTGTGGAGAAAGTGAATAGCGCCCCCCAGAGGCGCATTTTCTCTAGGGTCTCGACTCGGGTTTTTTACCGACCAGATGTTGCGATCGCCGTTATTAACCCTATAACGGCGATCGCAAAAAAAAAAAAATCTGATGTGCCATTTAATTTTTCTGTCCTCTGATGTCATCGGACATCAGAGGACAGAGAAAAAGGGTCCCCGATCCCCCCCTTGTGGCCCCCCAATGTGCCCCTTGTGGCCCCCGGGCCCACCTGCCTCCTCCGGTGGGCGCCGCCATCTTGAATGGCGGGCGCATGCTCAGTGCGCCCGCCGCGATCTGCCGGGGGGGTGGGCAATTTTCTCTGGGGTCTCGGCTGCCGAGGGTAGCCGAAACCCCAGAGAACATGATCCGGGTTGGTAGTTACCGACCCCGGTGTCGCGATCGCCGTTATACTGAGTATAACGGCGACAGCAAAAAATAAAAAATAAAAAAAATGATTTCTCTCCCCTCTGATGTGATCACACATCAGAGGGGAGAGAATTAGGGTCCCCAGGTCCCCCGATCCCCCCTATACCTCCCGGTGTCCTCCGTCCTCCGGCAGGTCCCAGGCTCCCGGGTCTTCTTCCTGTAAAAAAAATCTGGCGGCAGATTCACAAAAATTTTCATTCATTCTCCTAAAAGTACATTTTGATCACTGTGATAAACTATCACAGCGATCAAAATATAAAAAACAGTACATAACCCCCCCCTTTATCACCCCCTTAGTTAGGTACATATAATAAAATATAGAAATTTGATATTTATTTTCATTTTTCCGTTAGGTTTAGGGCTAGGGTTAGGGTTAGGCTGGGTTCATACTGTGTTATGGCAGTCCGTTAGACGGACTGCGTTACACCGCGGTATAACGCGGGGTAACGCAGTCCGTTAACGCTGTCATTCACCCCCATTTGAGGGCGCATCGCGACGCATGCCGTAAAACGGCATGCGTTCGCGACGTGCCATCATTCAGTGACGGAGCCTCAGATGCGGCCTGCAGCGTCTGGGCTCCGTCACCGCTAGCGCAGATGAATCATCTGCTGATTCCTCTGCGCTAGCGGGTATAGCATAACGCGATCGCGTTATGCTATACCGTTACCAGCCCGTCAACGCTATGTGTTGAACGGGCTGGTAAAATGCAAAATGAACCTAGCCTTAGGGTTATAATTAGGGTTAGGGTTACAATTAGGGTTAGGGCTACAATTAGGGTTACAATTAGGGTGGGAATTAGGGTTGGGATTAGGGTTAGGATTAGGGTTATGGTTGGGATTAGGGTTAGGGGTGTGTTGGGGTTAGGGTTGGAGCTAGAATTGAGGGATTTCCACTATTTAGGCACATCAGGGGGTCTCCAAACACGACGTGGCGTTCAAAAAGTCAAATGGCGCTCCCTCCCTTCCGAGCCCTGCCATGCGCCCAAAGAGTGGTTTACCCCAACATATTGGGTATCAGCGTACTCAGGACAAATTGCACACCAATTTTGGGGTTCTAATTTCTCTTGTTACCCTTGGGAAAATAAAAATTAGCTGGCTAAAAAAATCATTTTTGAGGAAAAAAAATTTTTTTTATTTTCACGGCTCTGCGTTTATAAATTTCTGTGAAGCACTTTGGGGTTCAAAGTGCTCACCATACATCTAGATAAGTTCCTTAGGGGGTCTAGTTTCCAAAATGGGGTCACTTGTGGGGGTTTTCCACTGTTTAGGCACATCTGGGGCACTGCAAACGGAACATGACCCCCATCAACGTCTGCATTCCAAAATGTTATTACTTCCTTTCCAAGCCCTGCCGTGCGCCCAAACAGTTTCCCCCCCACATATTTGGTATCAGCGTACTCAGGACAAATTGGACAACAACTTTTAGGGTCAATTTCCTTGTGAAAAATCAAAAATTTGGGACTAAAAAATCATTTTTGTGGAAAATTGTTTTTTTTTTTCATTCACACCCAGGCATTATAAACTTTTGTGAAACACTTGGGGGTTCAAAGTGCTCACCACAGATCTAGATAAGTTACTTAGGGGGTCTAGTTTCCAAAATGGTGTTACTTGTGGGGGGTTTCCATTGTTTAGGCGCATCAGGGGCTCTCCAAACGCTACATGGTGTCCAATCTCAATTCCAGCCAATTTTGGTTTGAAAAAGTCAAACGGCGCTGCTTCCCTTCCAAGCCGTGCCGTGCGCCCAAACAGTGGTCCCCCCATATATGGGGTATCAGCGTACTCAGGACAAATTGGACAACAACTTTTGTGGTCTAATTTCTCCTGTTACCCTTGGGAAAATAAAAAATTGGGGACTAAACGATCAGGTTTGTGGAAAAAATATGATTTTTTTATTTTCACACCCGGGCGTTATAAACTTCCGTGAAGCACTTGGGGGTTCAAAGTGCTCACCACACATCTAGATAAGTTCCTTAGGGGGTATAGTTTCCAAAATGGGGTCACTTGTGGGGGTTTCCACTGTTTAGACACATCAGGGCCTCTACAAATGCGACATGGCGTCCAGCCAATTCTGCGTTGAAAAAGTCAAACGGCGCTCCTTCCCTTGCGACCTCTGCCGTGTGCCCAAAAAGTGGTTTACCCCCACATATGGGGTATTGGCATGCTCAGGACAAATTGCACAAAAACTTTTGGGGTCTTGTTACCCTTGGGAAAATAAAAATTGGGGTGAAAAGATCATTTTTGTGGAAAAAATATGATTTTTTATTTTCACAACTCTATGTTATAAACTTGTGTGAAGCACTTGGAGGTTCAAAGTGCTCACCACACATCTAGATAAGTTCCTTAAGGGGTCTAGTTTCCAAAATCGGGTCAGTTGTTGGGGGTTTCCACTGTTTAGGCACATCAGGGGCTCTCTAAATGCGACATGGCATCCAGCCAATTCTGCGTTGAAAAAGTGAAACGGCGCTCCTTCCCTTGCGACCTCTGCCGTGCGCCCAAAAAGTGGTTTACCCCCACATATGGGGTATTCAGGAGAAATTGCACAACAAATTTTGTGGTTCATTTTTCTTTTAACACTTGTGAAAATAAAAAAAATTGGTTCCGAAGTAAAGCTTTTGCAAAAAAAGTTAAATGTAAATTTTTTCTTCCACATTGCTTCAGCTCCTGTGAAGCACCTGAAGGGTTAATAAACTTCTTGAATGTGGTTTTGAGCACCTTGAGGGGTGCAGTTTTTAGAATGGTGTCACTTTTGGGTATTTCTATCATATAGACCCTTCAAAGTGACTTCAAATGTGATGTGGTCCCTAAAAAAAAATGGTGTTGTAAAAATGAGAAATCGCTGGTCAACTTTTAACCCTTATAACTTCGTAACAAAAGAAAATTTTGTTCCCAAAATTGTGCTGATGTAAAGTAGACATGTGGGAAATGTTATTTATTAAGAAATTTGTGTGACATATCTCTCTGATTTAAGGGCATAAAAATTTCAAGTTTGAAAATTGCAAAATTTTCAAATTTTTCGCCATATTTCCGTTTTTTTCATAAATAAAAGCAAGACATATAAAAATTTTTTACCACTAACGTGAAGTACAATATGTCACGAAAAAACAGTCTCAGAATGAGCTTGATTCGTTAAAGCGTTCCAGAGTTATAACCTCATAAAGTGACAGTGGTCAGAATTGTAAAAATTGGCCCGGTCATTAAGCTGCAAAATGGCTCTGTCACTAAGGGGTTAAGGGGTTGAGTGGTAAAAACAATCCAATGTTTGCAAAAAAAAAAAAATTGGCACCATTTTCTGAGACCTGTAGCGTCTTGATTTTTCGTAATCTGGGGCTGGGTGAGGGCGTATTTTTTGCATGCCGAGCTGAAGTTTTTGTTGATACCATTTTGGGATAGATACGATGTTTTGATCGGCCGTTACTACATTTTATTACAATGTTTCAGCGACCCAAAAAACGTAATTCTTTCATTTTGATTTTCTTTCTCGTTACGTTGTTCACTAATTGGATTAATTCTGTTTATACTTTGATAGATCAAGTGATTCTAACCTCAGTGATACCAAATATGTGTATTTTTGATTTTTTTCATTGTTTTATTTTGAATGGGGCAAAAGTTGGGTGATTTGAACTTTTACATATTTTTTATTTATTTTTTAAACTTTTTTTTAAACTTTTTATATGCTTCAATAGTCTCCTCAGGAGACTTGAAGCTGACGATCATCTGATCGCTTCTGCTACACACAGCAGGGCTTCAGCATCTGATATGAGTGCTGGTCACTGGGCAACGCTCATAGCAGTTCAGCAATTACAACCACAGGGGTCTCCTGAAGACCCTGGGTTGTCATGCCAACTCATCAGCACCCCACGGTCATGTGACAGGGCACTGATGGGAGGAGCTAATTATGTGCATCCGGTTTGCGCCACTTAAATGTCGCTGTCACAGATTGACAGAGGTATCTAACATGTTAACAGCCGCGGGTAAATCGTGATCAGATCAGCTGTCATGTGCCAGAAAAGGTGCGGGCTCAGCGCCAGAGCCCGCACCAAAGGTGGGAGGGCAATCTATGACGTTTCTAAGCATCATAGTTCATAAAGTGGTTAGAGACCCTTAAACTATTTTCCCATAAATTGCATTTAACAAACAGTTGCCCATATGGACACAGGAGAGATATTAAATATTATATTATACATAAATTATTATTTGGTGGCCACCAATCATACCATTCAGAACAAATTCCTATTCCAATAAATATAAGCAGTCATTCAAATAGTAACAGAGCGCAGACATTTTAGAAAAAAAGTCATAACGCCGAATAGATGATCAGGATCCTATATACGTATATATGCATATCAAATATGAACTCTGTGTTACTTTGTTTAAATACTGCAATATCGCAAAATCATCAGAATTTTTCACCAAGTTTTAGCCATCTAATCTGAGAGACGAATAATGTGGAGACAGAGACCCTGACTCCAGTGATGTGTTTCTTAATGGGCTGATTGCTGTAGTTTTGATAAAATCACTGTTTTATCAGCAGGAGATAATCACTGCCAGATAGTCCTCCATATTCACAAGCTCTGTATAATCCCACATCCACCAGTAATCAGATTGGCTGCTTTCTGCCTATGCACAGTGTACACCTAAAGTGTATAATAACCAGCATGATCAAAAACAACCAGAGTATAAATCTTGATGAGATAGTCCACAATGCACGTCCATTCTATATAAGTTTATTGGGACCACAGTTGTATAGTGAGATAAGCTGGAGTAGTGTTAGATTTATCCACAACCATAAACTATGTAACATCACTGCAGCAACTTTTTAGTGTTATTCATATTGGTAGAAATAGGTGTGTGCATTCACCATGGATCAGTGGGGGACACAGATAGAAGAGGGCCCATGTGCAAGAACCACAGGCCCTTTGCAGTCCAGTGATGGTAATGCACAGTTCCACCTGCTTTGGGGGTAGCAGTGGACCCCTTACCTCTTGGGCCTGGCTCTAACAATGACATGTCCACCCTTGCCATGCATGCAAAAAGCAGGTTAGATGGCCACAAACAAAAGTGGATGCTGGAGACAATACATCTTATTGCCGCTTATATCAGGCCTTGGGCATCAGAGAGGAGCAAAATATATTTGAGTAGAACCTAATTCTAGAAATGTTTGCAGATCTCACCACGCAAATTCAACAAGCCACATCAAGGTCGTATCATTATTATCATCCACAGAACATGCGATTGGGAATAAAATCTACCACCTCCCACCACCAGCATTGGTCCACTAATTGCCTATTGTTGTATGGGACTAATGAGTGTAATGGAGTGGGGCCTTTAGATTCCAAAGATTTTTTGAAAAGTTGCTTATGCTGGAATAGTAATTTTGGATATGTGCCTAATTTGCTTCTATGTTTCACTTGCGCAATTTTCTGTGCACTGTTTTTTTTTTCTAAACTAGGTAGTAGTCACTGTAAGAACGCCCTGCCGATTATTACCATCTCCCATTAGTGCACATGCACCCCAGTGTCAGATTCCCAGTAATCATGATGTACCGACATTGCAATACCTGTACGTGCTCACACGTTATCATATTTAATGAGCATATACAGTACAGACCAAAAGTTTGGACACATCTTCTCATTCAAAGATTTTTCTGTATTTTCATGACTATGAAAATTGTAGAATCACACTGAAGGCATCAAAACTATGAATTAACACATGTGGAATTATACATTACACTTTACAAAAAAGTGCGAAGCATCTTAAAATATGTCTTATATTCTAGGTTCTTCAAAGTAGCCACCTTTAGCTTTGATTACTGCTTTGCACGCAGAAAAGGTGAACGGATGGACTCTACATGCCTGGTTCCCACCGTGAAGCATGGAGGAGGTGATGTGATGGTGTGGGGGTGCTTTTCTGGTGACACTGTTGGGGATTTATTCAAAATTGAAGCGGTGAGCGGTCCAGCTCACCCCAAACCATCTCGATTGGGTTCATGTCTGGTGACTGTGGAGGCCAGGTCATCTGGCGTAGCACCCCATCACTCTCCTTCTTGGTCAAATAGCCCTTACACAGCCTGGAGGTGTGTTTGGGGTCATTGTCCTGTTGAAAAATAAATGATGGTCCAACTAAACGCAAACCGGATGGAATAGCATGCCGCTGCAAGATGCTGTAGTAGCCATGCTGGTTCAGTATGACTTCAATTTTGAATAAATCCCCAACAGTGTCACCAGCAAAGCACCCCCACACATCACACCACCTCCTCCATGCTTCACGGTGGGAACCAGGCATGTAGAATCCATCCGTTCACCTTTTCTGCGTGCAAAGCAGTAATCAAAGCAAAAGGTGGCTACTTTGAAGAACCTAGAATATAAGACATATTTTCAGTTGTTTCACACTTTTTTGTAAAGTGTAATGTATAATTCCACATGTGTTAATTCATAGTTTTGATGCCTTCAGTGTGATTCTACAATTTTCGTAGCCATGAAAATACAGAAAATCATTGAATGAGAAGGTGTGTCCAAACTTTTGGTCTGTACTGTATGTATATAGGATCTTGATGCACTATGTTGTTATTTGAACGGCTGCTTATATTTATGGAATAGGAGTTGGTTCTGAATTATATGATTGGTGGTCGCCAAATAATAAACTATGTATAATATAATATTTAATATCTCTCCTGTGCCCATATGGGCAACTGTTTTTAAATGAAATTTATGGCAAAATGATTTAAAGAGGTGGTCCACTATATTGTATAATGCCCCCATTGATTTATACCTTTTAACTAAGTATTTCTGTAAATATCTTCTGCTGACATATGTGCCTATGAGTGGCGCTATCGCTGCTCGCTCAGTCTGCATCACGTTACCCTGGCTGCAGCCACCGCTGACATTCGCTGATGTCACGTCAACTTCTGGATTTCCTGAATTCACCCAGACATGACCCAATCACATGCACCTCCCCCCCGATTGACTGGCTGTGGGCGGCGCACTTTCCCTCTCTCCTCTGCTTTCATTGTCCACAAGTGCAGAAGTTGACGTGACATCAGCGGATGACAGCGGCAGGTAGGGATTACTCTACTCACCTTCATAGGTTATTGTATGTTGGGCTTTTAATGACCATAACTGTTATGTTTGGTAGCTGAGGAGGCAGGAGCAAAAAACCGCATAGGCAGCCTAACATCAGAGAGGTTGGAAACTAATAGGTTGCAGACCCCTAAATTAACCGCACAACTAGAAGCAGCCATGGAGCGTACCTACAGTGTTCCTAGACGCCTCGGCACAGCCGGAGAGATAGCTATCCCTGAAGATGGAAAGAGGAAAGCTAACTGCCCCGGAGGAGACCCCAAAAGAGTAAGAAGCCCCCAAACAGATAATGGCGGTTAGACATGATGAAAATACGAACACAGACAGAAAATAGATTGAGCAAACGCTGGGGCCCCAAACTGTCTAGATAGGACAGCACAGGAGAGAATACTGTCTGCAACCCAGAAAAACCCTAGGAAAAACTCCAACACTTCTGAATCCAAAAACACTGAGACCACACGGTCTCGACCACCTATATCAGATCTATGGTGTGGACACGTAGCTACCCAGCAGTAAAATATTACAAGAACTGAGCAAATGAACAAATACAAAAAACGAACGGAGACCAGCCAAAGCCCCCCGAAGGGGACCCAGCTGAAGACAAAAAGCAATGCAGCAAAAAGAAAGGAATTCAAACCACAGTAAAAAAAAAATGAAAGGGACTTATCTGAAAGCAAGCAGGAGACAGCAGGAAAGCAAGCTGAATTCCAACCTAGACCAGGAAGAACAATTGATCACCGGCGAGGATCATGGGAGGTCAGCTCACTTATATCAGGCCAGTCAGTACCACCTGACAACTACTCGTTATCTGCAGGTGTAGGACTCTTGGTGATCAACATAGGTTCAATACCCTCAGCAACCACCAGAGGGAGCTTCAGCTCCGAAGTCGTCTCCAAAACGTTCACAACACATAACTAAAGGTTAAATGTTATGGGTTCTTATTTCTCTTTTGGTATATCCCCGATTTAGGCCCTTGTTAATTTTTTCTGTTTTTTCAACTTTTTTATTTAACCTCTTTACTTAGTCCCAGTGTGTGACTTGAACACTAAATAATCTATTTGATGGTCTAATGGACCTGTTTTACACTGACTGGAGGAATGTTGGACCCTGCTTATAGCAGGGCCTAACAGATTACCATACTGGGCAGACCTAGAGATCAATGTTTAACCACTAGTTGACATTAAAACCTCAGCACACAACAATCATGGCGTCCGTCTCACAATCATCTAGACGCAAAGGTCACTATTAACTATGGCATGTAAAGGGTAAAGAGCCAAGGTCAGTGCTGGCACTGACCCTGTCTGTTGCTCTGTTGCTGCAGGAGCTTGGTTGTCAGTTAAGCTGAGCTGAAACGGTGATCACATTGGGAACACTTCCTATGCCGTATGATCATCATGTCGTGCTGTTACATCCATTTTCACTGCCGCCTTTCCCAATAGGAACATCCAATGTTGGGCAGAAGTTAAAAAGAGACAGCAACCGAATCCCACTAAAAGCAAGTAAGGCTCTGTTCACACCAGCAATTTTGAATCTTGTTTTCTTGTGTTTCACTCAAATAACAGTGAAGCCAAGTTGATTTAGAGGAAATTTCCATTACATAACAGATGCAAATGACATGAGAAGGATCTCTGACTGTAACAGTGTCTATCTGGTTTATTCTACCAGAATAGCGAAGCATGCAGCATATCAGAGTGATACTTTCCGATTAATATTGCCTGTTTTTTTGTTGTTTTTTTTTTTTTTTGCTGTCAAGTCCTATATACTTATAGTTTGAGTCTAAACTAGGATATATACATATACAGGTGCTTCTCAAAAAATTTGAATATCATGAAAAAGTTAATTTATTTCAGTTCAGTGTTATGTGGATAGTACCAATCTGGGGGGCGATGAGTACCAGCTCTGTGCAAACTGGTTCTTGTACATGAGCATACAGGGTGATGTGGGCACTAGTCAGTAAGCACAAGGTCGTCCATGCTTAATTCTGCCCTCAACCCCTTCCTCATATGGCAATTTTCTTTATGAGGGCTTGTGTTTTTGCTGGACGAATAGGACTTTTGAATGACAGCATGCATTTTATCATGTCATGTACTTCCAAGTGTGAAGACATTGTGAAAGAAGCGCAATTCAACCATTGTTTTATGTTTTTACATTCATCATATAGTGATGTAGAAATATTATTTTTTTATTTAAAGGGAATCTGTCAGTAGGATCAAACCTCCTAAACCGTTTATATGGGCATGTAGGTCATAGGAAGCTGAATAAAATGATACCTTGATATCTGCGATCTGATGTCTAAGGCTAAGTGCACACGTTCAGGAATTTTTGCGTTTTTTTCGCGGTTTTTTTCCGCGATTTTCCGCGGTAAAAACGCGATAAAAACGCAAGCATTAAGCATCCTATACATATTAATTGATTCCGCATGTTTTGGCCACATGTTGCGTTTTTTTCCGCCGAAAAAAACGCTTCGCGGAAAAAATAGCAACATGTTCATTAATTTTGCGGAATGTAAGCGGTTCATGTGCGGTGGTACCCAGGGTCTGGAGGAGAGGAGACTCTCCTCCAGGCCCTGGGTACCATATCCCTGGTAAAACAATAATTAAAATAAAAAATAATGATATTCTCACCTTCCGGCGGCCCCCGCAGCCTTCCCGCGCCCCCGCAGCCTTCCCGCCTTCAGCGATGCTCCCGGCAACTCCAGGTCCCAGGAGTGCTTTGTGAGAATCACCCAGATGGCGTAGCGGTCTCGCGAGATGCTACGTCATCGGTGTGATTTGTCGCAAAGCACTCCTGGGACCGGAGTTGCCGGGAGCGTCGCTGAAGGCGGGAAAGCTGCGGGGGCCGCCGGAAGGTGAGAATATCATTATTTATTATTTTTTTTATTATTTTTACATTAGATCTCTTTACTATTGATGCGGCATAGGCAGCATCAATAGTAAAAAGTTGGTCACACGAGTCAAACACTATGTTTGACTCGTGTGACCAACCTGTCAATCAGTTTTCCAAGCGATGCTACAGATCGCTAGGAAAACGCTAGCATTCTGCAAGCTAATTACGCTTGCAAAACGTCAGTTTCTGGCGGGAATACGCATACAAAAAAAATGCGTATTTCCCGCGGGAGAAGTGCGGGATTGCCGCGGAAATTTCCGTGGCAATTCCGCAACGTGTGAACTTAGCCTTATTCCAAAGAATCCATGTTTTTCTTATCTGTGGGCACGACACAGATCTCCCTGAGAATCTGCCTCCAGAGCTTATTTTTAATGAAAGGGGGCATTACCAGTGTGACATAGAATTAACACAGAATAGGAGAACAGAACTTTGCCTCCTTACAAACACACTTACTACAGCTCTGCTATATTGTAAGACTATTGCAACACTGGCAGCCTGTGAGATGGAAGCTGAAGATGTGTCAGGTATAATCACACACAGCTCTGCAGTGAGATAAGGAGAGCAGAGAGTGGCCATTACATTTCAAACATGTATGTTGTGTTTTGGTAGCTGGGAACAAGCAAAAATGGCAATACACCAGAGAGGCTGGAACCTATTGGATTGCAGTAACCTGAACTAACCACACAACTAGAGGTAGCCGTGGAGCGTTCCTATGTTGATCCTAGATGCCTCGTCACAGCCTGAGAGATAACTACACCTAAAGGCAGAAAGATGAAAGCTATCTGCCCCGGAGCAGATCCCCAAAGAAAATAGGAAGCCCCCAAACATGTAATGGCGGTTAGACAAGAAGAAGCACGGACACAGACAGAAAATAGAATGAGCAAACGCTGGGGCCCAATCTGTCTAGACAGAAAAGTACAGGAAAGAATTCTGACTGCAATCCAACAAAAAACCCTAAAAATACCAACTCTTCTGATTGCAAAAACACCTGAGATCACACGATCTCCACCACCTAAATCAGATCTCTGGTGTAACAAAACTAAGCCGCAGCCACTGAAAAAACAGGAAAAAGCAAATGAACAAATAACAGTGGCTTCAGATAAACTGAGAGGAGCACAAGCCCCGGAGGGGACCTGGCTGACCTCCACAGAAGTGCAGGGAACAATGCAAAAAGCAAGCACAAAAATAAAGCAGAAAATATCTGATAGCAGAAGATGCAGGCAAGACTCAGCAAACTTCCAAATGAACCAGGAACCAGAATTGAGACAAGAACAATTGATCACCGGCAACCATCATGGGAGGGAACCTCCCTTATATCAGACCAGTCAGTGATCCCAGATTGCCATTCCTCGCTGAAAGGTTCAGTACTGTCTGTAACCACCAGAGGGAGCCTCTGCTCAGAAACCATCTCTAGCACATTCATAACACATGTAACAATCACACATCACACTGGTAACTCCTCCTTTTATATAAAATAAGCTCTGGAGGTGGAGTCTCATGCAGATCAGTGTCCTGCCCATATCCTGGAACAGCTCATTTACATATAAGAAAAACTTAAAATTCTCTGGAGTAAGATACAATCATTGCCGAAAGTGTTGGTACCCTTGAAATTGCATCCATAAAATGCGCCAATTCTGGCATTAGCCTTGCTTTTCCCACTTGCCCTGGTGCGGTGGCAAGTGGGATGTTTAGTATTAGGGATGCTGTCAGCTTTATATTTTCAGGTGACATCAAGCCCACAGGGTGGTAATGGAGAGGCGTCTATAAGACACCTATTGTAAGGTTCTATGTATATATTCCTGAAACTCAGTTTGTTCGTCAGCCATTTTACTTTCTGTCTTGCTGCAGCTATCTTGCCCTCAGTCAAAATGGAGTTTCCAGCTTGCATGTTCCCGCCCTGATTCTCTCCTTTGCTTCTTAAGCAGCCACAGCTGAGCAATCAGTGCTTCAGAATCTAGCCTGCAGTGAACCTGTGACTTGACTCCTGTAAGCCTTGGACCTTGTACTCCAGCTATTCCTACTGAGGAACTCTGAAGCACTTGTGGACTCTGAACCCTGCTCTTTGAAAGACCCACGTTTGCATGGACTTACGGTAACAGAGAAGAAGATCCTGAATCTGTATTGGAGAGTGATTGCTGAGCTTGGATTACTCTGGCCTGCTGTGTCTCCTGTTTCTGTGTCTGCAAACTGTGTGACTATTTCTGCCAACTTGTATGAAGTAGTACAGGACTTTTCTATATCAAACCTGTGACTCCTGTGTTTTCATCGCACCCAAGCACAAGACGCTATATGAACTGTACTACATACATTACAAGATTCTGAAGCCAAAACGTTAGTGTCTGCTGGGTCTGGAAGGCTGTGTCTGCTGTACTGTGGATATCAGACGTCCGGTTGTACTTTCTGTGATGACAGTGGTTGTGACTTCTCACAACCATTCCAGGTGAGCAATTCCCTTAAGTTTTTTCTTTTTGCAGTGTTACCACAGGTAAACACTATTGTTTTTTTTTTTTTTCCTTTCTTTTCTCTTTTTTGTCTGCTGTAACTCTGGATATCAGATGTCCGGGTGAACTTTCTGTGATGATAGTGGTTGTGACTTCTCACAACCATTCCAGGTGAGCAGTTCCCTTAATTTTTTTTTCTCTCTGCAGTGTTGCCACAGGTGAACACTATTGTTTTTTTTCCTCTCCTCTTCTTCCAGTAATCCTGTCTTAAAAGATCTGGAAAATGGAGGCCCGCATAAAGGAACTTTGCGGAGTGACTGATAATATCCTTGCAGATTTGCAGAATATAAAGACCCGTTTTACAAATCTACAGGACCTCAATAATCACAATTTGCAAGTGGTTGGACAGACTACCCAGGATTTGCGAGCCAGGATTGAGGTTCTAGAGGGGCGAGTCCAGGCTCCTGCCGTAGCCCCGAGTGCTGGGATTCCCAAGTTGCCCCCTTTTCGTTTTGGCGGTGAACGTGAGAAATTCAGGGGATTTATTAATCAATGCAATCTTTTTTTTTCTGCACATGCTTCACAATTTCCCACTGAACGATCTAAGGTGCTTACTATAGTTATGTTGCTTACCAACAAGGCTTTAATGTGGGCAAACCCTCTGATTGAGACTGAGGATGATTGTTTGAATCACCTTGATGATTTTATTTCAGCCATGGGGCAGGTGTTTGATGACCCCAATCGAGGTGCAACAGCTGAAGCAGCCATGTTAGCTTTGCGCCAAGGTAAGCACTCGGTAGCTGAATATGCCTTGGATTTCAGGAGATGGGCCCTTGATACCACCTGGGACAGTTCCGCCAAAAAATCTATTTTTCGAAAGGGGTTATCTCCACTGATTAAGGATGAACTTGCTCGTGCCGACCCTCCCACTGCGTTAGGTGACTTTATTAACTACTGCATCCGTATTGATACTCGTCTGACTGAACGCAGGCAAGAGAGATGGTTCGAAAGCAATCGTACTAACCTTTTCCTACCTTCCTCTCCAGCTAAGGAACCTTTGAGTAGGATTACACGGGAACCTGAACCTGAACCCATGCAGGTAGACTCTTTACAACGACGGGTTAGTGATGCACGCAAGGAACATCGTTTTAAGGAGAATCTATGTTTCTATTGTGGTAAGTCAGGGCACTTCATTATAAACTGCCCCAGCCGTTCTCGTAAGACTACTGCAGCACTCATTCATTGTGAGTGTTGCGAGAGGGGATCTGTCAGGTCCGAGCCTCAGGCTCCAGAGAGATCTGCAGCAACAGATCTTGATTTCTCGGACTTAAACTCCGTTACCTCTGAGGACGTTGACTGTGTAAACGCTGCCATTTTTCAAGTTTCCTCAGCGGTGTCCCAGCTGAGTTGTAAGAAAAACAATTCTCATTGCTTTCTTTCCATCAAACTCTGGGTTGACTCAGCTTGGGTGTCTAGCTCTGCTATGATCGACTCAGGGGCAAGTGGAAATTTTATGGATGTCTCCTTTGCTTTGAAACAGGGA
>JARQOD010000003.1:277751468-277903940 GCA_033576555.1 Oophaga sylvatica | reverse complement strand
AAAAGTTGGGGATTTAATTTAATTTTTTTTTTTTTTTAAATTTTTTTTTAAATTTTTATAGCTTAAATTTTTTCCCTCGGAGATTTAAAAACTGACGACATCTGATCGCTTCTGCTACAACAGCGGGTTTCAGCATCTGATATGAGTGCGGTCCTGGGCAACCTCATAGCATTCAGCAATTACAACCCGGGGCCCCTGAAGCCCCGGGTTGTCATGCCAACTCATCAGCACCCCACGGTCAGTGACAGGGCCTGATGGGAGGAGCAATTATGTGCACCCGGTTTGCGCCATTTAAATGTCGCTGCACAGATTGACAGAGGTATCTAACATTTTTAACACCGGGGGTAAATCGTGATCAATCAGCTGTCATGTGCCAGAAAGGTGCGGGCTCAGCGCCAGAGCCGCACCAAAGGTGGGAGGGCAATCTAGGGACGTTTCTAAGCATCATAGTTCATAAAGTGGTTAGAGACCCTTAAACTTTTTTCCCCATAAATTGCATTTAACAAACAGTTTGCCCATATGGACACAGGAGAGATATTAAATATTATATTATACATAAATTATTATTTGGTGGCCACCAATCATACCATTCAGAACAAATTCCTATTCCAATAAATTAAGCAGTCATTCAAATAGTAACAGAGCGCAGACATTTTAGAAAAAAAGTCATAACGCCGAATAGATGATCAGGTCCTATATACGTATATATCATATCAAATATGAACTCTGTGTTACTTTGTTTAAATACTGAAATATCGCAAATCATCAGAATTTTCACCAATTTTTACCCATCTAATCTGAGAGACGAATAATGGGAGACAGAGACCCTGACTCCAGTGATGTGTTTCTTAATGGGCTGATTGCTGTAGTTTTGATAAAATCACTGTTTTATCAGCAGGAGATAATCACTGCCAGATAGTCCTCCATATTCACAAGCTCTGTATAATCCCACATCCACCAGTAATCAGATTGGCTCCCTTTCTCCCTATGCACAGTGTACACCTAAAGTGTATAATAACCGCAGATCAAAAAAAACCCAGAGTATAAATCTTGATGAGATAGTCCACAATGCACGTCCATTCTATAAAAGTTTTTTGGGGACCACAGTTGTATAGTGGATAAGCTGGAGTAGTGTTAGATTTATCCAAAACCCAAATAAACTATGTACATCACTGCAGCAATTTTTTAGTGTTATTCATATTGGTAGAAATAGGTGTGTGCATTCACCAGATCAGTGGGGGACACAGATAGAAGGGGGCCCATGTGCAAGAACCACAGGCCCTTTGCAGTCCAGTGATGGTAATGCACAGTTCCACCTGCTTTGGGGGTAGCAGTGGGACCCCTTACCTCTTGGGCCTGGCTCTAAAAATGACATGTCCACCCTTCCCCATGCATGCAAAAAGCAGGTTAGATGGCCACAAACAAAGTGGATGCTGGAGACAATACATCTTATTGCCCTTATATCGGGCCCTTTGGGGCCCATCAGAGAGGAGCAAAATAGTTTGAGTAAAACCCAATTCTGAAATGTTTGCAGATCTCACCACGCAAATTCAACAAGCCACATCAAGGTCGTAATCATTATTATCATCCACAAAAACATGCGATTGGGAATAAAATCTACCACCTCCCACCACCAGCTTTGGGCCCCACTAATTGCCTATTGTTGTATGGGACTAATGAGTGTAATGGAGTGGGGCCTTTAGATTCCAAAGATTTTTTGAAAAGTTGTTTATGCTGGAATAGTAATTTTGGATATGTGCCTAATTTCTTCTATGTTTCACTTGCGCAATTTTCTGTGCACTGTTTTTTTTTTTCTAAATAGGTAGTAGTCACTGTAAGAACGCCCCCCCTGCCGATTATTACCATCTCCCATTAGTGCACATGCACCCCAGTGTCAGATCCCAGTAATCATGATGTACCGACATTGCAATACCTGTACGTGCTCACACGTTATCATTTTAATGAGCATATACAGTACAGACCAAAAGTTTGGACACATCTTCTCATTCAAAGATTTTTCTGTATTTTCATGACTATGAAAATTGTAGAATCACACTGAAGGCATCAAAACTATGAATTAACACATGTGGAATTATACATTACACTTTACAAAAAAGTGGCGAAGCATCTTAAAATATGTCTATATTCTAGGTTCTTCAAAGTAGCCACCTTTAGCTTTGATTACTGCTTTGCACGCAGGAAAAGGTGAATGGATGGACTCTACATGCCTGGTTCCCACCGTGAAGCATGGAGGAGGTGGTGTGATGATGTGGGGGTGCTTTTCTGGTGACACTGTTGGGGATTTATTCAAAATTGAAGCGGTGAGCGGTCCAGCTCACCCCAAACCATCTCGATTGGGTTCAGTCTGGTGACTGTGGAGGCCAGGTCATCTGGCGTAGACCCCATCACTCTCCTTCTTGGTCAATAGCCCTTACACAGCCTGGAGGTGTGTTTGGGGTCATTGTCCTGTTGAAAAATAAATGATGGTCCAACTAAACGCAAACCGGATGGAATAGCATGCCGCTGCAAGATGCTGTAGTAGCCATGCTGGTTCAGTATGACTTCAATTTTGAATAAATCCCCAACAGTGTCACCAGCAAAGCACCCCACACATCACACCACCTCCTCCATGCTTCACGGTGGAACCAGGCATGTAGAATCCATCCGTTCACCTTTTCTGCGTGCAAAGCAGTAATCAAAGCAAAAGTGGCTACTTTGAAGAACCTAGAATATAAGACATATTTTCAGTTGTTTCACACTTTTTTGTAAAGTGTAATGTATAATTCCACATGTGTTAATTCATAGTTTTGATGCCTTCAGTGTGATTCTACAATTTTCGTAGCCATAAAATACAGAAAAATCATTGAATGAGAAGGTGTGTCCAAACTTTTGGTCTGTACTGTATGTATATAGGATCTTGATGCACTATGTTGTTATTTGAACGGCTGCTTATATTTTATGGAATAGGAGTTGGTTCTGAATTATATGATTGGTGGTCGCCAAATAATAAACTATGTATAATATAATATTTAATATCTCTCCTGTGCCCATATGGGCAACTGTTTTTAAATGAAATTTTATGGCAAAATGATTTAAGAGGTGGTCCACTATATTGTATAATGCCCCCATTGATTTATACCTTTTAACTAAGTATTTCTGTAAATATCTTCTGCTGACATATGTGCCTATGAGTGGCGCTATCGCTGCTCGCTCAGTCTGCATCACGTTACCCTGGCTGCAGCCACCGCTGACATTCGCTGATGTCACGTCAACTTCTGGATTTCCTGAATTCACCCAGACATGACCCAATCACATGCACCCTCCCCCCCGATTGACTGGCTTGGGCGGCGCACTTTCCCTCTCTCCTCTGCTTTCATTGTCCACAAGTGCAGAAGTTGACGTGACATCAGCGGATGACAGCGGCAGTAGGGATTACTCTACTCACCTTCATAGGTTATTGTATGTTGGGCTTTTAAATGACCATAAACTGTTATGTTTTGGTAGCTGAGGAGGCAGGAGCAAAAAACCGCATAGGCAGCCTAACATCAGAGAGGTTGGAAACTAATAGGTTGCAGACCCCTAAATTAACCGCACAATAGTAGCAGCCATGGAGCGTACCTACAGTGTTCCTAGACGCCTCGGCACAGCCGGAGAGATAGCTATCCCTGAAGATGGAAAGAGGAAAGCTAACTGCCCCGGAGGAGACCCCAAAAAGTAAGAAGCCCCCAAACAGATAATGGCGGTTAGACATGATGAAAAATACGAACACAGACAGAAAATAGATTGAGCAAACGCTGGGCCCCAAACTGTCTAGATAGGACAGCACAGGAGAGAATACTGTCTGCAACCCAGAAAAACCCTAGAAAAACTCCAACACTTCTGAATCCAAAAACACTGAGACCACACGGTCCTCGACCACCTATATCAGATCTATGGTGTGGACACGTAGCTACCCAGCAGTAAAAATATTACAAGAACTGAGCAAATGAACAAATACAAAAAACGAACGGAGACCAGCCAAAGCCCCCCGAAGGGGACCCAGCTGAAGACAAAAAGCAATGCAGCAAAAAGAAAGGAATTCAAACCACAGTAAAAAAAAAATGAAAGGGACTTATCTGAAAGCAAGCAGAGACAGCAGGAAAGCAAGCTGAATTCCAACCTAGACCAGAAGAACAATTGATCACCGGCGAGGATCATGGGAGGTCAGCTCACTTATATCAGGCCAGTCAGTACCACCTGACAACTACTCGTTATCTGCAGGTGTAGGACTCTTGGTGATCAACATAGGTTCAATACCTCAGCAACCACCAGAGGGAGCTTCAGCTCCGAAGTCGTCTCCAAAACGTTCACAACACATAACTAAAGGTTAAATGTTATGGTTCTTATTTCTCTTTTGGTATATCCCCGATTTAGGCCCTTGTTAATTTTTTCTGTTTTTTCAACTTTTTTATTTAACCTCTTTACTTAGTCCCAGTGGGGTGACTTGAACACTAAATAATCTATTTGATGGTCTAATGGACCTGTTTTACACTGACTGGAGGAATGTTGGACCCTGCTTATAGCAGGGCCTAACAGATTACCATACTGGGCAGACCTAGAGATCAATGTTTAACCACTAGTTGACATTAAAACCTCAGCACACAACAATCATGGCGTCCGTCTCACAATCATCTAGACGCAAAGGTCACTATTAACTATGGCATGTAAAGGGTAAAGAGCCAAGGTCAGTGCTGGCACTGACCCTGTCTGTTGCTCTGTTGCTGCAGGAGCTTGGTTGTCAGTTAAGCTGAGCTGAAACGGTGATCACATTGGGAACACTTCCTATGCCGTATGATCATCATGTCGTGCTGTTACATCCATTTCACTGCCGCCTTTCCCAATAGGAACATCCAATGTTGGGCAGAAGTTAAAAAGAGACAGCAACCGAATCCCACTAAAAGCAAGTAAGGCTCTGTTCACACCAGCAATTTTGAATCTTGTTTTCTTGTGTTTCACTCAATAACAGTGAAGCCAAGTTGATTTAGAGGAAATTTCCATTACATAACAGATGCAAATGACATGAGAAGGATCTCTGACTGTAACAGTGTCTATCTGGTTTATTCTACCAGAATAGCGAAGCATGCAGCATATCAGAGTGATACTTTCCGATTAATATTGCCTGTTTTTTGTTGTTTTTTTTTTTTTTTTGCTGTCAAGTCCTATATACATTATAGTTTGAGTCTAAACTAGGATATATACATATACAGGTGCTTCTCAAAAAATTTGAATATCATGAAAAAGTTAATTTATTTCAGTTCAGTGTTATGTGGATAGTACCAATCTGGGGGGCGATGAGTACCAGCTCTGTGCAAACTGGTTCTTGTACATGAGCATACAGGGTGATGTGGGCACTAGTCAGTAAGCACAAGGTCGTCCATGCTTAATTCTGCCCTCAACCCCTTCCTCATATGGCAATTTTCTTTATGAGGGCTTGTGTTTTTGCTGGACGAATAGGACTTTTGAATGACAGCATGCATTTTATCATGTCATGTACTTCCAAGTGTGAAGACATTGTGAAAGAAGCGCAATTCAACCATTGTTTTATGTTTTTACATTCATCATATAGTGATGTAGAAATATTATTTTTTTATTTAAAGGGAATCTGTCAGTAGGATCAAACCTCCTAAACCGTTTATATGGGCATGTAGGTCATAGGAAGCTGAATAAAATGATACCTTGATATCTGCGATCTGATGTCTAAGGCTAAGTGCACACGTTCAGGAATTTTTGCGTTTTTTTCGCGGTTTTTTCCGCGATTTTCCGCGGTAAAAACGCGATAAAAACGCAAGCATTAAGCATCCTATACATATTAATTGATTCCGCATGTTTTGGCCACATGTTGCGTTTTTTTCCGCGAAAAAAACGCTTCGCGGAAAAAATAGCAACATGTTCATTAATTTTGCGGAATGTAAGCGGTTCATGTGCGGTGGTACCCAGGGTCTGGAGGAGAGGAGACTCTCCTCCAGGCCCTGGGTACCATATCCTGGTAAAACAATAATTAAAATAAAAAATAATGATATTCTCACCTTCCGGCGGCCCCGCAGCCTTCCCGCGGCCCCCGCAGCCTTCCCGCCTTCAGCGATGCTCCCGGCAACTCCAGGTCCCAGGAGTGCTTTGCGAGAATCACCCAGATGGCGTAGCGGTCTCGCGAGATGCTACGTCATCGGTGTGATTTGTCGCAAAGCACTCCTGGGACCGGAGTTGCCGGGAGCGTCGCTGAAGGCGGGAAAAACTGCGGGGCCGCCGGAAGGTGAGAATATCATTATTTATTATTTTTTTTATTATTTTTACATTAGATCTCTTTACTATTGATGCGGCATAGGCGGCATCAATAGTAAAAAGTTGGTCACACGAGTCAAACACTATGTTTGACTCGTGTGACCAACCTGTCAATCAGTTTTCCAAGCGATGCTACAGATCGCTAGGAAAACGCTAGCATTCTGCAAGCTAATTACGCTTGCAAAACGTCAGTTTCTGGCGGGAATACGCATACAAAAAAAATGCGTATTTCCCGCGGGAGAAGTGCGGGATTGCCGCGGAAATTTTCCGCGGCAATTCCGCAACGTGTGAACTTAGCCTTATTCCAAAGAATCCATGTTTTTCTTATCTGTGGGCACGACACAGATCTCCCTGAGAATCTGCCTCCAGAGCTTATTTTTAATGAAAGGGGGCATTACCAGTGTGACATAGAATTAACACAGAATAGGAGAACAGAACTTTGCCTCCTTACAAACACACTTACTACAGCTCTGCTATATTGTAAGACTATTGCAACACTGGCAGCCTGTGAGATGGAAGCTGAAGATGTGTCAGGTATAATCACACACAGCTCTGCAGTGAGATAAGGAGAGCAGAGAGTGGCCATTACATTTCAAACATGTATGTTGTGTTTTGGTAGCTGGGAACAAGCAAAAATGGCAATACACCAGAGAGGCTGGAACCTATTGGATTGCAGTAACCTGAACTAACCACACAACTAGAGGTAGCCGTGGAGCGTTCCTATGTTGATCCTAGATGCCTCGTCACAGCCTGAGAGATAACTACACCTAAAGGCAGAAAGATGAAAGCTATCTGCCCCGGAGCAGATCCCAAAGAAAATAGGAAGCCCCCAAACATGTAATGGCGGTTAGACAAGAAGAAGCACGGACACAGACAGAAAATAGAATGAGCAAACGCTGGGGCCCAATCTGTCTAGACAGAAAAGTACAGGAAAGAATTCTGACTGCAATCCAACAAAAAACCCTAAAAATACCAACTCTTCTGATTGCAAAAACACCTGAGATCACACGATCTCCACCACCTAAATCAGATCTCTGGTGTAACAAAACTAAGCCGCAGCCACTGAAAAAACAGGAAAAAGCAAATGAACAAATAACAGTGGCTTCAGATAAACTGAGAGGAGCACAAGCCCCCGGAGGGACCTGGCTGACCTCCACAGAAGTGCAGGGAACAATGCAAAAAGCAAGCACAAAAATAAAAGCAGAAAATATCTGATAGCAGAAGATGCAGGCAAGACTCAGCAAACTTCCAAATGAACCAGGAACCAGAATTGAGACAAGAACAATTGATCACCGGCAACCATCATGGGAGGGAACCTCCCTTATATCAGACCAGTCAGTGATCCCAGATTGCCATTCCTCGCTGAAAGGTTCAGTACTGTCTGTAACCACCAGAGGGAGCCTCTGCTCAGAAACCATCTCTAGCACATTCATAACACATGTAACAATCACACATCACACTGGTAACTCCTCCTTTTATATAAAATAAGCTCTGGAGGTGGAGTCTCATGCAGATCAGTGTCCTGCCCATATCCTGGAACAGCTCATTTACATATAAGAAAAACTTAAAATTCTCTGGAGTAAGATACAATCATTGCCGAAAGTGTTGGTACCCTTGAAATTGCATCCATAAAATGCGCCAATTCTGGCATTAGCCTTGCTTTTCCCACTTGCCCTGGTGCGGTGGCAAGTGGGATGTTTAGTATTAGGGATGCTGTCAGCTTTATATTTTCAGGTGACATCAAGCCCACAGGGTGGTAATGGAGAGGCGTCTATAAGACACCTATTGTAAGGTTCTATGTATATATTCCTGAAACTCAGTTTGTTCGTCAGCCATTTTACTTTCTGTCTTGCTGCAGCTATCTTGCCCTCAGTCAAAATGGAGTTTCCAGCTTGCATGTTCCCGCCCTGATTCTCTCCTTTGCTTCTTAAGCAGCCACAGCTGAGCAATCAGTGCTTCAGAATCTAGCCTGCAGTGAACCTGTGACTTGACTCCTGTAAGCCTTGGACCTTGTACTCCAGCTATTCCTACTGAGGAACTCTGAAGCACTTGTGGACTCTGAACCCTGCTCTTTGAAAGACCCACGTTTGCATGGACTTACGGTAACAGAGAAGAAGATCCTGAATCTGTATTGGAGAGTGATTGCTGAGCTTGGATTACTCTGGCCTGCTGTGTCTCCTGTTTCTGTGTCTGCAAACTGTGTGACTATTTCTGCCAACTTGTATGAAGTAATACAGGACTTTTCTATATCAAACCTGTGACTCCTTGTTTTCATCGCACCCAAGCACAAGACGCTATATGAACTGTACTACATACATTACAAGATTCTGAAGCCAAAACGTTAGTGTCTGCTGGGTCTGGAAGGCTGTGTCTGCTGTACTGTGGATATCAGACGTCCGGTTGTACTTTCTGTGATGACAGTGGTTGTGACTTCTCACAACCATTCCAGGTGAGCAATTCCCTTAAGTTTTTTCTTTTTGCAGTGTTACCACAGGTAAACACTATTGTTTTTTTTTTTTTCCTTTCTTTTCTCTTTTTTGTCTGCTGTAACTCTGGATATCAGATGTCCGGGTGAACTTTCTGTGATGATAGTGGTTGTGACTTCTCACAACCATTCCAGGTGAGCAGTTCCCTTAATTTTTTTTCTCTCTGCAGTGTTGCCACAGGTGAACACTATTGTTTTTTTTTCCTCTCCTCTTCTTCCAGTAATCCTGTCTTAAAAGATCTGGAAAATGGAGGCCCGCATAAAGGAACTTTGCGGAGTGACTGATAATATCCTTGCAGATTTGCAGAATATAAAGACCCGTTTTACAAATCTACAGGACCTCAATAATCACAATTTGCAAGTGGTTGGACAGACTACCCAGGATTTGCGAGCCAGGATTGAGGTTCTAGAGGGGCGAGTCCAGGCTCCTGCCGTAGCCCCGAGTGCTGGGGTTCCCAAGTTGCCCCCTTTTCGTTTTGGCGGTGAACGTGAGAAATTCAGGGGATTTATTAATCAATGCAATCTTTTTTTTTCTGCACATGCTTCACAATTTCCACTGAACGATCTAAGGTGCTTACTATAGTTATGTTGCTTACCAACAAGGCTTTAATGTGGGCAAACCCTCTGATTGAGACTGAGGATGATTGTTTGAATCACCTTGATGATTTTATTTCAGCCATGGGGCAGGTGTTTGATGACCCCAATCGAGGTGCAACAGCTGAAGCAGCCATGTTAGCTTTGCGCCAAGGTAAGCACTCGGTAGCTGAATATGCCTTGGATTTCAGGAGATGGGCCCTTGATACCACCTGGGACAGTTCCGCCAAAAAATCTATTTTTCGAAAGGGGTTATCTCCACTGATTAAGGATGAACTTGCTCGTGCCGACCCTCCCACTGCGTTAGGTGACTTTATTAACTACTGCATCCGTATTGATACTCGTCTGACTGAACGCAGGCAAGAGAGATGGTTCGAAAGCAATCGTACTAACCTTTTCCTACCTTCCTCTCCAGCTAAGGAACCTTTGAGTAGGATTACACGGGAACCTGAACCTGAACCCATGCAGGTAGACTCTTTACAACGACGGGTTAGTGATGCACGCAAGGAACATCGTTTTAAGGAGAATCTATGTTTCTATTGTGGTAAGTCAGGGCACTTCATTATAAACTGCCCCAGCCGTTCTCGTAAGACTACTGCAGCACTCATTCATTGTGAGTGTTGCGAGAGGGGATCTGTCAGGTCCGAGCCTCAGGCTCCAGAGAGATCTGCAGCAACAGATCTTGATTTCTCGGACTTAAACTCCGTTACCTCTGAGGACGTTGACTGTGTAAACGCTGCCATTTTTCAAGTTTCCTCAGCGGTTGTCCCAGCTGAGTTGTAAGAAAAACAATTCTCATTGCTTTCTTTCCATCAAACTCTGGGTTGACTCAGCTTGGGTGTCTAGCTCTGCTATGATCGACTCAGGGGCAAGTGGAAATTTTATGGATGTCTCCTTTGCTTTGAAACAGGGAATACGTTCAGTGAAGAAGGCTACTCCAGTACAGATGGAAACTGTGGATGGCTCCCTGCTGACCTCTGGACCAGTGGATCAGGAAACAGAGCCTTTGAGGGTTCTTATGGGTAAAGATCATCAAGAGAAACTGTCCTTTATGCTTATCTCTTCTCCCCACTTTCCCATTATTCTAGGGCTACCATGGCTGCAGGCTCAGAATCCTACCATTAACTGGGAGACCAAGGAATTACACTTTCCAGAGAAACAGATGAGTCCAAAAGTTTCAGCTTGCTCTGTTCCTAAAGGAATCATGTCAGTCCCTGAACTACCAGCTGTATACCAGGACTATGTGGATTTATGTGACAAGAAGAACGCTGACCAGCTTCCTCCTCACCGTCCATATGATTGTCCAATTGAATTATTGCCTGGAGCAGAGATACCTTTTGGTAAGATCTACCCCCTGGCGGGGCCCGAGCTAAAGGCTTTAAAGGATTACATAGATGAAAATCTAGCCAAGGGCTTCATACGCCCCTCTTCATCTCCTGCAGGTGCACCCATCTTCTTTGTAAATAAGAAAGATGGATCTCTGAGACCATGCGTAGACTATAGGGAACTCAATAAGGTTACTATTAGAAACCGTTATCCATTGCCTTTAATCCCTGAGTTATTGGAGAGAGTGCGACATGCCAAAATTTTTTCTAAACTAGATCTTCGTGGGGCCTATAACTTAGTCCGTATTAGACCTGGGGATGAATGGAAGACTGCATTCAGGTCACGCTATGGACACTTTGAATATCTAGTTATACCTTTTGGTCTGAGTACCGCCCCAGCCACTTTCCAACACTTGGTGAATGACATCTTCAGGGATCTCCTAGATACATTCGTGGTAATTTATTTGGATGATATTCTAATTTTTTCTAACTCCACAGAGGAACATCATGAACATGTGAGAATGGTCTTGGAACGTCTAAGACAAAATCATCTTTACATCAAACTTGAAAAGTGTGAATTCCATAGGACCGAAATTCAATTTCTGGGGTATGTACTGTCTACACAAGGAATTAGTATGGATGGAAGCAAAACCCAAGCCATCAAGGATTGGCCAAGTCCTAGAAATGTGAAGGAGGTACAGCGCTTCATCGGGTTTGCCAACTTCTATAGACGTTTCATTAGAAATTTCTCTGAGGTAGTGTCACCTATCACTCAACTTACCCGGAAAGAGTCTAGGTTTTCCTGGACTCCCCAAGCCCAGGAAGCATTTTCCCATCTAAAAGATAAATTTACCACTGCACCTATCCTAGTACATCCCAACCCCGAGCTTGCCTTCATAATAGAGGTGGATGCTTCAGACTGTGCCGTTGGAGCTATACTCTCTCAGAGAACAGGTGAGAAGAATGTCTTGCATCCCTGTGCCTTCTTTTCCCAGCAGTTGTCTTCGGCTGAGAGGAACTACGATGTGGGCAATAGAGAGTTGTTGGCCATTATTGCCGCCTTCAAAGAATGGAGACACCTTCTTCAGGGAGCTGCACAGCAAATAGTCGTCCTGACAGACCATCGTAACCTTGAGTTTATCAGGTCGGCTAAGTGCCTGACTCCTCGCCAGGCTCGCTGGAATCTTTTCTTAAACCAATTTAATTTTATCATCTCTTATAGACCAGGATCGCGCAATGGAAAGGCTGATGCACTCTCTAGGATTTACTCAGCAGAGACACGTCCAATTACTCCTCCTAAGACTATTCTTCCTGACTCTAGATTCCTAGGAGTAATTCATAATCAAGACCTACTTAAGGACATCAAGGAAGCATACCATGCGGATTCCTTTTTGGCACAACCCCCAAGGGACGTAAGTCTTGTCTTTAAGAATGGTGTGTGGATTCAGGGACAACGTCTGTATATTCCTGAAACAGTCAGATTAAGAGTATTGCAACTCATTCACGATTCCAAGATAGCTGGGCATAGAGGAATTCTAAAGACACAGGAATTTCTTTCTCGTTTCTTTTGGTGGCCCACTTGCAGGAAGGATGTTTTGAATTATGTCACTTCATGTGAGGTCTGTGCAAGATGCAAAACACCTCGCTCCTCACCAACTGGTCTGTTACAGCCTCTTCCCACCCCGTCCCGCCCGTGGGGATCCATTTCTATGGACTTCATTGTGGAGTTACCAACCTCTCAGGGGAAAAACACCATTCTAGTGGTGGTTGACCGTCTAACAAAGGCAGCTCATTTTATCCCTTGTGTCGGCTTACCCACTGCAAAACAGACATCAGATTTGATGATTAAAGATGTGTTTCGCTTACATGGAGTACCGGATGAGGTTATTTCGGATCGAGGGGTGCAATTCACTTCTAGGTTTTGGCAAAATTTCTGTGCAGCATTGGACATTAAAGTAAACCTTTCTTCTGCTTTTCATCCCCAGACTAATGTACAGACCGAACGAACCAATCAAACCCTGGAGCAGTATCTCCGCTGCTTTATCTGCCACCTACAGGATGATTGGGTGGATCTACTTCCATTAGCTGAGTTCTCGTATAACAACTCTCAGAGTGCCTCCACTAAACAGTCTCCTTTTTACTCTAATCTAGGTTATCATCCTAACATTCTACCACGATTTCCCATAGAAACGCCTTTACCAGCAGTGGCTGAAAGAATCACGTCTTTACAGAAGAATATGGATCTTCTAAAGGAAAATCTGGAATCGGCTCAAGAAAGGTACAAGAAAGCAGCAGATAAATTTTGTAAACCTGCACCAGCTTTCAAGGTAGGAGACTTGGTCTGGCTGTCAACCAGAAATCTTAAGTTAAGGATTCCATCGTCTAAGTTGGGACATAAGTACATTGGACCCTATAAAATCAGTAAAATTATAAGTGCCGTTGCTTGTCGTCTTCAACTGCCCAGAACTATGAGAATCCACCCTGTCTTTCATGTATCCCTACTAAAGGCTGCGACACCCAATACGTTTCCTGGACGTTCCTCTCCTTGCCCTGACCCAGTGCTAGTCGATGGTCAGGAAGAATTTGTGGTGGAAAGGATTTTAGATTCCAGGTTGTATAGAAATCAGTTACAATATCTGATTAAATGGCAGGGCTACCCAGTGGAGGACAACTCATGGGAACCGGTCAATAACGTTAATGCTCCTCGTTTGCTCCGTCAGTTTCATCAGAGGTACCCACACAAGCCTGGTCTGAGGTCATCCGGAGGTTTCCTTAAGGGGGGAGTAATGTAAGGTTCTATGTATATATTCCTGAAACTCAGTTTGTTCGTCAGCCATTTTACTTTCTGTCTTGCTGCAGCTATCTTGCCCTCAGTCAAAATGGAGTTTCCAGCTTGCATGTTCCCGCCCTGATTCTCTCCTTTGCTTCTTAAGCAGCCACAGCTGAGCAATCAGTGCTTCAGAATCTAGCCTGCAGTGAACCTGTGACTTGACTCCTGTAAGCCTTGGACCTTGTACTCCAGCTATTCCTACTGAGGAACTCTGAAGCACTTGTGGACTCTGAACCCTGCTCTTTGAAAGACCCACGTTTGCATGGACTTACGGTAACAGAGAAGAAGATCCTGAATCTGTATTGGAGAGTGATTGCTGAGCTTGGATTACTCTGGCCTGCTGTGTCTCCTGTTTCTGTGTCTGCAAACTGTGTGACTATTTCTGCCAACTTGTATGAAGTAATACAGGACTTTTCTATATCAAACCTGTGACTCCTGTGTTTTCATCGCACCCAAGCACAAGACGCTATATGAACTGTACTACATACATTACACCTATCCATTATTAACCCCATAGTGATATTGTATAAAAAAGACACACCCAGAATAAAGTCATTTTATTGAAATAATGACACACACTCCTTTAATGAATCTACATTTACCAAAAACACGTACACTCACATCCACGCCCAATCCACTCAAGTCAATGTCTCCTGTAACAGAATCAAAATAATAAACATATTCCTCACCTGTCCGCCAAGAAGATACTAATCTATTTGTCCCACGATGCGTCTAGCTCTGCTACATCTAGATGGCAGGCTGCATTGTTGCATAATGCGACTGTTTGGCCTCTCCACTTGCGGCTGTTAGGCCAGGTTCACACGTCCAGTATTTGATCAGTATTTTACATCTGTATCTGTAAGCCAAAACCATCAGTGGGTGAAAAATGCAGAAGTGGTGACATGTTTCTATTATAGTTTTCCTCTGATTGTTCCACTGCTGATTTTTGCTTACAAATACTGATGTAAAATACTGATCAAATACTGAAAGTGTGAACGTACGGTAGTGTGACTCTGGCCTTAGAGCTCGCTCACACTTGCATATCTTGCATATAAATCAGTCAAGTGCAATCCGATAGAAAATCATATTGCTCTCAGACCAATGTTATTCAATGAGGCCGTGCAGAGCTGCATATTTTTTGCATGGCGTTTTTGAGTGTGTAATTTTACGTGCATTTTTATTGTAATTTTCACATTACTTTTTTTGTCTGTTGTTGGTCTGTCGTGTTTAAATAAAGCTGATTTGTTTTGATAATTTGTGGTGTTTGGCTTGGACAAAACTTTATTGACATAGTCATGTGCAGATTACATGCGTTTTTGTTGCGTTTTCACTGTGGAAATGCACTAAAAACGCCTGTACTTTTTTTTACCTGCAGATTTTCTGCACCTAATGTGAGTTTATGGGGAAAATCCGCACATAAAACTCAGTGTACCAGCAGAGAAATTGACGTGTGGAGAAACATGCAGGTCAGTTAACGCAGCATAAAAAAGCAACCGTGAGCATGAGATTGCTATAAATCCCATCCGCTTGCTGGAACTCTAAGACAATACATTTTTGACACATTGAAAATACACAACGCCAAAAAACTCACCAAAAATTCATCATGAAGACACTGCCATAGATAGCAATGAAAGTGAAATAACGCTGCAAACACCACAATGGCAATTTTCGCTGCATTTTCACTGGGTTTTTAGGGAAAAATACAATTGTTTTAAAATGTGTACTGTGGACAAAGCACCAAAAAAAGCTGCAAAACAATGCAACAAAAACGCTAAAAATGTCTGACAAGACAAAAAAAGCAGCAAAAACACTGAGTGTGAACATAGCCTAGCAACACATTCTGTATCTCGCCCTTAGGGCTCATACTCACATGCGAGAAACTCGGACGAGTCTCGCACGTCAGTACCCGGCACTGCCACCGGCACTCGGATCGGAGCGTACAGCTGCATAGAAATACATATAATGTAGAATGTAGAATATAAAATGGACATGTGAGACACTTTGAAACATTCCTTTAAGTATAGAGCAGGTTTGTTGGGGCAGGTGTCGCACTTATAAATGGTGACCTTTCTTACTCCTCATTTGTAGCACACTTTGCACCATTTTAGTGACCTTCTTTTATGCAGTTTGGAGATCTCACTAGGGAAATGTTGCCCTACTACTGTCAATTCCAGAAATACTAAGATCCTCCCCTTCCTGATTTCAAAGAAAAGGGCCTTAATTACTACATTTTGAAATTAAAGCAATGTGACAGTCATGGTGATAGCACATGGTGATAGCTTGTAAGCATTATACAGTACCATCTGTATGATGTGCTTTTTGTACCGCACTTTTGTTTTCTGCATGGCACTATACAGTTGTGCTCAAAAGTTTACATACTCTGGCAGAATTTTTGCTTTCTTGGCCTTTTTTCAGAGAATATGAATGATAATGCCAAAACTTTTTCTTCACTCATGGTTAGTGGTTGGGTGAAGCCATTTATTGTCAAACTACTGTGTTTTCTCTTTTTAAATCATAATGACAACCCGAAACATCCAAATGACCCTGATCAAAAGTTCACATACCCTGGTGATTTTGGCACAGAAGTTGACACAATTGGGTTTGAATGGCTCCTAAAGGTAATATCCTGTTTGCTTGTAATCAGAGTGTGTGCATAAAAGCTGAGTGAGTTTCTTGGATCCAGACAGACTCTTGCATCTTTCATCAAGCCACTGACGTTTCTGGATTGTGAGTCATGGGGAAAACAAAAGAATTGTCAATGGATCTACAGGAAAAGGTAGTTGAACTGTATAAAACAGGAAAGGGATGCTAAAAGATATCCAAGGAATTGATAATGCCAGTCAGCAACATTCAAACTGTGATTAACAAATGGAAAATCATGTGCTCTGTAAAAACAAAACCACTGTCAGGTAGACCAACAAAAAGTTCATCCACAACTGCAGGAAAATGTTCGGATGCAAAGAAAAACCCACAAATAACATCAGCTGAAATACTGGACTCTCTTAAAACTAGCGAAGTGGCTGTTTCAATATGCACAATAAGGAGGCACTTGAAGAAAAATGGGCTGCATGGTCGAGTAGCCAGAAGAAAGCCATTACTGCACAAATGCCACAAAGTATCTCGCCTACAATACACAAAACAGCACAGAGACATGCCTCAAAACTTCTGGAACAAGGCAATTTGGAGTGATGAGACCAAAATTGAACTTTTTGGCCTCAACCATAAACGTTACATTTGGAGAGAGGTCAACAAGGCCTATGAAGGAACACCATTCCTACTGTAAATCACGGAGGTGGATCGCAGATGTTTTGGGGATGTGTGAGCTACAAAGGCACAGGAAACGTGGTCAAAGTTGAAGGAAAGATGAATGCAGCATGTTATCAGCAAATACTGGAGGCAAATTTGCAATCATCAGCCCAGAAGCTGCGCATGGGACACACTTGGACTTTCCAACATGACAACAATCCAAAACACAAGGCCAAGTCGCCCTGTCATTGGCTACAGCAGAACAAAATGAAGGTTCTGGAGTGGCCATCTCAGTCTCCTGACCTCAATATCATTGAGCCACTCTGGGGAGATCTCAAGCGCGCAGTTCATGCTAGACAGCCCAAGAATTTACAGGAACTGGAGGCTTTTTGCCAAGAAGAGTGGGCAGCTTTACCATCTGAGAAAATAAAGAAGCTCATTCACAACTACCACAAAAGACTTCAAGCTGTCATTCATGTTAGAGGGGGAAATACACGGTATTAAGAAATGGGGTATGTGAACTTTTGATCAAGGTCATTTGGATGTTTTGGGTTGTCATTATGATTTAGAAAGAGAAAACACGGTAGTTTGACAATAAATGGCTTTACTCAACCACTAACCATGAGTGGAGAAAAAGTTTTGTTGTTAAGAATAATATTCTCTGAAAAAAGGCCAAGAAAGCAAAAATTCTGCCGGAGTATGTAAACTTTTGAGCACAACTGTACATGCGATAGCAGGTACAAAGTCTTATGAACATTTCCTTAGCAACATATAGCATTTTCCACACAGTATCCTTCCTCAGTAGTATACTCCATGCATCTGTATGTCCCCTTTTTATCCCTAATTTGCCACAACCCAGCTTTATTGCTACAGTGCTGATTAACAAGTCTCCTTTACTTGTCCCTCATCCTGTTTCTCTTCCACTACTGAAGCCCTGGAATATCCGCTCAGGACAGTTAACTAGTCCCATGTACTCAGTCCTGATTAGGCCCGTTACCTCTCAGCATTACAAGCCTAAGGTCTTGTGGCTAGGTATCCTGTCCATGACCAGTCTCCATAAAGTCACTCTGTCTCTCTTAGTTACTTATTCTCAGGATCTCTCTATCCCTCCTGTTTGGTCTTTTATTTAGGGTCACCCTCATAAGCGCCGCTGCTCACTCTGCAATCCAGACCCTAGCAAGAAGCAGTCATTTTACTTTACACTATCCCCCCACTATGGGCGAGTCCCAAGCTATTAAGTCCTAACTGACCCTATAGTCATCTATCTACATATACTAACATCATTAACATCACAACACTATTAACACTTATCGCATTATACAGCATTTACAAAAGACGCAGGACACAATTCACACAACATAATACACATTTACAAATTACACTTTACAACAATAAAACTTGTCTTCAGGAAGGGTACGAGAGCAGCATTTCCATACTCTTACAGGTACATACTGTAACTGCTGGCGTCCAAGCATGGCTCCCCTTCACCCTCCATGCAGGTATGCTTGCTTACTCACCGCCCTGGCTGCACGGCGTGTCCCTCGGCATTTTTCCTGCTTCCTCGTTCTCGGTGGCGTACCTAGTGCCCATGCTCGCGCTCCCCTGCTCTTAAAAGGGCAGCACGTGCACATAGTAACATGCGCCCAACCAATAGCTGGGAGACATTTAGTATAGGAGTACACCTGCAAGATGGCTCCCTGCGAATAGCTGGGAGGCATGTTGTTTAAAAGGCATCCTCCCCAATAGGGAGGGTCAAGCAACACATTGAATCATTAGTGATGGAGGTGGTCTTCTTGTGAGTTGTGAGGTTCCCTGGTCCTGGTGTGGCCAGTGTCCTGGACCCATAGTCCCTAGTCCTTGTGTGGCCAGTCCTGAACCAGAAGTCCCTGGTCCGTAACTCGAAGTCCCTTGTCTTTGTGCAGCCAGTCCTGAATCCAAAGTTTCTGGTCCTAGTGCGGCCAGGGCCTGAACCTTGTCCCTCGGTCCATGTGTGGCTAGTCCCTGAATCAGTATCCGAGACCTGTGTGTCTGAACGTGTGTCTCCAAATAAGCCCTGTCTGTGACTCCATGTCTGTAACTGTTCTGCAGAGGATCTTGAACCTAGTAGTCTGAATGGTGCCTGAGTCCATGTCAGTAATCGTTCTACAGAGGATCCAGAACTTAATAGTTTGAATAAAGCCCATGTCCCATCTGTGTCAGCGTATCTCACTCCTGGGTCAGCAACTGCAGTATCGAGGACTGGAAATTTTGAGTTCTCACAGCTTGGGCATCTTGTGTTGTCAGGATTCTCTGGTGCACGCAGCAAGAGTGGGCAGTCACATGATAGCAAATATGCGATTTTCATAGTAGTATGCCGCATCGCTCGTTTGCGTGAAGCTGCACTTGTCTATTCAGAATGTGTCCGGAAGTATTCAAATCACAACTCCTTTAACAGTAGTGATTGGAAGTTAGCGGGCCTATGTTAGTGGCAGATGCCAGCTATATAACACAGCCATCATCTGACGCATGTGGTACAGGCTCAGCTCTTGAGCCTGCCACATACACTACTTCATGACAAGATTACGGTGCAGTTCTTATGTGGCATAACACTGCTTCTTAAGTTCATTATTACTATTAAGTTCATCACTACTATACAGTATATAAGTACAAGCACAGTTCTGTCAGCTGTATATAAATCTTGAGTCAGACCTGGAGTCAAAACCCCACTCATACATTGCATAAAAAATCTGCGAAGAAATATGAGCAGCTGATGATAATGTGTAAAAGCAGCAAATTTCACTATTTGCAATGAAGAGAATGAAAAATGTGGTCCATTGAAATGTTTGCTGTGAATTTATCACTGATTCACATCAAACTCTACTGGAAAATATCTGGTACCTTTGGACTTCTCTTAAGAAGTTAGGACGTCCTTGTTGACAGCCCTTTCAATGGTGATTTCTAAGAGGATTTTTAGATGGTTGAGAATGTGACTCTCAATAGTCAAGTCATGTTGAGGTTGGAACTAGGGTTGAGCATTCCGATACTGCAAATATCGGGTATCGGCCGATATTGGCTGTATCGGAATTCCGATTCCGAGTACCGATATTTTCGTCATATCGGATACCGGAATCGGAATGTCACTGTCAGTGTCCGTCGGTCGGGTCTGTCAGGAGTCAGCGGCACTTACCCGGCAGAAGATCTCCGGCGGTCACGTCCTGGACTGCTTGATGGCCGCCATCCTCTTCTCCCTGGCGGTCACATGCAGTTTCTCGCGATAACTGCAGTGACTGCTGGGTAATCGCGGCCGTAAAGCAGTCCGATGACGTCACCGCCGGAGAAGCAGGTAATCAGCTGTGCTGCGCCGGGATGTCAGGCTCTGCCTGTCATTCCGATGTAGCAGAGCTGGATCGCCGTGGGACACTCGTTACTATGGACTGCGTCGGACAGGTGGTATACTGTTGGTTTGTTTTTTTTCTTTTTTTATAGGAGATCGATGGCGTCGCAGGAATGAGAGAGTAATAAAAAAAATGAAAACTGTGTTGTCTCTTTTATTTCATTAAAATACTTTTTTCTTGCTGTGTCTTTTTTTTAAACATTTAAAAACTTTGGGATTAATAATGGATCGGTGTCTTATTGACGCCTCTCCATTATTAACCGGGCTTATTGTCACCGTGCAATCAACGGTGACATTAACCCCTTATTACCCCGCTTGCCACCGCTACAGGGCAAGTGGGAAGAGCCGGGTAAAGTGCCACAATTGGCACATCTTTTGATGCACCAAATGTGGGGCTGCTGTAGCCTGGTATTATCAGGCTGTTGAGGGCCAAAATCCATGGGCCTTGACAGTCTTTTAATACCAGGCCGCAGCAGTCTGCATTTTACTTGGCTGGTTAACAAAAATAGGGGGGATCCCCACGCCGTTTTTTTTTCGAGGGGATCCCCTATTTTTGTTAACCAGCCAAGCTAAGCAGACTGCTGTGGCCTGGTATTATCAGGCTTGCAAGGTCCATGGATATTGGATCCTTACCAGCCTGAAAAACCAGGCCTCAGCGGTCTGCTTCATCTGGCTGGTTAACAAAAATAGGGGGGACCCCACGCTAATTTTTTTCGAGGGGATCCCCTATTTTTGTTAATCAGTCAAGATATGCAGACTGCTGTGGCCTGGTATTATCAGGCTGGCAAGGTCCATGGATCTTGGCTCCTTAACAGCCTGAAAATCCAGGCCTCAGCGATCTGCTTCATCTGGCTGGTTAACAAAAATAGGGGGGACCCCACGCCATTTTTTTTTCGAAGGGAACCCCTATTTTTGTTAATCAGTTCCCTCTGACGTCACTGATGGTGTCCCTGGCTGACCTGAAGTGAAAGTGGAAAGCAATCAATTAAGCTTTCCACTTCCTCTCCTGTCAGCCAGGAGAGGAGCTCATTCATTTGGGGGTTTACTGTGAGGCTGCAGCATTAGCTGCGGTCCCTGCAGTAAACATTAACCCTTTCTGAAGGATTACACCGTGGGACCTGACTGTGCATCGGATTGGTAAGAATAATTTTGCTTTATTATTTTATTTTTATTACAGGAAATGGTTTTAGCAGGTAAATAAAATATGGTTAAAAACTGTGTGATTATTTCATTAAACTTTTTTATTAAAGTGTGTGTGTTTGATTTTTCTTTCATACAATAGGATTAATAATTGATAGTTGTCTAATTGACAGCTCTCAATTATTAACCTGGCTTAAAGTGACCTTTCAATTGCAAGGTCATTTTAACCCCTTATTAACCCATTCGCCACCGCTACAGGGCAATGGGAATAGACGGGCAAAGTGCCAGAAAGGGCAAATCTAATTAGAGATTTGCCCTTTCTGGGGTGTCTGGGGGCAGATGTTAGTAGCCGGGGGGGCCAAAAATAATGATCCCTCTCTGGGCTATTATTATCTGCCCCCACTCACTGGCTTTGTCTGTCTGGTTGCGAAAATAGGGTGGGAGCCCACGCATTTTTTTTCAGCAATTTTACACCTCATATATATATATACATGTCATTGAGTTTGTGACACATATATATATATATATTTACAGTTCATACACTTCTACATAGTATAATAGCCGCTAATTCAATTGCCGGCTTTTGTGAAAATGCAGAACCCGACATGAAATGACACTTGGTTTACATAGAGTTAACCATGTCTTTTCATGTAGTTTGATATCTGATTTGCACAAACAATTACATGAGTGTAAGTGTGCAAAATTTCACACCTGTAGGGGTTAATTAAAGGTGTAAATTCGTAGCAAAAAAGTCCGTTTTTTTTTACAACGAATTTATACCTTTAATTAACCCCTACAGGTGTGAAATTTTGCACACTTACACTCATGTAATTATTTCTGCAAATCAGATATCAAACTACATGAAAAGACATGGTTAACTCTATGTAAACCAAGTGTCATTTCATGTCGGGTGCTTCTGTCTTTTCACAGAAGCCGGCTTTACCCGGCAATTGAATCAGAGGATATTTTACTATGTAGAAGTGTATAAACTATAAATATATGTATATATATATGTCACAATGACATGTATATATATATATATATATGTATTCTATGTGTGTATATTTAGTGTTTACAAGGAAAGAGAGGTTTTTTTAGTTACGATATTTTGTTCCCATAGACTTACATTGGATTTCCGGTATCGGTATCGGGTATCGCCGATATTTTAATGGTATCGGCGATACCATTTCCGATTCCGATACTTTTGGATATCGGAAAGTATCGCTCAACTCTAGTTGGAACGCTTAGATGATCACTGTGTGGGGTCGTTTCTTCTGACCTTCATTCCGTGTTGAGTAATTTATTGCCCAATTACTACAGATTTTTGGCTTTAGGTATCAAAAACTGTTACTCTATCAAACTCGACAGATGCCGGATGTTATTGTCCACCACATCTGAGGGGTAAAACTGCTGGGATTGCAACTAGGTCCAGTCATAGGTATAGAAGTGAGAGTTCAGCTGCCATATTACAGACAGCTCCAGTTTCCCATGGCACAGGCACCACTTAAAGGGGTTTTCTGGTTTCGGATGCAGCTTGTTTAAAAAACAAACCAGCTGTGCTTTACTCATCCTACCCTGGTCCAGCAACAAGTCTCTGCTCCTGTCAGATCGGGCTGAACTGCTGAGCTGTTATTAGCTGCAGCACTGTCAACATGAAATCAGTACAGCAGACAATAAGACACTGGGAGACATGGCGGAGACTTGTCACCGGACAGGGGAGGTTGAGTAAAGCCCTAAACAAACTGCAAGTGAAGATAGGGGATTACTGAGCCAGGAAAACCCCTTTAAAGAATTTGTAGGTGTTTTATGTATTAGTGTGGCTGTGGCTATAAGCTTGATTCAATAAGGATGCTAATCATGCCCGTGAAGGAGCCAAGGACAGTGAAACCCAGGGTAGGACTGGATGACCAGCGTGCCACTTGATTTTTTAATGGTAGAAGCTCTTTTTTAAAATTTGTATTATTAGTATATGAAATAAAGGAAATAAAGGACAACGACGTCACAACGTACATTATTGTGCTACCTTGATTTATAGCTGGGGAATACTATACGCTCTGTGGTGGATGACAAGTCCTCTTGCTGCATGGGTTTGATACAGATACATCTGCTTGGAGAAAAAAGAATTAAGATTGCACCATAAATCTGCCATTGAGCTTTCTCCCCTGTGTAGTAGGGCTGGTAGGTGCGCTCTGTATGTATTTTAAAAGAATTGAATGTTGTTGCCGTGTTCGACATTTTTTGTGGATTTGACGTTACATTTAATTTCTAATTTACACTTGTAGAGACACAAATTCTTGTTACTAAGGATAATGGCTGAATGTATGCTTATTCTGAGAGTTTTTGCACTGTTTTACATAATAAAAATATGTAGTAAAATATTAATATTTATTTCCTTTTTTTCAGATACCATCTGTGCTTCCTTTCTTCCACTTTGCCTTTTGCAGCTGCACTGCAGATATGGCACCCTCCCTACAGACTGCCTATGCCCGCCGATGGTGGATTGCTTGCTCTGCTGTATTAGAAAACCTCTTTTTCTCAGCTGTTCTTTTTGGATGGGGCTCTTTGCTCATTATGTTGCAACAAGAAGGATTTTATTCACATTTATGCTCAGGTGTGAGAGTTGGATATTGGCTTTCCAGCAAATCTGTAACAAACAAACAAAAAAAAACAAATGTAATCAAATTTAAAGAGTAACTAACTGTAAAATAATGTTGATATGCTATAACCCCTCTTAATAATGTACTGTTGATTCCACCCCATTGATCTCTCAAACCAAGAGATAGAAGTGATTCTTCCAGTTAGGGCAGATGCACACGACCGTATTATCTATCTGAGTGCTATCTGACAAAACATCGGATTGCAGCCAGACCAATACTATTCTATGGGGCTGTGCACATGTCCGATTTTTTTTTCTCAGGCAGGCTCTCTCCAAGGAAAGTATCTCTGCATGTCTGAGTTGGATCTGATATTTGGATCACATTCGGCCATGCTAGTCAGTGAGTGTGCGAAAATCATTGGACTGCACTCGGATGACATCAATTTTTCGCGCACTGACACAATGGAGAAGATGGAGAAATTTTGTTCTCCATCTTCTCACATTATGCTCCGATTGTCTCATCTGAGAGAATCTGATCATAGTATGGTGACACTCAGATCAAACTTGGGTCAGAGTTCGATAAGAGTGTCATTTGCATAATCTTCTCGATTCTCTGACAGATAATCTAAGGCCTTCTGCATGAGCCCTTTATATGAGCGTTCAGTGGGGTTGTCCGTACTCAAGACTTCACTGATCAACAAAACTTTAAATTCTTTAGTTACACTGGAATCCATGGTAAATTAACCAGAAAAAAACATGAGCTTTAAATTCTGTATTACTTATTTCACATCGTACTGATGTAAATCATAGTTATTATCATCCTGGTTGACCACAGGAGAAAAATGGGCTTAAGAAAGAAAAAAGTAAATCAGCACCTCCTAGCGCAATGACTTCAGGATGGATTCATAATACCCAGCTAGTACCAAACCACCATAGAGCCACCTTAGGAGGTTGTGCTGTGAGCAGGCACAATATTGGGGGTCAGCGAATGCTATAGGCCACTGGGTACGAAGAACCAGCCATAGCAGCCACAAAGGAACACTTGTGATGTCTGGGAATCCAGGCAAATAACATGAAGCTTGAAAATAAAAGCTGAACCTTGGGTGTTACTGGTTGGGAAAGTCCAGATGGATTACAAATTAGGTCCTGCGGGATGTAGACTAAATTACTATTTTATTGTTAAAAAGATGTCGAAAAGTATAAAAACAAACGTTATTTCTCCTGACTTCATGTTGACCACAAGAAAAATCATTCTTCTATAGTAATATTGATTAGAGGTGCAAGCAAGTCTCACTTCAATGTCTCTTAAAGGGTTATTCCCACACTGCCGATATATTGCTCATGGTCAGGTAGCAGAGCTGCTTGCTATTACGTGCACTAATGTAGTCCTTAAAATGAACCAGAATAATGTATACTTTAATTAATTATATTATTTATAATTATTATAAAGAGGGAATAAACAGAAGAGGGGCCATTTTGTGTATGATAACTCTTTTGCTGACAGCACAGCTGTAACAACCCTGCTGGCATCACTGCATGGCTTCCCATCCCTCACACACCTACTTGCTCACTGCTCCAGGTCATGCGTTGATTTCTATATATAAAGAACGTTGGCACAACTCAGCATATGTGGTAGTGATGCTCAAGTAGGATCCCAATCCGTATCATGTGTAACTAACTTGGCACACACCAATGGTAATTTTGAAAAAGTGCTTGTTTAATAAGTGCAGTACATACAGTGACAAACGTTTCAGTCCAAGTGACCTTCATCAATGTACTGAAAACAAAAATTAAATAAAAAAAATAGCTGAAAAACCATAATTCAAAATAAGGTATATACAATATTGCATGGGGTATATACAATAGTACATTGCTGGGTAGATATGGTAAACATGTTATGTATACATGCTAGAAACCAACAGTTTATTATAGCAATTTATATACCACAAGTAACCTAATGATGCGAATCAACTGTGAGGAACACGTGGAGAAAATGGAAGGAAATGAAAAGAAAAGGATTTCTGTCTGCTGCCAGCTCAATGCTCTGTACCTCTGGCTTTCTATCTGTTCTGTGCTTGTTTCCTGGCAGTGTTCATAGGGGGGCGGCGCCAGAGCTCTCTGGTTCTTATGGAGTCAGTGTGCACCTGTTTAATGTGTCCCTGACCAATTACCGTTAGCCCTCTAGTATTTAGGGCAGCTCCACCCTGTGGATCTTGTCTGTGCAATGTGTTAACTCAGTTAGTATCATGCTGCTGAACTGCCAGGTCTTGTTTTGTGTTCCTCCATCTTGGAGGCTTCACTCCTAGCTTTGCCTTGTACCTGTTTGTCCGCCCTCCAGGAGGCAGAATATCCTGGTCTCTGTGCTATTGCTCCTGACCTTGTCTTGTACTTGTCATTGCTGCCCTCTAGGAGGCAGAATATCCTGGTCCCTGTACCTTGTCTCATGTCATTACCTTGTCTGAACTCTGTCCTACCTCTGTCTCTTAGTCTCCTTGTCTGTGGTTTCTTCCCTGCTGTGTCTTGCCTTGTGTTCTCTCTGAATCTCTTTCTGCCTCTTGTCCGCACTCCTGCGGTTTTGCTCTGTTCCACTCTGCTTTGCTCCTGCCGCTGCAGTAATCTCTTGCTTCAGCTCCTCTCCGCATATGTTGCGGTTCCGCTCTGCTTCACTCCTGCAGCTGCAGAACCTCTTGTTGCAGCTTCTCTCTGCATATCTGGTGGTTCTACTCTGCTTCACTCCTGCAGCTGCAGAACCTCCTGCTGCAGCTTCTCTCCGCATATCTTGTGGTTCCGCTCTGCTTCACTCCTGAAGCTGCAGAACCTCCTGCTGCAGCTTCTCTCCGCATATCTTGTGGTTCCGCTCTGCTTCACTCCTGCAGCTGCAGAACCTCTTGCTGCAGCTTCTCTCTGCATACCTTGCGGTTCCGCTATGCTATGCTCCTGCCGCTGCAGAACCTCTTGTTGCTCTACAGTCCTTCTCCGCAGCCTTGCGGTTCTCCTGCTGTGTGAACAGGTCTCTACCTGTTCCTCCATACCTTCCAGTCCGTTCCAGTATCAGCATTTGCTGTGTGAACAGGTCTCTACCTGTTCCTCCATCCACCATTCCATCCAGTCAGTATCAGTACCTGCATTTGCTGTGTGAACAGGACCCTACCCTGTGTCTCATCTGTGCCTGCCAGCCCTGTGTCTCATCCGTTCCTGCCACCCCTGTGTCTCATCCATGCCTGCCAGCCCTGTGTCTCATCCATGCCTGCCAGCCCTGTGTCTCATCCATGCCTGCCAGCCCTGTGTCTCATCCTTGCCTGTCAGCCCTGTGTCTCATCTGTGCCTGCCAGCCCTGTGTCTCCGTGCCTGCCAGCCCTGTGTCTCATCCGTTCCTGCCAGCCCTGTGTCTCATCCATGCCTGCCAGCCCTGTGTCTCATCCATGCCTGCCAGCCCTGTGTCTCATCCATGCCTGCCAGCCCTGTGTCTCATCCATGGCTGCCAGCCCTGTGTCTCATCCGTGCCTGCCAGCCCTGTGTCTCATCCTTGCCTGTCAGCCCTGTGTCTCATCTGTGCCTGCCAGCCCTGTGTCTCCGTGCCTGCCAGCCCTGTGTCTCATCCGTGCCTGCCAGCCCTGTGTCTCATCCGTGCCTGCCAGCCCTGTGTCTCATCCATGGCTGCCAGCCCTGTGTCTCATCCGTGCCTGCCAGCCCTGTGTCTCATCCTTGCCTGTCAGCCCTGTGTCTCATCTGTGCCTGCCAGCCCTGTGTCTCATCCGTGCCTGCCAGCCCTGTGTCTCATCCGTGCCTGCCAGCCCTGTGTCTCATCTGTGCCTGCCAGCCCTGTGTCTCATCCGTGCCTGCCAGCCCTGTGTCTCATCTGTGCCCGCCAGCCCTGTGTCTCATCCGTGCCTGCCAGCCCTGTGTCTCATCCGTGCCTGCCAGCCCTGTGTCTCATCCTTGCCTGTCAGCCCTGTGTCTCATCTGTGCCTGCCAGCCCTGTGTCTCAGCCGTGCCTGCCAGCCCTGTGTCTCATCCGTGCCTGCCAGCCCTGTGTCTCATCTGTGCCTGCCAGCCCTGTGTCTCATCCGTGCCCGCCAGCCCTGTGTCTCATCTGTGCCCCCCAGCCCTGTGTCTCCGTGCCTGCCAGCCCTGTGTCTCATCCGTGCCTGCCAGCCCTGTGTCTCATCCGTGCCTGCCAGCCCTGTGTCTCATCCATGCCTGCCAGCCCTGTGTCTCATCTGTGCCTGCCAGCCCTGTGTCTCATCCGTGCCTGCCAGCCCTGTGTCTCATCCGTGCCCGCCAGCCCTGTGTCTCATCCGTGCCTGCCAGCCCTGTGTCTCATCCGTGCCTGCCAGCCCTGTGTCTCATCCTTGCCTGTCAGCCCTGTGTCTCATCCGTGCCTGCCAGCCCTGTGTCTCCGTGCCTGCCAGCCCTGTGTCTCATCCGTGCCTGCCAGCCCTGTGTCTCAGCCGTGCCTGCCAGCCCTGTGTCTCATCCGTGCCTGCCAGCCCTGTGTCTCCGTGCCTGCCAGCCCTGTGTCTCATCCGTGCCTGCCAGCCCTGTGTCTCAGCCGTGCCTGCCAGCCCTGTGTCTCATCCGTGCCTGCCAGCCCTGTGTCTCCGTGCCTGCCAGCCCTGTGTCTCATCCGTGCCTGCCAGCCCTGTGTCTCATCTGTGCCCGCCAGCCCTGTGTCTCATCCGTGCCTGCCAGCCCTGTGTCTCATCCGTGCCTGCCAGCCCTGTGTCTCATCCTTGCCTGTCAGCCCTGTGTCTCATCTGTGCCTGCCAGCCCTGTGTCTCAGCCGTGCCTGTCAGCCCTGTGTCTCATCCGTGCCTGCCAGCCCTGTGTCTCCGTGCCTGCCAGCCCTGTGTCTCATCCGTGCCTGCCAGCCCTGTGTCTCATCCGTGCCTGCCAGCCCTGTGTCTCATCTGTGCCTGCCAGCCCTGTGTCTCATCTGTGCCTGCCAGCCCTGTGTCTCATCCGTGCCTGCCAGCCCTGTGTCTCATCCGTGCCACTGTCTCCCCAAGGGGATCAGCAGCCACAGCCAGATACCACCCTGGAGTGGCACCTGGCAGCTGCCTGCCGCACAAGCCTGAGCTCACCATCAGTGGCTCCAGTGAAGACCGCGACAGCTATCCCAGTCACGCCCCTTCCAGGGTAGTCTGGTTTGTGGCACAGTGGGGCCACAACCCCCTGGCTCATGCCCACCAGTCAGGGCGTGAGCATGACAACAGCAGAACCCAGTGGATAACAGATGAACTGTTCTGGAAACTGATTTGGTTTTCCACATTGATTTATCAGCCGGCTTCCAGCAAAGCTCCCTTATGGATATTCAGCTGATTCTGCTGTCATCTACTACACTTTTATGTCCACCTAAAAAAGACAGACGTTACTAGAATGGAGGCCAAAATAAATCTAAAGCTTGCCTCATTATACTAAATGGCTCTGTTGGAGAGTTTGTCTGAATGCTGTTTTTTATTAATACAGAAAACCTTATACAGAGCACTGTATAAATAAATATATGAAGAGTTTACATTACGGCCCCGATTCATCAAGGTAGCATAAAACACCCTGAAATGTTACAATTATTTTTAGTTATTAAGGTCGAAGGAAGACTTTAAGTCCATCCAGTTCAACCCATATCCAATTTTTTTGCACAACACAACTCAAAGTTGAACAGCCAAGCTACTCCTGATGCCAGATACTTTTATTTGTATTTATTTATTTTACTCATTTATATAGCTCCATTAATTTCACAGCGCTTTACAGACATTATCATCACTGTCCCCAATGGGCTCACAATCTAAATTCCCTATCAGTATGTCTTTGGAATGTGGGAGGAAACCGAAGTATCCGGAGAAAACCCACGCAAACACGGGGAGAACATACAAACTCCTTGCAGATGTTGTCCTTGGTGGAATTTGAACCCAGGACCCCAGTGCTGCAAGGCTGCAGTGCTAACCACTGAGCCACCGTGCTGTAAAACCACAAATGCCACTCTTTAGATGTGTACTGCAGAAGATAAATTCACCTGTTTGATCTTCTCCTATATGCATCTATACAGTGATATTTGCGATTTTACTGTATTTATTTGTTAGCTGGCATCAATCATAGCTTACTTACACATTCACAAGAGTTAAATATTCCTTGTGTAGACAGCAGAGTTAAGCACATCACAACAAATCTATGGTTAATGCCAGAAGCTAATAAACACAGTAAAGCCACAAATTCTGCTGTATAGATGCATATAGCAGAAGATCAAATTGGTGATTTTATCTCTTGCTATATGCATCTGGAAAAAAAAACAAATTTGAGGTTTTACTACATGCATCTGTTATCTTGCATCAAGCACAACTCAGCTAGGCTCCTCCCTGCTGTCCCTCCATAACAGAGTGTAAAATATTCCTTGTGGAAGCGCAGCTGAGCTTTGCTTGATGCTGCTAAAAGATACAGGTAGTAAAATCACAAATGTTGTATTTTATCTGCGTTCAGCAGAAGATAAAATGATATTAATAAGAGGTAGTAATAGTGTAGTTTGCCATAGTGTGTTTGTGTTTATAAACGTAGAACATAATCTATTTAGTGATTAGCTTGAGGATACAATGAATGTAAGTAGTGGAAGCACAGAGGAGCCCAGAACAGGGAAATGAATAACAGCCGAACTGATTGGGCATGCGGAATTTGGCTGAAACAGAGGAAATCAGCTAGCTGCACATGCGCTACCTTTACATTTGAAACTACTGAATGACAGATCCAATGGCAAGAGAGTAAAAAGAGCCTGGAGGAATTGCTTGGGGGATGATAGTTGCAAAATTTGGCAGATTTAAGCATGACTTGTATTAGCAAACGTTAATAAATACAGTGCATATGTTTATTACTACTAGATCACATTATCATTTTGAGAATAATCTTTTAAAGAAGAAGTATCAGGTCAAAATGGCTAGTTTTTCTACTGAGTATTTGTTGTGACTATGCTGTAAATTTTTGTTAAATCCTCCATAGAGTTCCAGAGATGTGGGCCTATTTGCTGTTTCCAATGTTGCTATTATTCGCTGTTTCCAATATGCAAATTTTGGAGGTTTTATATTTTGTGCTGCTTGCAGGGTAATATGTAAAGCAGCCTAAAGACACCCCCCCCCAAACAATCCTGTGGACTATGACCTTTTGGTAATGATCATAACAATTAGCACATTGGGTGCTCTAAATAAAAAGGCCCAAATCTTTGTAACTGTATGGTAGATTTTTTTTAAAGAGTTTAAATTTGGTAAACATCTGAGCTAACAACTGATGGCCAAACCAAAAATTGATCATCAGTTTTATATGCCCGGAAAATCCCTTTATCATGTTATAATGAACTTTTTACCTTTATGTGTTATTCTATCAATTTTTCAGAGTCAAACTCATCATCTGCTTCATCAGCTTTGTCTGGCAATGAATCATTGCCTGATAATATTAACAACACCTTACCAAAGCCCTGGCTAACATGCACTGCCCAAGAAGAAATGCTCAATTTAGGTTTTACTATTGGCTCCTTTTTGTTGAGTGCAGCAACACTTCCATTGGGAATTCTGATGGATCGATATGGGCCCCGTCCACTCAGGTTGCTGGGAAGGTGAGTGTGCACAAGTTTAGCATTACACAATTTGAAGAAACATTTTAAAATATATAAGAAATAATTACTAAGCCTTGTTATTATGATTAGTCATTGCCTTTTATTTATATACTTTTTATAGTTGAAAATATAAATATTGTATGCCAATGAAAAAAAAGGAATTCTAAGTTCTAGATAGCAAACCTGTGCAAAAAGGAAGTGCTCATTCATCATTTTCAGCAGTTTGTGATTTAATTAATGCAAATTGTCCAAGTAATATATCTCCATTTTACACAATGATGAATATTGCATCAGACAGAGCCACGCAAAGCCAGAACCACAGAGACATACACACTGAAACTCTCAGGTATAGCCGCTCAAGCTTCCCCATAATGCCTTACAGCTATCACAGGGTATAACAGCCACTCAAAAGGGACAATCATAGTCTATATAAAAGTTGAGGCAGGGAATGCAGCAGCCATCCTATGATTATTCTGGATAGTCAGACACAATGTTAGAGCTCACAGCTCAGCAGTAGGGAGAGAAAGCCATAAAACCTTGTACAAATATTGCAAACAATAATGTGTTGTGCAATTGCAGAACTAAAGAAGATGAGTCTAGTAGTCGATAATTAATATAAAGACTGAAGTGATAGGCGAGAGAGAGATAGAAGAGCAGTAGCAGTGTATGATTGATCAGTAACAACATGCACTGCTGCATTTAAAATACGCTTTTTTGTCATGCACAAGAAAGCAATAAGCCAACACAATATTTTGTAAAGAAAAATAATTGAAACTCAGTGTCTATCAGAGAAAATTTGCAGCTTATCACAAGTTATTGTACTGCGTTTTTGCATTCCTTGTTCAATCCTTTTTGAGAAGTTAGAATTGTGTAAATTTTTTTTTAAAATTAAGCAAAATCCATATATTTAATTACCACTGTCTAGCTTACAAAGTGTGCATGTAAAAAAATTATTATTTTTTGCACACTTGTTTTAGCAGTTAAATTTAACATCAGCACATGCCACACCAATACAGCAGTCTATTATGTACCATTTCTTATTCAGTCTATATTTCTGAAGGTAGGAATGATTGGCGTTGAAAACAATGATAACAGCTAATTGTACTGTTGTAACAGTGTATGGTAAAATAAAGAATTGCAATGGATGGGGTATTGCAGTGTTTCTCAACTCCAGTCGTCAGGACCCACCAACAGGTCATGTTTTCAGGATTTCATTAGTATTGCACAGGTGATAATTTTATCACCTGTGTTAGGGTCTGCGGAACGCACCTAATAGATATAGTAGAGAGGTGCATTCGCAGCCCGGGGTCCACCGTGCAGGCGAAGCCCGCTGCTAGTAAGATGCCGAAGGTAGAGAACTCTGTTATCCCGCAGAGTCGCTAAAATAAACGCCGTAGCGCACTGTGGCAGTTAGTGCGAACTCTGTTAATCCCCAGAGCCGCTAACGGGAATGCCACAGCGCTATATGGCAATAAGTGCAAACTCACTTAGCTTTAGTGAGCCGCAAAGTAAAATTCTAGGGCGCTGAACCAGCGTTATAAAGCAAACCCTGTTGCGTCACAGAGCCGCTGAGAAAAAGACTGTGTCCTGTTAGACTCACAGGAACACAGATGACTGCTAAGCGGATTGCAGTCTGAGGTCATGCAGTTAGAACACAAGCAACAATCTCCTCACCGGAGTAGCCGGTATTCTAATGGCGTTTTCAGCCGAGCCCTGAACACGTGCATACAATCTCCTCACCGGAGGTGCCGGTATTCTAGGGGCTTATTTCAGCCAGACCTAACCACATGCATACATGACCACACTGGCGCAAGCACGTAACAGATTTGATACCAGCGCATGGTTGCCCAGCCATGCCAACCTTTTATAGTAACAGCTACAGGACCTGCCAGAAAAAGGACCAACGAGAAACTGTTCCAAAATAAATGTAGTTTCAGGACCTTCCTGGCGGACCAATAGGAGCTGCTGCAATACCAGAACATGTGACCCCTGATCTCCAATGAGAGATCTTACCCTGGGCATGCTCAGAAGGGGAAACGCAGGACTTCGTCCTAAAGACGTCTGCTCCAGCACTGGCTATAATAGAAGATCCAGGAGGGGCAGCAGCAAGTCTCTGCACAGTATTGGAATGGGCAAGACGCTTGGACCGACGTCTCTGCTGAGCAGGCTCCACTGCAGCCGGAGACGGATGGGGACCGCAGCGGGAATGGCTCGAGATTCCCCTTGTGCAGCATTGGGAACTCGAACCCTAACAACCTGCTCAACCATTAATTCCAACATGACACTGATCCCAAGTAGAGTTGAGCGAAACAGGTCGGTCAGATTAAAAAATTGCCGACTTTCGCCAAATAGCGTGAAGTTGGTCATGCGGTCGTCGACCCGAGCGGCAAAGTCGGTTTTCCCATAATGCTTGCAGGCGCCTTTTCTCAGCCAATGAGCAAGAACGCACACTGTGGGCAACGAGATGACATGGGCAGCGGACACCACCATCTTAGAGAAGGGCATTGCAGTGATTGGCTTGCTTTGTGTGGCGTCTCAGTGGCTATAAAAGCCCTGACCGCCAACCTCCATTTTACTTCTGCCGATCTTAGCGTAGGGAGAGGTTGCTGATGCTGTTTATCAGTAGGGAGAGAGTTAGGGCTGGAAACAGAAGTTCTTATGTGCTTGTGCTGATAGCAATTGTGCTGTACAGTTAGTGTGCAGTGACAGGGGAGAATTTTGTTGTGTGCAGCAGCGCTGGTTATTAGGCTGCCTGCCAGTGACAGGGGAGGATTTTCTTGTGTGCTGCAGCAGAGCTGATTAATAGGCTGCCTGCTAGCTGTATTTCTGTGTGTACACTGCTGTGCAGACTGCTTTTTACAAAGCACTAATACTTTATTCTTTTTTTCTGCACAGTTACCGAGCGTTCATTTTTTCCCACACAGTATAGAGCTGTACGCTCCTCACACACTACCGTGTACCGGCTAGTATCACGGACAAATACATGCTGACTATCTGTGTGTGACTCCGGAAATATATACGGAGATTTACAATTACCCCATGACTGTATACAGCTGTACGCTTGTGATACAGTACCCTTTTTCTGCTTTTTATATTCTGGTCTAATCCATACTGAGCCTGTGAGCATCTGTGTCTGACTCCGGAAATATATACGCAGATTTACAATTACCCCTATACTGTACAGTCATGGCCAAAAGTTTTGAGAATGACACAAATATTATATTTTCACATGATCTGCTGCCCTCTGGTTTTTATGTGTGTTTGACAGATGTTTTTATCACAGACAGAAATATAATTGCAAACATATGAGTAACAAAAGCTTATATTGACAGTTAGAATGAGTTAATGCAGCAAGTCAATATTTCCAGTGTTGACCCTTCTTCTTCAGGACCTCTGCAATTCTCCCTGGCATGCTCTCAATCAACTTCTGGACCAAATCCTGACTGATAGCAGTCCATTCTTGCACAATCAATGCTTTCATTTTGTCAGAATTTTTAGGTTTTTGTTTGTCCACCCGTCTCTTGATGATTGACCACAAGTTTTCAATGGGATTAAGATCTGGGGAGTTTCCAGGCCATAGACCCAAAATCTCTATGTTTTGTTCCCTGAGCCATTTAGTTATCACCTTTGCTTTATGGCAAGGTGCTCCATCATGCTGGAAAAGGCATTGTTGATCGCCAAACTGCTCTTGGAGTATTGGAAGAAGTTGCTCTTGGAGGACATTCTGGTACCATTCTTTATTCATGGCTGTGTTTTTAGGCAAGACTGTGAGAGAGCTGATTCCCTTGGCTTAGAAGCAACCCCACACATGAATGGTTTCAGGATGCTTAACAGTTGGCATGAGACAAGACTGGTGGTAGCGCTCACCTTGTCTTCTCCAAATGAGGCGTTTTCCTGATGTCCCAAACAATCGAAAAGGGGATTCATCAGAGAAAATAACTTTACCCCAGTCCTCAGCAGTACACTGCCTGTACCTTTTGCAGAATATCAGTCTGTCCATGATGTTTTTTCTGGAGAAAAGTGGCTTCTTTGCTGCCCTCCTTGAGACCAGGCCTTGATCCAAGAGTCTCCGCCTCACAGTGCGTGCAGATGCACTCACACCTGCCTGCTGCCATTCCTGAGCAAGCTCTGCACTTCTGGTAGCCCGATCCCACAGCTGAAACACTTTTAAGAGACGGTCCTGGCGCTTGCTGGTCTTTCTTGGGCGCCCTGGAGCCTTTTTGGCAACAATGGAACCTCTCTCCTTGAAGTTCTTGATGATACGATAGATTGTTGACTGAGGTGCAATCTTTCTAGCTGCGATACTCTTCCCTGTTAGGCCATTTTTGTGCATTGTATAAAGCAAGGTAGAAGTACAGGCTAAAATTTAACTTTTAATAACTGCCTTTAAAAACGAATAATTAGTTTTTAAAGGCAGTTATTAAAAGTTAAATTTTAGCCTGTACTTCTACCTTGCTTTATACACTTCATTTTTGATTGGTAGATCCTTATTATTTATACATTTTTGTGCATTGCAATGATGACTGCACGTACTTCTTTAGAGATAACCATGGTTAACAGAAGAGAAACAATGATGCCAAGCACCAGCCTCCTTTTAAAGTGTCCAGTGGTGTCATTCTTACTTAATCATGACAGATTGATCTCCATCCATGTCCTCATCAACACCCACACCTGTCTTAATGGAGCAATCACTGAAAAGAGGTTAGCTGGTCCTTTTAAGGCAGGGCTGCAATGATGTTGAAATGTGTTTTGGGGATAAAGTTCATTTTCTAGCCAAATATTGACTTTGCAAGTAATTGCTGTTAAGGTGATCACTCTTTATAAAATTCTGGAGTATATGCAAATTGCCATTAGAAAAAGTGAAGCAGTAGACTTTGTAAAAATTAATATTTGTGTCATTCTCAAAACTTTTGTCCATGACTGTATACAGCTGTACGCTTCTCATACAGTACCCTTTTTCTGCTTTTTATATTCTGGTCTAACCCATACTGAGTGTGCGTCTGTGTTTTACTCCGGAAATATATACGGAGATTTAAAATTACCCCAACACTGTATACATCTGTACGCTTCTTATACAGTAACCTTTTCTTCTTTTTATATTCTTGTCTAATCCTGTGAGCGTCTGTGTGTTACTCAGGAAAGATATACAGAGATTTACAATTTACCCCTATACTATATACACCTGGTATCTTCAGATACAGTGCCCTTTATCTGCTTTTCATATTCTGGTCTAATCCATACTGAGTGAGCGTCTGTGTGTTACTCCGGAAATATATACGGAGATTTACAATTACCTGTATGCTGTACGCTTCTCATACAGTACCCTTTTTCTGCTTTTTATATTCTGGTCTAACCCATACTGAGTGTGCGTCTGTTTGTTACTCTCGAAATATATACGGAGATTTAAATTTTTCCCTTCACTTTATAAAGCTGTACGCTTCTGATACAGTACCATATATCTGCTGGTATTTTTGGTACATTTTCCCAAACATGATGAAGTATGGTGGAAGAGGCCGCGGACGTGGGTGGGGGGGGGCAGCTGGTACTGATGGTGGTGGTGGTGCATCTGCTGGTAGTGCCAAAAGCACAATAGCACCTAAGGCAGGAGGTGTTGAGCCTGCATCATCGTCTGGCTCAAGAAGGCCTGGAAGGTTCCCTTTTCTGAGAGTAGGTAAACCGCTTTTAAAGCCGGAGCATCAGGAACAGGGTTTGGCTTACATTGCCGAAACAGCCTCCAGCTCTATAGCCTCCTCTTCTGAAGTTTCAAAAAATGCAAGCACTGAGTCGTCAGTGCAGGCTCCTGGTCAGGAACAACACCTTTCCTTGTGTCCTTCACCCCCACCAAAAGTGAAGGATGCAGCAGGCCACACTTCAGATTACTCCATGGAGCTCTTTTCACATACCATGCCTGGGTTATCAAGTCAAATCCTGAATTCCCCAATCCAAGATGAATCTGACATGGAGTGCACTGATGCACAGCCACTGCTAGATGATTCTGTTGGTACATTGACCAAGAGCACTAAATTGCCCTCGCAGTCTACTGAGCCAGAATCTGACCCTGATGAAACTCAGGTGCCCCTTCCCGCATACTATACCACCTTTCACGGTGACACAGAGGAAGGTGCAGATGAAATTGAAGAGGAGGTGATGGATGACCCAATTGGTGACCCAGATTGGCATCCATTGAGGGAAGAGGGTGCCGCTGGCAATAGCTCAGAAGAGGAGAAGGATACGCAGCAGGCATCGACATCGCAGCAGGGGTTATCTGGCAGGCCAGTAGCTGTCCAAAAAGGTGTTAAAAAAACAAAAAGAGTTGCAGGACAGCTTGGCCAGACGGTCAAATTAGCACAGCGTGCCAGCCCTGAAAATTTATACCATAGTAGGAAGAGTGCAGTGTGGCACTTTTTTGACCAAAATCCTATTGATGAGGTTATCTGTAAGAAGTGTGGAAGGACCTTTAGCCGAGGGAAAAATCTCCGAAATTTGAATTCCAGTTGCATGCTTAGACATTTAATCACCATGCACTTGCAAGCGTGGACGGACTACCTCAGGTAGCACATGTGCACCTGCTCCAACTGAAGGTAGCCAGCAACGCTCCATCGCTTCCCCCACTGTTAGCTCACCGGTTAGCACACCACCAGCAAGAAATGTTGAGGTATCGTCGCAAGGCCAAAGCAGTCAGGGAATCACAATGTTTTTGCAATGAAAGACTGAATCTAGGCCATCACCACCACCATCACCAACCCCCTCTCAGTCTGTCATGTCCACCAATAGTTCCCCCATATGCAGCTCTCAAGTCCAGCTCACCCTAGCAGACACTCTGAGTAGGACAAGAAAGTACTCATCCTCTCATCCGCGTACACTGGCTTTGAACGCCTACATTGCCAAACTGATCTCATTAGAGATGATGTCCTTCGGTTTGGTTGAAAGCGCAGCATTCCGAGAGCTCATGGCCTACGCTGTCCCACGCTATGACCTACCCAGTTGGCACTTCTTTTCTAGAAAAGCCATCCCTGCCCTCCACCTGCATGTGAAAGACCGCATTGTCCATGCACTCAAACAATCAGTGAGTGGAAAGGTGCACCTCACAACAGATGCATGGGCCAGTAGGCATGGCCAGGGACGTTACGTGTCCATCACTGCGCACTGGGTTAATGTGGTGGATGCAGGCTCCACAGGGGACAGCGGCGGTGGGACAGTGCTGCCTAGGCTACGGTATAGGAAACAGTTGACTGTAGGCGTTCGACCCTCCTCCTCCTCCAGCAGCGAAAGCTCGTCGACAGAGCGCAGTCGCACGAGCACTCCATCTGCAGCTGCCAGTGTTGCACACAAGTGTCCCACTATCGAATAGCTAGTGATAAGCATCAGAAGGCTGTTTTAAAGATGATGTCTTTGGGCGACAACAGACACACCGCGGAGGTACTGGCCAACTACTTCCAGCGAGAAACTGAGTCATGGCTGGGCAGTCTACATCTTGAGCCAGGCAAGGTAGTCAGTGATAACGGCCGTAATTTTGTGGCGGCCATAGCCATGGCAAAACTCAGACACATACCTTGCCTGGCTCACACCTTGAACCTGGTGGTGTAGTGCTTCCTAAATAATTATCCGGAGTTTACAGCCCTGCTCCATAAGGTGCGAAGACTGTGCTCGCACATCCGTCGCTCGCCCGTAGACTGCAGTTGTATGCAGAGGCTGCAGCGATCGCTCCACCTCCCCAAGCACCGCCTAATCATAGACGTTGCAACAAGGTGGAACTCCACCATGCACATGGTTGAGAGGCTGTGCGAACAGAGGCAGGCTGTAATGCGTTTGTGGGAGGATACACTGGCAGGCAGTTTGAGGGCAGACATGGAGTGTTGTCGGGTGTGCAGTGGTCAAAGCTGAAAGACCTCTGTAAAGTCCTTCAGTGTTTTGAGGAATGCACACGGCTGGTAAGCGCAGACGACGCTATCATAAGCATGAGCATCCCAGTTATGCGTCTGCTCATGCAAACTTTGACGCACCTTAAGGATCAGGCGTCTGCAGTGGAGGAGGAAGAGGAGGAGAAGGGAAGCCTTGATGACAGTCAGCCATTATCTGCTCGGGGAACTGTCCTGAACGAGGTGGAGGAAGAAGAAGAGGAGGAGGATGAGGGGATGATTATTTTGGGGAGGAGAATGCTTCTCAGGGGGCAAGAGAAAATGTTGGCTTGCCAAGGTCAGGTACAGGGTTTGTGCGTGACTGGAGGGATGTGGATTTGGCAGAAAGTGCTCCTCCACCCACCACTGTCAGTGCATCATTGATACCTAAAAAGAGACCCCCGCATTGCAAAAATTATGAAGGATCCTTCAAAAATTATGAAGGATGACGACTACTGGTTGGCCAGCATCCTCGATCCACACTATAAAGGCAAATTACAGAACATCATGCCACAGGAGAACCTAGAGCTAATATTGGTGAACAAACAAGCAACTCTGGTAAACCGTTAGAGGCATTCCTGTTGTGAACGTATTGGAGACGACTTCGGAGCTGAGGCTCCCTCTGGTGGTTGCTGAGGGTATTGAACCTATGTGGAACACCAAGAGTCCTACACCTGCAGCTGACGAGTGGTTGTCAGGTGATACTGACTGGCCTGATATAAGTGAGCTGACCTCCCATGATCCTCGCCGGGATCAATTGTTCTTCCTGGTCTAGGTTGGAATTCAGCTTGCTTTTCTGCTGTCTCCTGCTTGCATTCAGATAAGTCTCTTTCAGTTTTTTTTTTTACTGTGGTTTAATTTCCTTGCTTTTTGCTGCATTGCTTTTTGTCTTCAGCCGGGTCCCCTTTGGGGGGCTTTGGCTGGTCTCCGTTCGTTTTTTGTATTTGTTCTTTTGCTCAGTTCTTGTGATATTTTACTGCTGGGTAGCTACGTGTCCACACCAGAGATCTGATATAGGTGGTCGAGACCATGTGGTCTCAGTGTTTTTGGATTCAGAAGTGTTGGAGTTTTTCCTAGGGTTTTTCTGGGTTGCAGACAGTATTCTCTCCTGTGCTGTCCTATCTAGACAGTTTTGGGCCCCAGCGTTTGCTCAATCTATTTTCTGTCTGTGTTCGTATTTTCATCTTGTCTAACCGCCATTATATGTTTGGGGGCTTCCTACTCTTTTGTGGTCTACTCCGGGGCATTTAGCTTTCCTCTTTCCATCTTCAGGGATAGCTATCTCTCTGGCTGTGCCGAGACGTCTAGGACCATCTTGGGTACGCTCCACGGCTGCTTCTAGTTGTGCGGTTAGTTTAGGGGTCTGCAACCTATTAGTTTCCAACCTCTCTGGTGTTAGGCTGCCTATGTGGGTTTTTGCTCCTTCCTCCTCAGCTACCAAAACATAACACATTCCCAGCACACAGCAGCGGTGCAGGTTCTACCGCAGCCATACTGGGCTAAATGAAAGAGGTGTTCATGGTGCACACAGCCGAACTGGCGTTGGAGACAGGGGTTTCATGTCCATGTTGTGGACTGATTTCTCGAGCACCGCTCACACGACTGTTAATACTGAATCGATTGCAACAGACAGGAGACAGCAGTTGTCAACTATGGTTCAAAATTACCTCTCCTCCCCTATCGATGTTCTCCCTCACAGTTCACTTCCCTTTGACTACTGGGCCTGTAAACTGGACACCTGGCCTGAATTGGCACAATATGCCTTACAGGAGCTCGCTTGCCCTGCTGGTAGTGTGATATCAGAGTCTTCAGTGCTGCTGGATCAATCTTGACAGAAAGAAGGACCCAGCTGTTGACCCAAAATGTTGGTGATCTCTCCTTCATTAAAATGAACCATGCCTGGGTTTCAAAGGATTTTGTCCCACCTTCCCCTGATGACACATAGGTTGCCAGCAAAATGGCTCGCTTTGTCCTCCTCTTCCTCCGACTTCTCCAATTCCTCCATTTGCAGCTGCTGAACGTCCAGCCTACACCTCAACATATGCCAGATTTTCCACCTCCCTAACTGGGCTGTAACCCCCAGGGCCAGCGTCAGCACCTGGCGCACCCGGGCAAGTGGCTGTGCCCTGAGCAGTTGGGGGGGCCCACTCATGAGCGACGGCACTGGCACAGGGCCCCTCATAGTACGCCGGTGTCTTTGACGGTGGGGGGCCCACTCACCGTCGGAGACACCGTCGTACTATGAGGGGCCCTGTGCCAGTGCAGTCACCCACGAGTGGGCCCCCCTGCTTGCTCAGGGCATCAGCACTTGCAATACTTACCTTTCCCTGCTCCACCGCTGTGACCTCTTCCGTGCTTCCTGACAGTGACATTCAGGTCAGAGAGCGCGATGACGTCACGTCTGTACGCCCTCTGCCTGAACAGTCCAAGTGCAGAGAGCTGGAAGATGGCGACGCTGAGGAGTCTAGAGTAGAGCAGTGCCCAGCGAGGAGAGGTATTTCATTTTTTTTAATGTTTGGAACAATCTATGGGGAGCATTATACACTGGAGAATTATATTATATATGGGGCCTATCATACACTTGAGCATCATAGATAGGGCCCATTATACACTGGAGCATCATATGGGGCCCATTATATATGGAGCATTATATGGGCCCATCATACACTGGAGCATTATAAATGTGGCCCATCATACACTGGAGCATCATCCATGGGGCCCATCATATACTGGAGCATCATATGGGGCCCATTATATATGGAGCATTATATAGGCCCATCATACACTGAAGCATCATGCATGGGGCCCATCATACACTTGAGCATTATAAATGGGGCCCATCATACACTGGAGCATCATCCATGGGCCCATCATACACCTGCGCATTATAAATGGGCCCATCATACACTGGACCATTATACATGGGGCCCATCATACACTGGAGCATCATATACGGGGCCTATTATACAGTGGAGCATTATAAATGGGGCCCATTAAATATGGAGCATTATATAGGCCCATCATACACTGGAGCATCATCCATGGGGCCCATCATATACTGGAGCATCATATGGGGCCCATTATATATCGATCATTATATTGGCCCATCATACTCTGGAGCATCATGCATGGGGCACATCATACACTGGAGCATTATAAATGTGGCCCATCGTACACTGGAGCATCATCCATGGGGCCCATCATTTACTGGAGCATCATATGGGGCCCATTATATATGGAGCATTATAAATGTGGCCCATCATACACTGGAGCATCATCCATGGGGCCCATCATATACTGGAGCATCATATGGGGCCCATTATATATGGAGCATTATATAGGTCCATCATACACTGGAGCATCATGCATGGGACCCATCATACACTGGAGCATTATAAATGGGGCCCATCATATACTGGAGCATCATATACGTGGACCATTATACACTGGAGCATTATAAATGGGGCCCATTATATATGGAGCATTATACACTGTTTGCATAATTATTAGGCAAGTTGTATTTGAGAAGATTCTTTTTATTATTGAACAACAACTATGTTCTCAATCAACCCAAAAGACTCATAAATATCAAAGCTTAATATTTTTGGAAGTTGGAGTGTTTTTTTTTTTTAGATTTGGCTATGTTAGGAGGATATCTGTTTGTGCAGGTAACTATTACTGTGCAGAATTATTGGGCAACTTAATAAAAACCAAATATATACCCATCTCCCTTGTTTATTTTCACCAGGTAAACCAATATAACAACACAAAATTTAGAAATTAACATTTCTGACATTCAAAAACAAAAAAAAAGGGACCAACATAGCCACCTTTCTTTACGATGACACTCAAAAGCCTTCCATCCATAGATTCTGTCAGTTGCTTGATCTGTTTACGATCAACATTGCGTGCAGCAGCCACCACAGCCTCCCAGACACTGTCCCGAGAGGTGTAATGTTTTCCCTCCCTGTAGATCTCACATTTTATGAGGGACCACAGGTTCTCTATGGGGTTCAGATCAGGTGAACAAGGGGGCCATGTCATTATTTTTTCTTCTTTTTAGACCTTTATTGGGCAGCAACGCTATGGCGTATTTGGATGCATGTGATGGAGCATTGTCCTGCATGAAAATCTTTTTTTCTTGAACGATACCGACTTCTTCCTGTACCACTTCTTGAAGAAGGTGTCTTCCAGAAACTGGCAGTAGGTCTGGAAGTTGAGCTTCACTCTATCCTCAACCCGAAAAAGCCCACAAGTTCATCTTTGATGATACCCCACCTCCACCTTGCTGGCGTCTGAGTCGGAGTGGAGCTCTCTGCCCTTTACTTATCTAGCCTCGGGTCCATCCATCTGGCCCATCAAGAGTCACTTTCATCAGTCCATAAAACCTTACAAAAATCAGTCTTAACATATTTCTTGGCCCAGTCTTGACATTTTATCTTATGTTTCTTGTTCAAAGGTGGTCGTTTTCCAGCCTTCCTTACCTTGGCCATGTCCCTGAGTATGGCACACCTTGTGCGTTTTGATACTCCAGTAACGTTGCAGCTCTGAAATATGGCAAAACTGGTGGCAAATGGCATCTTGGCAGCTTCACGCTTGATTTTCCTCAATTTATGGGCAGTTATTTTGAGCCTTTTTTTTATCAACACGCTTCTTGCGACCCTGTTGGCTATTTGCCATGAAATGCTTGATTGTTCAGTGATCACGCTTCAAAAGTTTGGCAATTTCAAGACTGCTGCATCCCTCTGCAATACATCTCCCAATTTTAGACTCTTTAGAGTCCGTCAAATCTCTCTTCTGACCCATTTTGCCAAAGGAAAGGAAGTTACCTAATAATTAAGCACACCTTATATAGTGTGTTGATGTCATTAGACCACATCCCTCCTCATTACAGAGATGCAAATCACCTGATTTACATAATTGGCAGTTGGCTTTCAAGCCTATACAGCTTGGAGTAGGACAACATGTATAAAAAGGATGATGTGATCACAATACTCATTTGCCTTATAATTCTGCACACAGTGTATAGGCCCATCATACACTGGAGCATCATCCATGGGGCCCATCATATACTGCATCATATGGGGCGCATTATATATGGAGCATTATATAGGCCCATCATACAATGGAGCATCATCCATGGGGCCCATCATATACTGGAGCATCATATGGGGTTCATTATTTATGGGACATCATATAGGGTATGGAGCATCATATGGAGCACATATGGGGCCTATTCTGTATAGAGCATTATATGGAGCCCATTCTGTATGGAGCAATATATGGGGCCCATCATATACTGTATGGAGCTGTATATGCGACTCATACTGTATGGAGCAATATGTGGGGCTCATTCTACTCAATGGGGACCGTCCTTTACTGTATGGCACATTATATGGGGAGTGGGACCATCATATACTGTAGCATTATGTGGAGCTCATCATATACTGTATGGAACATTATATGGGACCAATTATTCTGTATGGAGCAATATATGGGGCTCATTATTCTGTACGGCACACTATGTGGTGGCCATAATACCTTATGGAGGAATATACTGTTTGGTTTTCTGAGCTATTGTAAAATTTAAAATAGATATCAGTCATGTAATGTAAGGAGTGAAGTATTTGTCATTGTACTATACCTATATTTCTCTGCCATATCGGAGCATCATGAATTGTGCTATGTGTTAAAGGGGCCCACTGACACTCTTTGGCCCGGGGCCCACGAAAACCTGGAACCAGCCCTGCCCCCCCCACAACTTTAGCCACATAACCTCCAGTTTTCAATGCGTAACTAGTATTATAAAGTAAATTAAGGTTGCCAAGCTTAAGCAATAAGAATTGATGTCGTTGACATTGAAATGGGCACTGTAGGTGTGTTTACTGTCCTCCACTCCCTGCCGGCTTTGCTTCCCCATTGACTTGCATTGGGTTTCGTGTTTCAGTCGGACCTCCGACTTTTCCCGATAGTCGGCCGATTTCGTTCGACTCGACTTTTGAGAAAGTCGGGTTTCATGAAACCCGACTCGATCCTAAAAAAGGCAAAGACGCTAATCTCTAATCCCAAGCATACATCAATGTGCACCAATGATTTTAGAATAAGGCCTTTAAGATTTTGAAATGGTTGTCAAGGTTGTTGGATTTGAACACCATAGAAAACCTCTAAACAGTACCAGATTAGCATGTTTAGAAAACATACATTAGCTTAGCCATTCCATTATATACAGTGGGGAAAAAAGTATTTAGTCAGCCACCAATTTTGCAAGTTCTCCCACTTAAAAAAGATGAGAGAGGCCTGTAATTGACACCATAAGTAGACCACAACTATGAGAAAACAAATCCAGAAAATCACCTTGTCTGATTTGGCAGGATTTATTTAGCAAATTATGGTGGAAAATAAGTATTTGGTCATCTAAAAACATGCAAATCTCTGGCTCTCACAGACCTGTAACTTCTTCTTTAAGAGGCTCCTCTGTCCTCCACTCATTACCTGTAGTAATGGCACCTGTTTGAACTTGTTATCAGTATAAAAGACACCCGTCCACAACCTCAAACAGTCACACTCCAAACTCCACTATGATGAAGACCAAAGAGCTGTCGAAGGACACCAGAAACAAAATTGTAGTCCTGCACCAGGCTGGGAAGACTGAATCTGCAATAGGCAAGCAGCTTGGTATGATGAAATCAACTGTGGGAGCATTAATAAAAAAATGGAAGACATACAAGACTACTGATAATCTCCCCCAATCTAGGGCTCCACGCAAGATCTCACCTGGGGTCAAAATGATCACAAGAAAGGTTAACAAAAATCCCAGAACCACACGAGGGACCTAGTGAATGACCTGCATAGAGCTGGGTCCACCGTAACAAAGGCTACCATCAGTAACACACTACGCCGCCAGGGACTCAGATCCTGCAGTGCCAGACATGTCCCCCTGCTTAAGCCAGTACGTGTCCGGGCCCGTCTGAAGTTTTCCAGAGAGCATTTGGATTATCCAGAAGATTATTGGGAGAATATCATATGGTCTGATGAAACCAAAGTAGAACTGTTTGATAGAAACAAAACTTGTCGTGTTTGGAGGAGACAGAATGCTGAGCTGCATCCAAAGAATACCATACCTACTGTGAAGTATGGGGGTGGCAACATCATGCTTTGGGGCTGTTTCTATGCAAAGGGACCAGGACAACTGATCTGTGTACATGAAAGAACGAATGGGGCCATGTATTGTGAGATTTTAAGTGCAAACCTCCTTTCATCAGCAAGGGCATTGAAGATGAAACGTGGATGGGTCTTTCAGCATGATAATAATCCCAAGCACACAATGAAGGAGTGGCTTTGTAAGAAGCCTATGAAGGTCCTGGAGTGGCCTAGCCTGTCTCCAGATCTCAACCCCATAAAAAACCTTTGGAGCAATTTGAAAGTTCGTGTTGCCCAGCGACAGGCCCAAAACATCACTGCTCTAGAGGAGATCTGCATGGAGGAATGGGCCAACATACTACCAACAGTGTGTGCCGACCTTGTGAAGACATACAGAAAACGTTTGACCTCTGTCATTGCCAACAAAGGATATATAACAAAATATTGAGATGAACTCTTGTTAATGACTAAATACTTATTTTCCACCATAATTTGCAAAATAAATCCTGCAAAATCAGACAAGGTGATTTTCTGGATTTGTTTTCCCATTTTGACTCCCATAGTTGTGGTCTAAATATGATGTCAATTACAGGCCTCTCATCTTTTTAAGTGGGAGAATTTGCACAATTGCTGGCTGACTAAATACTTTTTTCCCCACTGTATATACAATACAGCAGAAATAGGAGTCAAGTAAAGCTTTAAGGTACTGCCACACTAAACAACATCGCTAACGGGATCGCTAAAAAACGTCACTATTTAGCGATCCCGTTAGCGATGTTGTTGTGTGCGGCATCTACCAGCGACGTGGCCCCTGCTGAGATCCTGTTGTGATCTCGCTCGTCGTTCTCATCGTTCCGGACCCTATTTTTATCGTCGGCGCCCCGCTGGTAAGTATATATCGCTGAGTGTAGCACCTTTTGTTAGCGATTTAGCGGTACTTTTGTACCGCTAAAGTCGTTAAGGAGATCGCTAACCGCGATAGCGTCCTTAACGACATCGCTAAATTAGGCTGCTACTAGCGATATAGAAACAATCCCGCTAGCGATCGCATTAGTATGCGTCGTTATCGTGATCGCTAGCGGGATTGTTTAGTGTGGCAGTACCTTTAAGAATACAATTTTTATTTCAAAGAAATTAAAAAATATATACACACAAATAATGTGGTTCAAAGTTTGATCAGAGGTGATAAAAGTGGTGTCAATAGTGCTACTTATTGTGTTCCTTCTAGTAATTATTTGTATAAACTTATGTATTGTTATGCTAGTGCAGCAAATCACTCGGGATAATAGGTAAAGCTAAAGGCTGCAGTTGACGCAGCCAGTTCCTGTACAGACTAGAGTTGGTGCCTGCGTCAGCTCAGATAACCCTATCCACAGTCTAGAAGATGGCAACTCAGATCTATGCTTCCTGAAAGGCTGTCTAGCTTTTCATGTTCCTCCTAAAGAACCGGACGACAGACCAAACTGTAAATTACCTACAAAAGGGAAAGTGTGCTGAAAAAAATAAAGATCCCATAGTGAGTCAAATAAACCACTAAATACAAAATAAAGTATAAAGTACATACAGTTAGATAATATGCCAACTACTTCTTAAAAAGAAACAGAAGATAGGTGCAGAGAAAAGAAACGTAAATAGCAAAAAGATAAACCCTAGTTGTAATTTAATTGACTGGCTTAAACTACAGCAAAATGGCAGAACATCCAAATGAGACTATCACCAGTAGGAAATGCCAGCAGGGGGAAAGAATATAAAGCTGCACCCAAAAGGTGATAGGCAGACTAATGAAAACATCTGTGTAATGCTAAACAGACTGCAGCTAGGATAACAGAACCTAAACAACTGTAGAATAGGTGTGTCTGCTGTGGCTAGGTGGACAGAGAAACCAACCACAAGGATTTAAACCCAGAAGCATGACATGTATTTAGATTATTTATCACAAAAGAGTATTTATTATATGTCAAAGAAAAGAACAACTGGCATTTGAATAAGGAATTGTAGCACACCAACCGAAGAATACTAGTGAACTGAAAGTCAAGAATGAGCTAAGATTCCATGAAAAAAATGCTGTCAGAAGCTGGAGTCTGGCTATGTATCTTGTGGACATCAGGCCATAACAGTCAAAGGTGCTCTACTAAGTGCTAAAGATATTTGTCTTGAAGGGGTTGAAAAATGCTAAGACCGATGCAATTAAAAGTGGCATCTTGTGATAAATTTGGGAAAACCACCTGATATATTATTCTATTTAATGGTAATAAGTCTTTTTGCTCAAACTAGCAGTATCCATCAAGTCTTTTATGTCAGAAAACTGACATAAAAAGCTTTGATAAGTCACTACATTTTTGCTTAAATGTTAGATTGCACAGCTGAGGTAAACTGGATGGTGCTGTGTGGGAGGGGGCATGGTGGGAGGGGGCATGATGGGGTGTGGCAACCCCCAACTTTTCAAATTCTTGATGAACAGCAGTGTTCCTTACACCACATGTGTGCCACTTCTGTATTTTACAACCACTCCTGGTTTTGGCTTACAAGCACTGATGTAAAATACTGAAAGTGTAAATGTGGCCTATATGAAATAACTCTGCCTTAGGAACATACTCGTACTTTTTCCTCATACTTTTACTGACTCTAGACATGTGGTCTTGTGGAGATCCCTATACATAATAACAGACATTTGGTTGAGAGTTCAGGACTGACAAATGTCAGTGACTGTGTTTATTGCCAATCTACAGTATTCTTTTAAAGATATGCTTACTTACTAACAAAATCCTCAAACAATATGAACGGTTTTTTACTGATTATATGTATAAGAAATGTCAACAGCCAAAGCCCAAAGTACTGGAGAATAATAGTAAAAAACTTTCATTTATTTAATTCTGCCATACAAACATGGAACGGTTGAGCCACGGTTTATGAAGCACATTAGCCTTTTTCTTGTAACTATCTCTGGCCATTTTTTGAGAAAGGCCCACTACGATGCGTTTTTTTTCTAATGGAATTAAGTAAATTATGTATTTTTATCTTTACTCTTCAATTCCTTAGATTTCTACTGTTATGACTAGTAGGAAGTCACATCAAGGTTTAAATGGAGCGAAGTTGGTTTTGACTTAAGTGGTGTATGGGATGTTTGCTATTCTTATGTATTAGAAATGTTCCATGAAATTAGAAATTTGCATCAACTAATATTAGGCAGAAAATATAATGTACCGTAATAGCTCCTTTTTTATTTCTTTGTTACAATTTACATTTTAGTAGAGCTTGGAAATTAATGTTGTCCCGGCAAAAAATTAACTTACTGGTGGCTTGGAAAATTTAAAATTAACAAACTAAACTACTATCAACTACTGTCAATCACTGTTTAAAGTGGCGGCAGGACCTGTGATTGGTGTCGTGGTCAGGTGTCTTCAGGAGCAAGTCTTCGGTGACACGGGCATGATGCTCTGCTGGAGACACCTGACCACAACAGCCTATCACAGGTCCCAGTAGCCTTGCTGACACTTTAAACATTGATCCTGATAAGTGCCAGCAGGTGAGCTCAGTGTTGTTTGTTATTTTTCTAATTATTTTTGTTTGTTATTTTATGATTTTTTTTATTTTTAATTTTGCCAAGACAACCACTTTAGCATAGAATTAACAGAATAAAGAAAGTGTTACATTTTATGTGATTATTGTTCATGTTTTTTATAGTTTCTGCTTTGCACTTTCTTGTGCCCTGATGGCGCTTGCTGGGTATGATCCTTTAGGTAAGTAGACACATTATTTAATATTAATTAATGCACAAAACGGCACCTCTGCTTTTCTAAAGTTGCCCACACACAATCAAGTGTTTGGCTTGATGGTGCTGTGTATGGGGGAATATTGAAACATCATAATTGAAAATGAGTGCTTTGTAATGTCAATAGGAGAAAAGTTCAGAATTTATAATATTTTAACCTGCACTGAAAAAAATGAATGCAACTGGTTGATATGTTCGAATTGGAAGGAAAATGCTATTGTACTAACCGCAGCAGAACTGCTGCAGCCTGTGATTGGTTGCCTTGGTCAGGTGACTTCAACAGCGCATCATCAGTGACATTAGCGATGACAACAAGCTGATGAAGTCCTCTGATCAAGGCAGCCAATCACAGTAGTTCTGCTACTGGTGGAACAGCGATGTCTTCCTTCTGGTCTAAACACAGACTTGATTCATGTAAATTTTATTTTTTATTATACTAAGCCACTGGTAAAATTTTAATTTTACCCGGACAATCCCTTTAACTTAACGTACCATAAAATACCTTTCATTATAGCAGGGATGGTCAATTAAATTTTCCAAGCACAAACATGAAAGACTGTGACTGTTGTGGAGGGCAAAACCAATACATTCAAATTCAGTTCAATATTGTAATTAACATATTATTATTTTATATTACTATTAATTTTATTGCTTATTTTTGCACAGATAAAAACCATAATTTACTAATTTTTACAAAGTTTACTAAAAGGTACACTGCTCCTGTAATTTAGCCCTTGTAACCTTCTCAACACCTTCTCTCACAACAATATGTTGCCCTCACAGCCCCCGCACAAAGTACGACGCCCCTATTATCCGCAACACAGTACAATGGTCCCACAGCGTTCAAACACAGAATAATGGTTCCACAAAAACCCACACAATATACTTAATACCTTAGCCTCCAATATACAGTATATACAGCACCTTAAAAAGCTTGATACCAGACACAGTATGATGGCCCTCACCAATGAATGCCACACAGGTTTCCCACACAGTATGATTCCTGAAACACCACCCCACACAATATGCTGGCTTCCACAGTTAGTCAGATGCCCCCACAGCATCTATAGTCACCCCACCAAAGAGTATGATTCCCCACAGCCCTCAAACACAGAATGATGACCCCCCCCACAATATGATCTCCCACAGCCCCCAATACAGAATGAGAACACCCACTGTATGATCCCAACAGCACCCAATGCAAAATGAGGTCCCCACCATATAATCCCCATAACCCCCAACATAAAATGAGGACCCCATAGTATAATCCCCCATAGCTCCCAACACAGAGTGAGGACTCGCACAGCCTCCAACACAGAAGGAAGACCTTCACAGAATGAGAACCCTCACAGTATGATCATCCACAGTCCCAACACAGAATGATGACCCCCCACAATATGATCTCCCACAGCCTCCAATACAGAATGAGAACACCCACTGTATGATCCCATCAGCACCCCAATGCAAAATGAGGTCCCCACCATATAATCCCCAGAACCCCCCAACATAAAATGAGGACCCCACAGTATAATCCCCCATAGCTCCCAACACAGAGTGAGCACTCGCACAGCCTCCAACACAGAAGGAAGACCTTCACAGAATGAGAACCCTCACAGTATGATCATCCACAGTCCCAACACAGAATGATGACCCCCCACAATATGATCTCCCACAGCCTCCAATACAGAATGAGAACACCCACTGTATGATCCCAACAGCACCCCAATGCAAAATGAGGTCCCCACCATATAATCCCCATAACCCCCAACATAAAATGAGGACCCCATAGTATAATCCCCCATAGCTCCCAACACAGAGTGAGGACTCGCACAGCCTCCAACACAGAAGGAAGACCTTCACAGAATGAGAACCCTCACAGTATGATCATCCACAGTCCCAACACAGAATGATGACCCCCCACAATATGATCTCCCACAGCCTCCAATACAGAATGAGAACACCCACTGTATGATCCCATCAGCACCCCAATGCAAAATGAGGTCCCCACCATATAATCCCCAGAACCCCCAACATAAAATGAGGACCCCACAGTATAATCCCCCATAGCTCCCAACACAGAGTGAGCATTCGCACAGCCTCCAACACAGAAGGAAGACCTTCACAGAATGAGAACCCCCACAGTATGATCATCCACAGTCCCCAACACAGAATGAGAAAATCCACAATATGATCATCCACAGGCCCTAACACAGAATAAGGACCCCCACAGTATGATCCCCATAAGCCCTAATAATATAATGAGGACCCCCACAATATGATCCCGCATAGCCTCCGAGAAATAATCAAGCACCCCATTATGATCCACCAACAACCCCATAAATCATTAAATGTCCCCCACAGTCCCTAAACACATAATTATGGCCAACATATCTGCCCTTCAAGTGAATGCCAAAAAAAACCCGAACACAAAATACTCACCTTGCTCCTGTTCCCCAGGTGCGCTGCTTTGCTCTGGTCTTTAGGCTCCACAGCAGGTGCGATCTAATGACTTCATTGTGCTTGCTGTGGTAACACACGCAGTGATGCAGGCATAATGGTGGAAGAGGGGATGGGTCCAATGGCTCCCTCCTCCACCATTATATTCACCGGTATCTGCAACCCCAGGGTGCAGACAGTGGTGAAATTGAGATGTGGGATGGAGGTGGGGAGGGTGGATGCAGCATGCAACCTTTGAGCCACTGCTTCCAGATGTTTTGTTGTCCTCTTCTGAACAGGAATAGACAAAGGGTCAGATGTGGCCCGAGGACCGTAGTTTGTCCAGGTCTGAACTATAGAATATGAAAGACTGTTGGCTGCAGATTAATCTCTGTACTGTCCAACCGTTCAACAGTGAATATATTTTCAGGAATTCAGGAACAAAGATGATACAGCTTACATTAGGATCTCTGCATCTTGTCTGTCAGCTTGAAAGTGAAAGTGAAATGTCTTCCAGCTACACACACAGTGAGGAGGAACTTCCTGGTTCTTTTTGTTTTCTAACAGTGCTTTAGTCACAATATAACACTATTGCTAGAGATAGAAACTGGTGCACTATTAAACAGTAGTAAATACTAGTTGTTGCAATTTATACAATAATAAGAATTATTCCACCATAAGCATAATCTACTTTAAAAAATCCACAAACTGTACATTAATGTCATTCAACAATTCACTTACAATTTGTCAGATTGCCAAATGCATATCACTGTTACACAACCAATTTGTAAATGGGTTATTCAGGACATTTATTTTCCTATGGAGCTAAGAACTTACCGACAGGTAGTTGTTAACTTACTGCCTGTTCTGCCCTAGAACGATCTCAGACTGCTCCTGCTGGTGATTCTCCTGTTTCTTGTGACGTCATGTTGACAGTGCAACTTCTTCTTTTCTGCTCTGCTCTGTCGAAACTTCAGGAGAATCACCAACTGAGACGGGATAGATCGTTCCTGGTCAGCACAGGCAGATAGTTAGAAACTTACTGTCAATAAGATCTTAGCCCTATAGGAAAAAAAAACCCAAAATATTCTATCTCTTAAGGAACATTATTTGTAATTAATTTTCCTTTTCTATGCAAATATCTGTTTACTTATACATGATCTGATTGTACAGTCAGGGCCAGAAATATTTGGACAGTGACACAATTTTCGCGAGTTGGGCTCTGCATGCCACCACATTGGATTTGAAATGAAACCTCTACAACAGAATTCAAGTGCAGATTGTAACGTTTAATTTGAAGGGTTGAACAAAAATATGTGTTAGAAAATGTAGGAATTGTACACATTTCTTTACAAACACTCCACATTTTAGGAGGTCAAAAGTAATTGGACAAATAAACATAACCCAAACAAAATATTTTTATTTTCAAAATTTTGTGGCGAATCCTTTGGAGGCAATCACTGCCTTAAGTCTGGAACCCATGGACATCACCAAACGCTGGTTTCCTCCTTCTTAATGCTTTGCCAGGCCTTTACAGCCGCAGCCTTCAGGTCTTGCTTGTTTGTGGGTCTTTCCCTCTTAAGTCTGGATTTGAGCAAGTGAAATGCATGCTCAATTGGGTTAAGATCTGGTGATTGACTTGGCCATTGAAGAATGTTCCACTTTTTTGCACTCATGAACTCCTGTGTAGCTTTGGCTGTATGCTTGGGGTCATTATTAGTGTTGAGCGATACGATACCGCAAGTATCGGGTATCGGCCGATATTAGCTGTATCGGACTTTCGATTCCGAGTACCGATATTTTCGTCATATCGGATACCGGAATCGGAATTGTCACTGTCACTGTCAGTGTCCGTCGGTCGGGTCTGTCAGGAGTCAGCGGCACTTACCTGGCAGAAGATCTCCGGCGGTCACGGCCTGGACTGCTTGATGGCCGCCATCATCTTTCCCCGGCGGTCACATGCAGTTTCTCGCGATAACTGCAGTGACTGCTGGGTAATCCCGGCCGTAAAGCAGTCAGTCCGATGACGTCACCGCCGGGGAAGCAGGTAATCAGCTGTGCTGCGTCGCGATGACAGGCTCTGCCTGTCATTGCGATGTAGCAGAGCTGGATCGTCATGGGACAGTCGTTACTATGGACTGCGTCGGACAGGTGGTATACTGTTGGTTTGTTTTTTTCCTTTTTTTACAGGAGATCGATGGCGTCGTAGGAATGAGAGTATAATAAAAGAAATGAAAACTGTGTTGTCTCTTTTATTTCATTAAAAGACTTTTTTCTTGCTTTGTCTTTTTTTTATACATTTAAAAACTTTGGGATTAATAATGGATCGGTGTCTTATTGACACCTCTCCATTATTAACCGGGCTTATTGTCACCGTGCAATCAACGGTGACATTAACCCCTTATTACCCCACTTGCCACCGCTACAGGGCAGTGGGAAGAGCCGGGTAAAGTGCCACAATTGGCACATCTTTTGATGCGCCAAATGTGGGGCTGCTGTAGCCTGGTATTATCAGGCTGTTGAGGGCCAAAATCCATGGGCCTTGACAGTCTTTTAATACCAGGCCGCAGCAGTCTGCATTTTACTTGGCTGGTTAACAAAAATAGGGGGACCCCTACGCCGTTTTTTTTTCAAGGGGATCCCCTATTTTTGTTAACCAGCCAAGCTAAGCAGACTGCTCTGGCCTGGTATTATCAGGCTGGCAAGGTCCATGGATATTGGATCCTTACCAGCCTGAAAAACCAGGCCTCAGCAGTCTGCTTCATCTGGCTGGTTAACAAAAATAGGGGGGACCCCACGCCAATTTTTTTTCGAGGGGATCCCCTATTTTGTTAACCAGCCAAGATATGCAGACTGCTGTGGCCTGGTATTATCAGGCTGGCAAGGTCCATGGATCTTGGCTCCTTACCAGCCTGAAAAACCAGGCCTCAGCAGTCTGCTTCATCTGGCTGGTTAACAAAAATAGGGGGGACCCCACGCCAATTTTTTTTCGAGGGGATCCCCTATTTTGTTAACCAGCCAAGATATGCAGACTGCTGTGGCCTGGTATTATCAGGCTGGCAAGGTCCATGGATCTTGGCTCCTTACCAGCCTGAAAAACCAGGCCTCAGCAGTCTGCTTCATCTGGCTGGTTAACAAAAATAGGGGGGACCCCACGCCAAATTTTTTTGACGGGATCCCCTATTTTTGTTAACCAGCAAAGATAAGCAGACTGCTGTGGCCTGGTATTATCAGGCTGGCAAGCAGGGTCGGACTGAGCCACCGGAGAAACCTCCGGTGGGCCCCAACTCCTGCGTGGTGGGCCCTGATTTGAAAGGATAGGTCGCGGGGCAGAGGGGGCGGTGGCCCCGGGCCCCGTGCTCTGAGGGGGCCCCCCCGGAGCTACGCTACAGTAACTGTATCGGCGTGCACAGCACGCCGATACAGTTACATTCTGCGGCAGAGCAGGGAGAATCGATCTTCCTGCTCTGCCGCCCAGAAGCTATGGGGCCTGAACAGGCGTTGGGGGGGCCCGGTGCCAGCAGTGGGCCCCCACCCGTCATCGGAGGGTCAGCTGTATCGGCATCCAGCCGATACAGCTGACCGCATAGAGAGAGAAGGAGCGAGCGCTCCTTCTCTCCCATAATCCCCCTCTCAGCGTCTGACAGCGGGCGCGATGACATCACCTGCTGGCGCCCGCTGTCAGACGCTGAGAGGGAGAACAGTGAGCAGCACAGGAGCCGGGAGGTGAGTATTGTTTTTTTTTTTTTTAATGGGGGTGCATTATACTACAGAGGCTGTATATGGGGGGTGTATTATACTACAGAGGCTGTATATGGGGGCTGCATTATACTACAGAGGCTCCATATTGGGGTGCATTATACTACAGAGACTCCCTATGGGGATGCATTATACTACAGAGGCTGCCTATGGGGGTGCATTATAATATAGCGGCTGCCTATGGTGGTGCATTATATTATAGACTCTGCCTATGGGGGTTTATTATAATATAGAGGCTGCCTATGGGGGTGCATTATACTATATTGAGGACTATCTGGTGTATTATGCTGTATGGATGCTATCTAGGGGCCATCATACAGTGTTGGACCCATTAAATAGTTTGGGGACATTAAGGGGTCAGTATATATCCAGTGAGGGGCATTATTCTGTGTATAGGGGAGATGTACAGGGGGAGACTTGGGACATTATTAAATGTAAAGTGGACACTTATTGTTATAGGGGAACTCGGGTTACTGTGACTTTCAAAGGGGCACACAGGGCATTATTACAGTCTAGGGGACAAAATGTGGTCACTGTTTTCTAGGGCACTTGCACCCGGCATTACTATATTCTAGAGGGGTGCTTTAAAATTTAGAGGTCACACAGAACCACACAGCAGGTGCAGTAATAGGGACACATACGGCGGCAGCAGCAGCAGCAGCTCAGTATTGGGGTATCACGTGCAGTAATAGGGACACATACGGCAGCAGCGGCTCAGTATTGGGGTATCAGGTGCAGTAATAGGGACACATACGGCAGCAGCGGCTCAGTATTGGGGTATCAGGTGCAGTAATAGGGACACATATGGCAGCAGCGGCTCAGTATTGGGGTATCAGCAGGATGAGGAGTTTGTGCAGGTTGAGAATAGTCCAATTGGTGACCAAGACAGTGCTAAAAATATGAGAAGTGAAATGTGTCTTTGTTGTATTCTCGGCAGTCGAGTCCTGGCTGGAGAAGTCGTCATGTCGGTCTGGGCCAGATGGAAAAGAAATGAAAAGTGAACAATTCCATTAGAAAGAACATCAGCAGTAAATCATTATCTGTACCTGTGCTGTAATCTATTATATGTTCTGTAGGACTGGTATTATTTACCACAGACCATATGGCGGTAATATCAATATTGGTCGTTTTATATATAGATTATTTTTGGCAACAGCGCGGTCATTTGCTGAGGTTCTCTGATTAGGGGCCCACTCAGAAGTTTCGCCCCCACTAAACCAAAACCCTAGCTACGCCTCTGGCTCTCTCTCTAGTCTTTCTTTCTCTCTCTGTTCTTTCTTTCTCGCTCTCTGTTCTTTTTTCTCTCTGTTCTTTCTTTCTCTCTCTCTTTTCTTTCTTTCCTCTCTTTCTTTCTCTGTTTGTTCTTTCTCTCTCGCTGCTCTTTCTTTCTTTTCCTCAGTACCAGCCACTGTGCCCTCATTACCAGTCAGTGTGATCAGCAGTGCTAAATGGGTACGCTTGGGGCCAGGATATGGGTGTGATTAGCTGTTAAATGGGTGTGGTCGGGGCTTGGCCTAAAATTTGCAGCGACGCCCTACGCGCGCCGCAGCCTTTAACCCTCTTTCCTGTCTTCAAAATTTGGGAGGTATGCTGTATGACCTCACTACAACTTCTGGCCATGCTCCTGATGAGCGCGACGGATGGTCTCCTGAGGGATCTCCTCCCACACCTGGACTAAAGCATCCACCAACTCCTGGACAGTCTGTGGTGCAACGTAGCATGGCCTAAAATTTGCTGCAGCAGGCACAGCGTGCCACAGCCTTTGTTCCTCTTTCCCTTCTTCAAAGGTTGGGAAGTATGATGGTGGGCCCCAAGAATATTTTTTCTCTGGTGGGCCCAAGGTACTCCAGTCCGACGCTGCTGGCAAGGTCCATGGATATTGGCTCCTTAACAGCCTTAAATACCATGCCTCAGCAGCAGGGGCGTACATAGAAATCATGGGGCCCCATAGCAAAAGTCTGAATGGGCCCCCCCCCCAAAAAAAAAACCCAGAGCCATTGTAAATGTAAAGTGCCAGCACAGTGAGGGGACACATTAAACAAAAAAATGTATTATGCCCCCATAGATTGTGCCCCCATAGATGCTCCATAGTATAGGCCCTTATGCTGCCGCAGCTGCTGCAACCAAAAAAAAAAAAAAGACATACTCACCTTTCGTCGCTGAGGACCAGGTGCCGGTGTCCTGAGCAGGGGGTGACACCAGGTGCCGATGTCACCGCTCGCTCAGGGCCCCGGCACCTGAGATATTTACCTGTCCTCTCTCCACTGCTGAGTGCCGCTGTCTTCGGGGTCCTCCAGCAGTGAATGATCAGGCAGAGGGCGCGGCGTGCACTAACGACGTCATCGCGCCCTCTGACCTGAACATTGCAGCAAGAGGACGCGAGCAACGGTGGAACGGGACAGGTAAATATCCCTTATACTCACCCTTCCGCCGGCGCGGTCTGTGCAGCCCCTGCTCTTCTCCCACGGTCTCCGCCGCCAGTGTTCAGCGGTCACGCGGGACAGCTCATTAAAGTCATGAATATGTGCGTATTCATGACTGTAATGAGCGGTACCACCTGACCGCTGAACACAGGCGTCGGAGACCGTGGGAGAAGAGCAGGGGCTGCAGAGACCGCACCAGGAGGGGTGAGTATATAGAAGAGCTGCGCTCCCCCTCCCCCGCCGACCCCCTGGTAGTACTGTGTCAGCACAGCTACCCGACCGTCGAGGGCCCCCTCACCTGTCCGGGCCCCATAGCAGCTGCTTGGTCTGCTTCATTCACGGTACGCCACTGCTCAGCAGTCTGCTTCATCAGGCTGGTTAACAAAAATAGGGGGGACCCGACGCCATTTTTTTTTCGAAGGGAACCCCTATTTTTGTTAATCAGTTCCCTCTGACGTCACTGATTGTGTCCCTGGCTGACCTGAAGTGAAAGTGGAAAGCAATCAATTAAGCTTTCCACTTCCTCTCCTGTCAGCCAGGAGAGGAACTCATTCATTTGGGGGTTTACTGTGAGGCTGCAGCATTAGCTGCGGTCCCTGCAGTAAACATTAACCCTTTCTGAAGGATTACACCGTGGGACCTGACTGTGCATGGGATAGGTAAGAATAATTTTGCTTTTTTATTTTATTTTTATTACAGGAAATGGTTTTTGCAGTCAAATAAAAGATGGTCAAAAACATGTGTCTTTATTTCATTAAAATGATTTTTAATTAAAGTGTGTGTGTTTTATTTTTATTTCATGCAATAGGATTAATAATTGATAGTTGTCTAATTGACAGCTCTCAATTATTAACCTGGCTTAAGGTCACCTTTCAATTGCAAGGTAGCTTTAACCCCATATTAACCCATTCGCCACCGCTACAGGGCAATGGGAATAGACGGGCAAAGTGCCAGAAAGGGCGAATCTAATTATAGATTTGTCTTTTCTGTGGTGTCTGGGGGCAGATGTTAGTAGCCAGGGGGGGGCAAAAATAATGGTCCCTCTCTGGGCTATTATTATCTGCCCCCATTCGCTGGCTTTGTCTGTCTGGTTGCGAAAATAGGGCGGGAGCCCACGCATTTTTTTTAAACAATTTTACACCTTATATATATATATATATATATATATATATATATATATATATATATACATGTCATTGAATTTGTGACACATATATATATATTTATTTTATAGTTCATACACTTCTACATAGTATAATAGCCGCTAATTCAATTGCCGGCTTTTGTAAAAATGCAGAACCCGACATGAAATGACACTTGGTGTACATAGGGTTAACCATGTCCTTTGCTATCTGATTTGCACAAACAATTACATCAGTCTATGTGTGCAAAATTTCACACCTGTAGGGGTTAATTAAAGGTGTAAATTCGTAGCAAAAAAGTCTGTTTTTTTTACAACGAATTTACAACTTTAATTAACCCCTACAGGTGTGAAATTTTGCACACATAGACTGATGTAATTGTTTGTGCAAATCAGATAGCAAACGACATGAAAAGACATGGTTAACCCTATGTACACCAAGTGTCATTTCATGTCGGGTGCTTCTGTCTTTTCACAGAAGCCGGCTTTACCCGTCAATTGAATCAGAGGCTATTTTACTATGTAGAAGTGTATAAACTATACATATATCTATATATATATGTCACAATGACATGTATATATATATATGTATTCTACGTGTGTATATTTTGTGTTTACAACGAAAGAAAGGGTTTTTTTAGTTGCGATATTTTGTTCCCATAGACTTACATGGGACTTCCGGTATCGGAATCGGATATCGCTGATATTTAGTGATATCGGCGATACCATTCTGATCCGATATTTTTGGATATCGGAAAGTATCGCTCAACTCTAGTCATTATCCATCTGTACTATGAAGCGCCGTCCAATCAAGTTTGCAGCATTTGGCTGAATCTGGGCTGAAAGTATATCCCGGTACACTTCAGAATTCATCCGGCTACTCTTGTCTGCTGTTATGTCATCAATAAACACAAGTGACCCAGTGCCATTGAAAGCCATGCATGGCCATGCCATCACGTTGCCTCCACCATGTTTTACAGAGGATGTGGTGTGCCTTGGATCATGTGCCGTTCCCTTTCTTCTCCAAACTTTTGGCTTCCCATCATTCTGGTACAGGTTGATCTTTGTCTCATCTGTCCATAGAATACTTTTCCAGAACTGAGCTGGCTTCTGGAGGTGTTTTTCAGCAAATTTAACTCTGGCCTGTCTATTTTTGGAATTGATGAATGGTTTGCATCTAGATGTGAACCCTTTGTATTTACTTTCATGGAGTCTTCTCTTTACTGTTGACTTAGAGACAGATACACCTACTTCACTGAGAGTGTTCTGGACTTCAGTTGATGTTGTGAACGGGTTCTTCTTCACCAAAGAAAGTATGCGGCGATCATCCACCACTGTTGTCTTCCGTGGCTCCCAGGTCTTTTTGGATTGATGAGTTCACCAGTGCTTTCTTTCTTTCTCAGGATGTACCAAATTGTAGATTTTGCCACTTCTAATGTTGTAGCAATTTCTTGAATGGGTTTTTTTCTGTTCTTGCAGCTTAAGGATGGCTTGTTTCACCTGCATGGAGAGCTCCTGTGACCACATGTTTCCTTCACAGCAAAACCTTCCAAATGCAAACACCACACCTCAAATCAACTCCGGCCCTTTCATCTGCTTAATTGAGAATGACATAATAAAGGGATTGCCCACACTTGTCCATGAAATAGCCTTGGAGTCATTTGTCCAATTACTTTTGGTCCCTTTAAAAACAGGGTGGCACATGTTAAGGAGCTGAAACTCCTAAACCCTTCATCCAATTTTAATGTGGATACCCTCAAATGAAAGCTGAAAGTCTGAACTTCAACTGCATCTGATTTGTTTTGTTTCAAATTCATTGTGGTAATGTCTAGAACCAAAATTAGATAAATGTTGTCTCTGTCCAAATATTTATGGACCTAACTGTATATGTTTTCACAGTTTTAGCACCAGTCATATTCCTTGCTTTGTCTCTAAATGGGTTTGGAGGTATCTGCTTGACCTTCACATCTCTAACGGTAAGTATTCCGTTATACATATCTTATACATAACTTCGGTCATTTCATGTCTGACAGGTTTCCACATGTTAATGCATGCCACAAATACTTTTTTCTGTAAATTTGTCTTATGGAGAACATACAAACCTAGTGTTCTGGCTCCTAGAATTTCTCATTTTAAATGTGTATAATTATTATTGTTTTGCATATTATAACATTTTAGATACTACCAGATTTAGATGTCCAGAAACGGTAGCCACAACTGTTATCCAGTGACACAGGTGAACCATACACAAGCCATTTATTGTCAAACTACTGTTTTCTCTTTTTAAATCATAATGACAACCCAAAGCATCCAAATGACCCTGATAAAAAGTTTACATACCCCATTTCTTAATACCATGTATTAAGGAATGAGGTATGTGTATTTTCAGCTTATTCAAAAGTATAGTTACTAATTAAACCCTTTAACTCCCTGTATCCAAAGCCAATTTTCGATTTTAGGCTTTCATTTTTACCTTCTCTTCTTCCAAGAGCCATAACTTTCTTATTTTGTGTCAAAATAGCCATTTGATGGCTTGTTTTTTGAAGAACGAGTTGTAGTTCTGAACTGTACATTCCCTTTCACGAAACAGACAAAAAATTACAAGTAGAATGAAATTGTGAAAATTGTGCAAAATTGTAATTCTGTCCTTGTGTAACGTGGGCCAGGGTGGTAGTCATGGCGAGGGGCTGTTGTTGTTTAAGCACACCCTGAGGCTCCGCTACGTAATTAAGAGAATGTCCAATTTGTGGTGTGCTGTGTGTGTTAAGTGATTCACCCACCTGTGGGCCAGGAACCTCTTCAGTATACAAAGCTCCAGTCCTTTTCAAACACACACAAATGTAATCAGACTCCTTCTTTTTTTTCCAATGAATCTTTACTGAACTCGGGCTTCTTCATGACAGTTACAGTCCATCCATTTTTACAATATACGAGAACGCCATCTCCTGGGCTTTCCCTAGTCTGTTCCTTCAACTTATCTTCCTGCACCATGGTTTCCAGACCCGCAGATTCCCGAATAGTCCAACTAGCTGATACTGAGTGCTCCCCGTCCACTTTCCCCATCATAGGCGAAAAATCAGGTTGCCTCTGCAAAACCTGTTCGGACTGTAAGTTCCTAATGTCACGGGAGGTAACCCACAGACTAGCCACTGATTCTTCCAGGCTGCCTCACTTCCCACGTGCTCCAAGATCTAACATTTCCAGATCTTCCTCTTTCGGTCCTCTCTCTGTCTCACTTGTCACAACTACTTACTTTTTCCTAGAACAATCCTGTTCCCTCTCAACTAACTCCTCGCAACAACTATCCTATTGGTCTAACTAGTTAACTATTTCTATCTTATCTCACATCTAAATCTCACTATATCTAAATCTTACATCTAGCTCTCTAGTGCCCCCAACTGCTGTATGACCTATATAACCTCATACTGCATGACATCTGTCTGAGTACTAACTATCCCTAGCATAGTATAATATAAAAGCATTAACACAGGGCATATTATAAACATCAATCATATATGCACATTGATCCACACATTAAGATAAAACAGAACAAATGTACCCGGTTTCACTAGACAAGCATGCATAGAGCACAGGACCCAAATCAGCCACCTGCACACCCTCTACATACCTCCCTCCTAAAACCATGGTCGTCCCCGACCATGCGGTAGCGGTAACACACAATGGCAATGTAAAACATTAATACAAGATCATATAACACATGCTATTAAAACATATTTAGCTGCAAAAACATCATCATATTTTACATAAAAGTCCACTGTTCCCTTTGACCACATTTGACCTACTCCTGGTCAGGACAGGTACCGGTCCCACTTGGTTGGGACCCCGGAACAAACAGTTCTGTCTCTTTTGAAATCATGGCCCATGTTTGGCCAACAGTTCTTTCCAGCTCACCATCACGTGAGCACAGTATTTGCATACAAAGTTACGGGTCCAGTTGACCCCAGTCCCTCTCCTGACGGGACCCAGATAAACAAACAGTTCTTCATAGGACTCTCTGGTCCAGAGATCAGTCCTTTAACTATCTTGAATGTCCAGTTATACACTAACATTATGGCCCACGTGGCCGGTTCACTTCAGCTCCAACAGTCCAGGAGCATACAGTCCATTTTTCTTCTGACCTGGCTCACTCATCAGGTCCTCCTGCACATATTCCCCCCCCCCTCATATTTCCAGACCACGGTCCCTTTAAGACATGTGTGTGCTGCTCAATTTATCTCCTGCAAGTAAAATTCAGGTTAGAAAAGACTTCTTAACTAAACACACTCTTTACAGCAGCCACACACAGTCCCTTTGCAGTCCCCAGGGCACCGTCTCTTCAAGAGGTCTGAGTCCTACAATCCAGCAGGGAAGCACAACAGGTGTAACAAAACTTGGAGGGGGAAAACAAAAATGTTCAGTCTTCAAATTGTGGCTCTGCTGCCTGCACAAACTACTGGACGCATGTCCTCATGGACGCAGAACAGTCCCACACTTACATAATTTTCTGTGCAACAAGCACAACTTTCTTATAGGACAAGTTGCAGTCACTGTCCTTAATCAGCACCATCAGCATTCCCAGGGTTCCGTGCCCATGTTCCAGGGATCTGTACTGCTGACATCCTTGCTGGCACCTCATCCTCTGGAGTGCCAGAGCGGGTGATGATGGCGGGTGATGATGGGCCTCATTGGCTCTGAAGGCCATAAGTGCATCGCCTCCCGTGCCTGGTCCCACTCTAAGTAGGCCCGCATTTCAGCATCGTCTTCCAGTGGCAGCAGGTCCACTGCCACGGCAAAGAAATCTCTGGGCCCCTTTTCCTTATAGAAGCCGACCTGGTCTCCCTCCTGCAGGGGGCGCTGGTACCTAACGGAGCTGGTGCTGACTAAAACTTTATCGTAGGTTCGGGCCTCCCTAATAAAGCCATAACCAGCAGCCTGGTTAGTATATACCAGAATGCCATTAGTCTCCCTGCTGGCCATGGTGCCTCCTCCCAGCTGGGCCCAGATTTCCCATTCCCGGTTTTTCTTCACCTCCACCACTTTTGAAATCCAGGCGGCCTGGTTGAAGGACGGAAAGGTCCCCTATTCCTGCAGTGGTTGTTGCGAGGGGTCGAGGGCAGGGAATCATCAGTGGCAGACAGAGGCATGTACAGCAGCCTGGGGTCGGGGGTCACGGGACCATATGTCCTCCTTGCGAATACCCGGACTCCAGTAGTAGGGCACGGGTGGACTGAGGCCGGGGTCACAGGGGCGAACGTCCACACTTTCAAGCCAGGTTCCAGGGCGGGGGTACAGGGCTGAGGGCCGAGAGGTCTGCCGCAACAGACTCGGGGATGCTGGGGATGCACTAACCGGAGGCTCCAAGGCCACGACCTCTTCCTGGTCGGATGGACTCGGCGTCGCTTCCTCCTCTGCAGTCTCCGGGCCCGTAGTCTGTGACACGTAGTGCTCGCTGTCCTCCTCTCCCCAGTCCAGTTTTTTTAGCTCTGCATCCTCCGAGGTGTCTTCCCGCGTGATGGACGAGGCACCGCTACCCTCTTCTGGGTCAGCCGTTGACTTCCGCCCGCCATCTTCATCCTCCCAGACCCAGCACTCCGCCTCTGGCAGCTGCCAGAACGCTTCCCTGTCATCCAGGGGAAACTCGTGGAGGTTGTGGATTCCGCCATATTCAGTGACTCCCCACAGCCGTCCGGGGTGGGACCGGTCCCGAGCCTTCCTCCACTCCCACTCAATGCGGCCAATCCCGCCGCAGGCCCGAACACAGGAGTGTGCCATGTTCTCTGCCGCTATCAGTTCTTCCAATGGTACCTTCCATCCAGACAAGTGGGTTTCTTCTTCCTGGCCCCTCCCAAGCCAGAGCGGTGCCAGCTCCAGCTGCTCCTTCTTCTCACCATCGGACTCCTCCTCTTCTTCAGGAACCCGGTACAGTAGGTATGTCTTCTTCTTTCTTCACCGCGCCCACCGCAGGCGGGCACCGCTCACAAGGGGATGGGGCCGAGGCACAAGGCACCCTCCCCGCCAGCCAGATTTTGCGCCACTTTCTTTATATGACACCCACGATGGGCGGAGCTATAGCCAGCCTCTGCGCCATTTTCCGCCATTTTAGCAGTACTCACTGCCGCCATCTTTGCCGTTCTGGGGATTCTCCTTTTTCCTTCTGCAAAAGTTCTTGATCCTGCCGAATATGCCAAAAATGTAATGACCAGAGGTCTGAAAGTTACCCAGTGAGTCACAAACTGAAACGGAGACAGAAATACCAAAACTCCCTTTACTGGAATAGGAATTGAAATGAAATTCAAGATTATCTGAAACAGCCTGAGATTCCCCAATTATTAACACTCAATCAGCCAGGGCTGAAATCAACTTGCCAATCCCAAAATCTCCAAATTTTGTGTATTACACTGAAGTGACAGAGAAATTTACCTAACCACTAGGTGAAGCAAAGTCTTTTAGTGAACTATCTGAAAAGCAGGTGTAAATCTGATGGAGAGGTGTTATGGGAGGCTCTGGGATGGCACACTGACTATAATTTATCAAATACCAACACCATGAATACTGTATACAGCTCTGGCAAAAATTAAGAGACCACTGCACAGTTTTATAAAATCAGCTTCTCTACATGTCTGACAGCCATTCCATTCCAGTGTCAGTTGAATTCCAACCAGAATACACCTCATTCTACTTAATGTGCTTCTAATTAGGTGATCACCTGAACCAAATCTTATTTAACAATAGAAAGTATAAAAAACACTGCTGTGGTGTTCACAATCCTCTTGCAATAGGACAAGCTGGATGGCAAAACAAGTGCTAGTAATATCCCAAAAGTAATAGGAATGAAATTATAACTTTTAACCATGCCAAAGGAGATGAAAAAAAAAGTCTTGAGTGAGGAAAAGAAGGGCTCAATTCTGGCTTTACTAGCAGAGGGATACAGTGAGCGTCATGTTGCCTCCATCCTTAAAATTTGTTTGTCGGCAGTCCGTTACAACAAGGTCAAGCAGCACACATTGGGGACAACAAAGCTACAGACCAGCAGAGGGAGAAAACGACTCTCCACTGACCTGAATGACCGTCAAATTATTTGAATGTTACTCAGCAACCGCAGGATGACATCAAGTGACCTACAAAGGGAATGGCAAATGGCAGCTGGACTGAAGTGCAAGGCAAGAACAGTTCGTAACAGGCTCCTAGAGGCAGGGCTCAAGTCATTTAAAGCCTTTCATCAATGAGAAGCAAAGGAGAGCCAGGCTGAAGTTTGCCAAAGACCATAAGGATTGGACCATAGAGGACTGTACAGTCATGGCCAAAAGTTTTGAGAATGACACAAATATTAATTTTTACAAAGTCTACTGCTTCACTTTTTGTAATGGCAATTTGCATGTACTCCAGAATGTTATAAAGAGTGATCAGCTTAACAGCAATTACTTGCAAAGTCAATATTTGGCTAGAAAATGAACTTTATCCCCCAAAACACATTTCAACATCATTGCAGCCCTGCCTTAAAAGGACCAGCTAACCTCTTTTCAGTGATTGCTCCAATAACACAGGTGTGGGTGTTGATGAGGACATGGCTGGAGATCAATCTGTCATGATTAAGTAAGAATGACACCACTGGACACTTTAAAAGGAGGCTGGTGCTTGGCATCATTGTTTCTCTTCTGTTAACCATGGTTATCTCTAAAGAAACACGTGCAGTCATCATTGCAATGCACAAAAATGGCCTAACAGGGAAGAGTATCGCAGCTAGAAAGATTGCACCTCAGTCAACAATCTATCGCATCATCAAGAACTTCAAGGAGAGAGGTTCCATTGTTGCCAAAAAGGCTTCAGGGCGCCCAAGAAAGACCAGCAAGCGCCAGGACCGTCTCTTAAAAGTGTTTCAGCTGCGGGATCGGGCTACCAGCAGTGCAGAGCTTGCTCAGGAATGGCAGCAGGCAGGTGTGAGTGCATCTGCACGCACTGTGAGGCGGAGACTCTTGGAACAAGGCCTGGTCTCAAGGAGGGCAGCAAAGAAGCCACTTCTCTCCAGAAAAAACATCATGGACAGACTGATATTCTGCAAAAGGTACAGGCAGTGGACTGCTGAGGACTGGGGTAAAGTTATTTTCTCTGATGAATCCCCTTTTCTATTGTTTGGGACATCAGGAAAACGCCTCATTCGGAGAAGACAAGGTGAGCGCTACCACCAGTCTTGTCTCATGCCAACTGTTAAGCATCCTGAAACCATTAATGTGTGGGGTTGCTTCTCAGCCAAGGGAATCGGCTCTCTCACAGTCTTGCCTAAAAACACAGCCATGAATAAAGAATGGTACCAGAATGTCCTCCAAGAGCAACTTCTCCCAACCCTCCAAGAGCAGTTCAACAATGCCTTTTCCAGCATAATGGAGCACCTTGCCATAAAGCAAAGGTGATAACTAAATGGCTCAGGGAACAAAACATAGAGATTTTGGGTCCATGGCCTGGAAACTCCCCAGATCTTAATCCCATTGAGAACTTGTGGTCAATCATCAAGAGACGGGTGGACAAACAAAAACCTAAAAATTCTGACAAAATGAAAGCATTGATTGTGCAAGAATGGACTGCTATCAGTCAGGATTTGGTCCAAAAGTTGATTGAGAGCATGCCAGGGAGAAATGCAGAGGTCCTGAAGAAGAAGGGTCAACTCTGCAAATATTGACTTGCTGCATTAACTCATTCTAACTGTCAATATAAGCTTTTGTTACTCATATGTTTGCAATTATTATATTTCTGTCTGTGATAAAAACATCTGTCAAACACACATAAAAACCAGAGGGCAGCAGATCATGTGAAAATATATTTGTGTCATTCTCAAAACTTTTGGCCATGACTGTAGTAAGGTAATCTTCTCTGATGAGTCTAATTTTCAGCTTTGCCCAACACCTGGTCATCCAGTGGTTAGACGGAGAATGGAGAGGCGTATAAGCCACAATGTCTTGCACCCACTGTGAAATTTGGTGGAGGATCAGTGATGATCTGGGGTTGCTTCAGCAAGGATGGAATTGGGCAGGTTAATCTTTGCGAAGGACGTGTGAATCAAGCCGCATACAAGGCTATCCTGGAAAAACAGTTGATTCCTTCTGCTCAGGCAATGTTCCCCAACTCTGAGGACTGTTTTTTCCAGTAGGACAATGCGCCATGCTACACAGCTAGGTCAATCAATGTGTGGATGAAGTACCACCACATCAAATTCCTATCATGGCCAGCCCAATCTCCAGACCTGAACCCCATTGAAAATCTCTGGAATATAATCAAGAGAAAGATGGATAGTCACAAGCCATCAAACAAAGAAGAACTCAGGGCCGGCGTCAGCACCCGGCACACCCGGGCAAGTGCCGGGGCCCTGAGCAGGCGGGGGGGCCCACTCGCAGTCTGGCACCCCGCGCCCGTTAGCGGAGGAGAGCGGTGTCAGCGCCGCCACTGGGCCCCCCCCCGCTTGCTCAGGAACCCGGCATCAGCTGGCACAATACTTACCTCTCCCGTGCCTCCGCTGCCGCAGCTCTGGCTCCAGGGGGCGCCGGCGCTTCCTCTCACAGCCGGCCGCTGAATGACATCATCATTCAGCAGCCGGCTGTGGCACAGAGCGTGGGGACGCCGGACAGGTAAGACGTGTGTGTGTGTGTGTCTCTGTGTGTATGTAGTGCGGTGCTTTGTGTGTGTATGTATGTGTGTGTGTGTGTGTGTGTGTATGTATGTGAGAGAGTGCTTGTGTGCTGTCTGTGTGTGATGATGGGCAGGCATTGCTGATAATGGGGAGGCATTGATGATGATGATGGGAGAAGATGATGATAATGGACAGGCATTGATGATAATGGGCAGGCATTGATGATGGGGAGAAGATGATGATGGGCAGGCATTTCTGATAATGGGGAGGCATTGACGATGATGGGGAGAAGATGATGATAATGGGCAAGCATTGATGATAATGGGCAGGCATTGATGATGATGGGCAGGCATTGATGATGATGGGGAGGAGATGATGATGGGCAGGCATTGCTGATAATGGGGAGGCATTGATGATGATGGGGAGAAGATGATGATAATGGGCAGGCATTGATGATAATGGGCAGGCATTGATGATGGGGATAAGATGATGATGGGGAGGAGATGATGATGATGGGCAGGCATTGATGATAATGGGAGGCCATGATGATGATGGGGAGGCAATGATGATGATGGGGAGGCAATGATGATGATAAGGAGGCAATGATGATGATGGGGAGACAATCATGATGATAATGGGGAGTCTTTCCACAGCGCCCTTTCCTGAGCCGTAACAGTGCAGAACGCAGTACAGCGCAGAGGAGAGCTCCATATTTTGTATGGAGCATTATATGGGGACCAGTATCCTGTATGGAGCATTATATGAGGACCAGTATCCTGTATGGAGCATTATATTGGGTCCAGTATTCTGTATGGAGCATTATTTTGGGTCCAGTATTCTGTATGGAGCATTATATGGGGGGTGACATCCTGCATGGGGTATTATATGGGTGATGAGGGGGAGACTGTGGTGCCCATAATATTGTATGGAGGACTGTACTGTCCAGTCTGTTCTGTGCGCTGTGAGGATTTGGGGGTTTTTGAGCTATTGTACAATTTACAATAGATATCACTCATGTAATGGAAGAAGTGAAGTATTTGGCATTGTACTGTACCTATATTTCTGTGCATCATGAATCGTGGTCTGTGTTAAAGGGGCCCACTGAGGCTCTTTCGCCCGGGGCCCATAAAAACCTGGAGCCGGCCCTGGTAGAACTGCTTAAATTTTTGTACGAGGAGTGGCATAAGGTGACCCAAAAGCAGTGTGATAGACTGGTGGAAAACATGCCAAGATGCATGAAAGCTGTGATTAAAAACAAAATATTGATATCTGAACTCTTCCTGAGTTAAAACATTAGTATTGTTGTTTCTAAATGATTATAAACTTGTTTTCTTAGCATTATTTGAGGTCTGCAAGCACTGCATTTTTTTTTTATTTTGACGATTTATCATTTTCTGAAAATACAAAATTTATTGCTTGGAAATTCGGAGACATGTTATCAGTAGTTTATAGAATAAAAGAGCAATTTACATTTTACTCAAAAATATACCTATAAAGAGAAAAATCAGAGAAACTTAAAATTTTGCAGTGCTCTCTTAATTTTTGCCAGAGCTGTATATGTAAATATAACAACCATTCTTATATACAGTAGTTAATCTAGGGATACCCGGGTATCTATTACTACAGTACCGTTAACCTGAGGTGGGTCTCTACTCAGGTATATATCTTGCATCAGCTGCAGCCAGTCCCAAAATCTTTGGCGCCAAAACAACCACAGGAAAAACAAAGATAAATGTCTTGTCGGCCATTGCTGAGCCCACATGACGGGGAATTACAGTTAGGAAGCCTCAAGATACGATTCGGGATAGCACTTCAACAGGGCTTGTGGGGATCCCCCTCAATATGGATGATACAGGATACCGTCTCTCCTCTAACAGACACTAACAGTTTCCCCTGGGAGCAGACCGCCTGAATCTGCACAGGAAGGATGTCTTCAGTCTTTTTTCAGCTCAGCAGAGCAGGGATTCCATGGAGCTCCACAGCCACACAGCTCTCAGAAATGCTCTGTTCTTGTTTCACAGCAGAACCACAGGTTCACAAGTGAAAGGGGTTAACACCCTCACAAAAACTCTGTGGCAGCAAACAGTCTTTACAGAGTCCAGACTTCTCACTTCTGATCAGCTGCCTCACGCTGCATCTCTCATAGCAGTCTCTGCTTCTTCAGCATCACATCTCAACATTCTATACAGCAGAGACTAGACCCCATCCCCAGCACACACAGTTTTCCGGGTCTTTTTCCTTAGCTCAGATGTGCAGAAGCAGCAAGGTCCTAGTGGTCTCCTAATGTTGTCACAGTTCACCCTCTTACACTTGAATTTTGAGTTTTATTTTAATGGACATTCATTTTATGGTAAAAATTATCTGAAAGCATGACTCTCCATGTCAGTACGATTTTGGCTATAAAAAAATTGTGTAGATTTTTCTTTAATTAAAATGGTGAAAAAAATTCTGACATTTGTAAAAAATATGTGTTGGTTTATGCCACCACTTTATGAGAACACTAATATTTTTTTTAATTTTCTGTCGATGGAGCTGTGTTAGGGATTATTTTTTGTGTCCTGAGATGCCGGTTTTATGATATCAATTAATACATTTATATTTTTTTGTATTTATTTATGCTTTAATGAGGGGAAGAGAGGTGTGATTCAAATTCCCATCATATTTATATATATATTTATATATACAGTACAGACCAAAAGTTTGGACACACCTTCTCATTCAAAGATTTTACTGTATTTTAATGACTATGAAAATTGTACATTCACACTGAAGGCATCAAAACTATGAATTAACACATGTGGAATTATATACTTAACAAAAAAGTGTGAAACAACTGAAAATATGTCTTATATTCTAGGTTCTTCAAAGTAGCCACCTTTGCTTTGATTACTGCTGCTTTGCACACTCTTGGCATTCTTTTGATGAGCTTCAAGAGGTAGTCACCGGAAATGGTCTTCCAACAGTCTTGAAGGAGTTCCCAGAGATGCTTAGCACTTGTTGGCCCTTTTGCCTTCACTTTGCGGTCCAGCTTACTCCAAACCATCTCGATTGGGTTCAGGTCTGGTGACTGTGGAGGCCAGGTCATCTGGCGTAGCATCCCATCAATCTCCCTCTTGGTCAAATATCCCTTATACAGCCTGGAGGTGTGTTTGGGGTCATTGTCCTGTTGAAAAAAAAAATGATGGTCCAACTAAACACAAGCCGGATGGAATAGCATGCCGCTGCAAGATGCTGTGGTAGCCATGCTGGTTCAGTTTGCCTTCAGTTTTGAATAAATCCCCAACAGTGTCACCAGCAAAGCACCCCCACACCATCACACCTCCTTCTCCATGCTTCACGGTGGGAACCAGGCATGTAGAGTCCATCCGTTCACCTTTTTTGCGTCGCACAAAGACACGGTGGTTGGAACCAAAGATCTCAAATTTGGACTCATCAGACCAAAGCACAGATTTCCACTGGTCTAGTGTCCATTCCTTGTGTTCTTTAGCCCAAACAAGTCTCTTGTTGCCTGTTCTTAGCAGTGGTTTCCTAGCAGCTATTTTACCATGAAGGCCTGCTGCACAAAGTCTCCTCTTAACAGTTGTTGTAGAGATGTGTCTGCTGCTAGAACACTGTGTGGCATTGACCTGGTCTCTAATCTGAGCTGCTGTAAACCTGCGATTTCTGAGGCTGGTGACTCAGATAAACTTATCCTCAGAAGCAGAGGTGACTCTTGGTCTTCCTTTCCTGGGGCGGTCCTCATGTGAGCCAGTTTCTTTCAAGCTTCTTTCTTTCTTTCTTTTCCCAATTTTTCGGACTGACTGACTTTAATTTCGTAAAGTAATGATGGCCACTCGTTTTTCTTTACTTAGCTGCTTTTTTCTTGCCATAATACAAATTCTAACAGTCTATTCAGTAGGACTATCAGCTGTGTATCCACCAGACTTCTGCACAACACAACTGATGGTCCCAACCCCATTTATAAGGCAAGAAATCACACTTATTAAACCTGACAGGGCACACCTGTGAAGTGAAAACCATTTCCGGTGACTACCTCTTGAAGCTCATCAAGACAATGCCAAGAGTGTGCAAAGCAGTAATCAAAGCAAAAGGTGGCTACTTTGAAGAACCTAGAATATAAGACATATTTTCAGTTGTTTCACACTTTTTTGTTAAGTATATAATTCCACATGTGTTAATTCATAATTTTGATGCCTTCAGTGTGCATATGAAAATTGTACAGTCATGAAAATACAAAAAAATCTTTGAATGAGAAGGTGTGTCCAAACTTTTGGTCTGTTCTGTATATATATATATATATATATATATATATACCAGTACTGTTGCTGCAGGCCGCAGGCTGGGATGAAATCTCATCTCCCAAGATCTTGGTGCCGAGATCTCCATCTGTGCATGCTCCGCCTCCAGCGGCCATTTTCCTGGAGTCCACCGCACAGGAAACCATGCAACTGCCGGGGCTCTGGCCTTTCACAAAATGGCGGCAGAGCCCCGCCAGCATCGGAGACCCGTGGAAGCTCAACTTCAGCGCGAAATGGCCGTCGTCCGATACGTTTTACACTTGAAAGCCTCCCTGCCTCTGTTTTACATGTATCCATAATAAAGGACATTTGTTTGGGACGGTGGGTGCCATGTCCTCTTTTCTATTTGGTGAATTTGGATATTGACTTTATTTCTGCCGATTGGCATCAGTGTCTCTGGAATTTTTACAAGCCTTGTGTCCTCGGAGCTGCGTAGCTGTGCCGTTCATCTTTCTTTATGTACTGTACCTTCTGTTTCTTTGTGGAAGCCTCTGAAACTAATCCTCGTGAATGGTTCCACAATTCCTGGTGGTCATATCCAGGGGCGGATTAAGATAGCCAGGGCCCCGGGCAGTTTAGAAGGCATGGCTCCCCCCCAGGTACCCGATGTATCATGTGACATGTCACACCGGTGCTCTGGTGCTGTCACACACAGTGAAGCAGACTAAGTGCAACACGAAGGGATAAGGGAACCAAACACTAGGGAAAGGGAGTATAGACCACCTAGACATATCTAACATCACCCTGCCTGCCCTATCATCCCTATATAGGTCTCGCATCTATCACCGAGCAGGATACCTAATCCCTGCCTAACCCAGGCAATAAACCCTGCACCAGGATGGACAGGAAGAGCGCTAGTCAATCCCCACTAAAGATAGATGGGATACACAAACAAGGGGAACACTTAGCTTGAGTAGACTGAGAGAGAAACACAGACGTCCTCCAGCAACACCAAAGAGGAAGATAGCCGACTGCAATAACTACAAGTCGCAACAGGGATCAAGGGTTATAAACATCATGGTCCAGGTGTGTCAACTAGAGCCGGGAAGGATGCCACTGGGTCCTAAAGTCAGAAGAACTAAGAAGGAGTCTGCAAAGCCAACCGCTGAGATCTTCTGCAGCTAGATGCAGTGCAACTATCTGCATCCTCTGACACAACCGTGACAGGTGCACATCAGTAAATGGAAAACGACAGGGATAGTGGCATATTTTTCCCTTATGTACAGCACTATACATAACATACCACTATACATAATAGAACAGGGTGGGAGATTAATTTTCCCAAGGGGCCAAATGAGAGGCCGTGACTTTAGAGGCCGAACCAATAGGCTGAAATTAATTTTGCTCAATATTGTGTGACTTAATATTGAACACAATATGAGCCCACACAAGGCTCCCCAACATACAATAATCACCCTCATATTGCCCTCTCAATCAAAAACCGAAGAGATTAACCTGTGGGATACTTATACATGTAAATCATAACAAAAAAAAATTAAAAAAATTATCACTTTATTTAGTTGGTTTAAAAACCCAATACATAAAGGCATAAATGTGTAATGCCCCAAAGTTGTGGTGTTTGTGCCTATAAGATGTAGCAGAGCTGGCAGCTACCTCATTAGCTTTGCACTATATCACATTTCCCTTTGCAGATAATGTACATGAGACGTCAGTGCATAGGAAGTGGTTTATAAATGTACAGAGTGATGGACTTATATTATGCTATCAGGAAGTTGCTAAGAGGTAACAAAGCAGCTGTGCTTTCCATATATGGCTATAAGGTCACATGGTTAGACTACATGACCGAGTCCTGGCTTAGCACTGGGAGGGAAGGAGACATTGTGTGTACAGAGTGTAGTCACCTAGGCAAAGTTGAGCAGGTAGGAAACAGCCAGAACTCATGTAAGGCCTCTTTCACACATCAGTTTTTCGGCGTCAGGCGCGATGTGGCGTCGCGCCGGATCCGTTTTATTAATGTAAAACCGGATGAAAGGGATCCGGTTTTCGGCCGGATTAGTCGAAAGGATCCGGCAGAAAACCGGATCCGTCTCATCCGGTTTATCTGTTTTTTTATCCGTTTTTCGACGGATTACGCCGAATCCGGTTTTTTAAAACGCCCCTTTTGGGGTTCCAAATGTGATAGGCTACTGAAAACCTATATATACACTGTTCCTACAGCCCATCTGGTTGTATAGGAGCAAGTGCCGGTTGGAGAGAAGAGCAAGTGGCTGCTGAAGATGGACGTTGTGATAGGAAACATTATGAAGAATTTGGTGGATTTCACAGTGGAGGCAAATCGTCTGAAAGCGATTGTTCTGGAGAAGGAGAGAAAGATACAGCAACGACGACGATGTTTCTGGATCCACCCCATCACAGCCCAGAGAATGTTTCGTGGGGTGTTTTCTACACTCTACATAGAGCTACGAGGAAACCCTCAGAAATATTTTGCATATGTTCGCATGAAAATGGAGAACTTTGATTTGTTGGTGGAGCATATTGGAGACTTCATAAGAAGATCGGACACCTATTGCCACTTCTCCATTTCACCGGCGGAGCGTCTGATGGTGACTGTTCGGTAAACCATATTTATTGGATCTGCTTGCTTCAGAGCACACTTGTCCTGGAATGTTGTTGCTGGTAGTTTGTATACGGCCATCTGACTCAGCTTTAACAATTGGAGATACTATAAAAATAATTTTTTTTATAGTATCTCCAATTGTTATAGCTGATATCTGGTATGTAATGCTGTGATTTGAAACTCATTTTTTTATTTATTCACAGATTCCTGGCAACTGGAGAATCTCTTTCCTCACTCCCTTTCCAGTACAGACTTGGGATTTCCACCATCTCTGGAATTGTGAAGTACACATGCCATGCATTGTGGGACTCTCTAGTTGCGGAATTTCTACCAGAGCCCACAACAGAGAGTTGGATTGCAATTGCAGAAAAGTTTCTTCAGATATGTCAGTTTCCTAATTGCCTGGGCGCTGTGGACGGGAAACATATCCGGATAGTCAAGCCAGCAGGATCTGGATCCGAATATTTTAATTACAAGAAATATTTTTCCATTGTCCTCATGGCCATCGCTGACGTGGAATACAAATTTATTGCCGTAGATATTGGGGCCTATGGCCGCTCCAATGACTCTCAAGTGTTCAAACTGTCAGCAATGGGCCGTCAGCTGTATGGAAACACCTTCCAGTTCCCACCCCCCAGACCACTGCCTCAAACATCTGGCCCACCGATGCCTTTTGTTTGTGTAGGGGATGAAGCCTTCCAGCTGTCAGAACACCTGCTAAAACCGTACTCCAGCAGAGGATTGACACACACGAAAAGTATTTTTAATTACCGCCTCACAAGAGCCAGAAGAATGGTGGAGTACGCTTTTGGGATTCTGACAGCCAAATGGCGTGTTCTATTGACCGCTATCAACCTAAAAACTAAAACTGTGGATGAGGTAATCAAAGCTTGTGTGGTTCTACACAACTTTGTCATCAGCAAGGAACAGATTTCCATTGAGGAACACTTTGAAGAAACCACCTTGCATGATTACCAGAACGTTACCAATAGAAGTTCTGTGACTGTTTCCCGAATGAGGGACAAATTTGCCGAATACCAAAGTTGTCTACCTTGTTGTGTATTATGTACAGTATGTTACCTTTTGGCCAAAGTTCTGTCCCTGGTTGTGTATTACCAAAGTATTTCACCTTTTAACCAAAGTTCTGTACCTTGTTAGGTAATCCCCAACAAGGTACAGAACTTTGGTTAAAAGGTGAAATACTTTGGTAATACACAACCAGGGACACAACTTTGGCCAAAAGGTAAAATTATTTTACCTTTTACCCAAAGTTATGTGCCTGGTTTTGTACAACCAAAGAATGTTACCTTTATTTTACCTTAGAAATAAATGACAGACAACCATTTTAATCAACCAAATTAACATTTATTTTATGAAAATGTTTAACAATGTTTTTTAAATGTCAAAACTTTTTTTTTCAATGTGAAAAATCTTTATTTTTTTCAATGTGAAATACGTTTTTATTTCTAATTTTTTTAATAAAAAAAATGTAATAAACAGTTTTTACAGGTTTGTGTAGTGTGGGGTGGAGATACTACTGGAGGGGCTGTGGGACCCTTCGACAGTGGGAGTGTGGAGAGCGGACTGGGATGGTGTTCGGGAAGGATCAGGTAAAAGAGGTGAAGGGGTGGAAAAAGAAATGGAAAGGGTGGAGAGGTGGGAGACAGAACAGGTGGGTGGTGGAGAGGAGGATTGGGCAGGGAGTAGAGGAGCAGATGTGGTTGGGAACTGGTACGGGGAAGGGTGTTGGTATGGGGCAGGTTGTTGGAAGGGGGGAGGTTCCTGGAAGTGGGGAGGTTGCTGGAAGTGGGGAGGTTGCTGGTATTGGGGAGGTTGTTGGTACTAGGGAGGTTGCTGATATTGAATGGGAGGGGGAGGAGGGACAGTGGCTGGAGGGGGAGCAGATGTGTGAGGAACGACTGGGGTGGGTGTAGGTTGGGAGGTAACCTGCGCTAGAGCATCGTGGCAAGTATGCATTACATGCATCTGCTGGCTAGGAGATAGCGTATCCTTGCGCTCGGCTACAGACCGGAAAAAACTGGTTTGGCGAACTTCTTGCTTCTGAATGCATCGTTTGCAGAAGTGTCTTAACCTCCAGAATGCTGGTGTTGAGCTGATTAAAGCCTGCAGCCATTTGCTCTGACAAGACTTTAAGACAGTTCTGAAATGATGTATTAAGATGCAAGAATTCGGGCGCATAGCTCCTTTCCTGACCTCTCTGCCGCAGCTGCCCAGTAGCCACAGGTGTACTAGAGGTGGCAGCGGCAGAAGGGTGGGGTAAGGGGAAATCTATCTCCTGACCAGTAGCCTCATGCAATGCACTCGGCCACAATGCTGCAGCGCTGGTGGAGGGGACAGAGGGCTCACGTGTCTGAAAAGGTGCGGATGAACCGGGGCTGTCGAAGTGTCCCTCGGTGGCATACTCCTGAGGGATCGCTCCAGAAGGGTCCAACTCTGCAGGTGCCCGAGTGCTGGTCACCGTTCTGTGGAATAAAGAGATAAAATACAATTAGTATACTGATATTGAATGGCCCTGGCTGAAAAAAAAAATAGTTAGACATGTTAGGATTTTTTTAAACATGGGGTGGGTAATATTTACCTTCTGGTGACCATTGTTACCCGGAGGAACGACAGGGCTTCTGCGTATTTGTACTTGCTCCTGTGTCCTCCATATCCACTTGGGGCCCGCATCTCTTTGTTGAACTCCTTTTTGAAGCGATCCCTCACAGACCGCCACCGCTTCACAATTCTCTCCCCTGAAACGAGAAAGCAAAAATTGATTAGTATACAACATCAGTGTTTCCCAAACTCCAGTTCTCACAGCCCCCACGGGTTATGTTTTGAGGATTTCCATAGTCTTGCACAAAAGGAAATCCTGAAAACATGACCAGTGGGGGCCACGAGGACTGGACTTTGGGAAACACTGCTTTACGTCCAGCAACATGAACTGTATATACTTACGGTGTTCAATCTTGGCCTGAGCATCGAGGTCCTCCCAGTGGTCCACGAGTTGTGAAAAGATTTCCTCCCAGAGCCGACGGGTCACTATGACATCAGCATGGCGGCAGTCCTCCATGTTCCACAGTGGCTCCCTTTCTCGGATCAGATCGATGAGGAGGTCCACGTTCAGAACCCCTCCTCACCGTCCATGTCGGGAGCATGCTGTGAAGCCTGTTAAAGAAAAAGAGAAAAAATATACATTAGTCTCCAAACTACCAAGGAAAAAAAAAAGAAAATGTAAAAAAAAATAAAACAAAAGTTTTGACAAAAAAATTGTAAAAAAAAAAAAAATACTTACATGATGGCGATCGCCGCATCGCTCACGCCGACGACCCTGTGAGGCACTGCGAGGACCTCTTTGCCGAGCACGAGTTCCGGAAGACTATAAAAAAAAAAAAAAATGTGCTTGGATGTAGGCATATGTGTTTGGGTGCAGTGTGATGTCTGTACTAAATTGTTTTCTATGTGTTGTGTGTAGTGTGATGTTGTGTTTCAGCATGCAGGAAACTTACAAATTGCGAGCCCACTCCGGGTATCTCTCCACCCCTTCGTTCTTCTTCTGGGAGCTCCTCTTCAGCTTCAATTTCCTGGTAAAAATAAAAAGTAATGCAATTAATATATAGATCACAGAGATGGATTGTGAAAAAAAAAATACCTGTAGACGCTGACGATGCGTGGGAGGGCTCCTAGAAGAAGAAGACGTGTGCTGTTCAAGTTGAGGGCCGTCTTCTGCTGTGTAATAAAGAGAAAGAAAGGGCATGCAATATCAATGTCATGGGTGCATCGCCACGAAGATTTGTCGCGATTGCACATTCTGACTTCTCGCAGCTGAGTTGCTGTTTCTTTGTGTTTGGTAGTGAGGGAGTTAATTTTACCTAGCTCTTTGCTAAGACTAGGTCCAGCCTCGCCCGGCTGCTTTTGATTATGTGCTAATTAGCTTCCTTTATATTCCTGCCAGTCTGTGTGTTAGATGCCGGTGAAAGCATTCATACAGACTGCAGATAGGATCGGTTCTGAGAAGACTTAAGCTAAGAGTTCCTTTGTTGTTTCTCCTCTCCTTGCTTATAGTTTATCTCCTAGACCTTTGGTGTTCCCTCTGTGTTTATATGTTGTATGAAAGACAGTATTTACTTTATCCCCTGTCTGTCTCGTTTGTCTATACTGTTTGTTAACCTTTACCTGTCCATTCCCTATGGTGGTAATCAGGGTCCTTCTAAGGACTAGATTACAGTGGTCAGGGATTTATAGGAGACAGGGTTTACGCTGGTGGCCTGGACCTCTGTACCATTAACAGTACCTCCAGGTAGAGGGACTAGTCAGGACCCCAGTTTAGGGTCAGCATAGACCCCGGTCCACCTCTAGCCAGAGACAGCGTGAAAAGGATTCAGTATTGACCCACAGGATATTATGTCAGGTAATACTATGCTATATATACATGTTAATGTTATCTATTTATATGTTATATAGAATGTTGTCCCACTTGCTAGATTACTGACATTATATATTTATACATCTGCTAGACAGCGTGACATTTTCACCGGCCCTACTAAAGATTCTCCCCAGCTACCATGGATCCAGTGGCCCAGATTGCCCTGCAGTTGCAGAAGTTGTCCTTGGAGCTTGCGGACATTAAGTCCAAGGTTTTGTCCCCCCCGGAGCAAACCAGGTCTGAACCTAAGGTTGCTCTCCCAGACAGGTTCACTGGTGGGCGGGACAAATTTTTTACCTTCCGGGAGGCATGTAAATTATACTTTCGGCTGCGGCCTCGGTCATCGGGGAGTGAAGAGCAGAGGGTGGGAATTGTCATCTCGCTCTTACAAGGGGACCCTCAATCCTGGGCGTTCTCTCTTCCCCCGGGTTCCCCGGCCCTCCAGTCAGTAGATCGATTTTTTGCTGCCCTGGGTCTGGTGTATGATGACCCGGATCGGGTCTCCCTTGCTGAAACGAAGTTACGTAGGATACAGCAGGGAGATCGTCCGGCAGAGGAATTTTCTTCTGAGTTCCGTAGATGGGCCACAGATACTCAGTGGAATGACCCAGCTCTTAGGAGCCAGTTTTGTCAAGGGTTGTCTGACAAATTAAAAGATGTTTTGGCTCAGTATGATTCTCCTCCGTCACTGGAGGCTGCTATGGCCCTTGCTATTCGTATTGATAGACGGCTTTGGGGGAGGTGCGAGGTAACTCCGCCCCCTGTTATGACTCCACCCACTACTAAAGTCCCTTATATTGAGGTTCCCCTGGCCTGTTCTGAGGAACCTATGCAGTTGGGAGGGACATCATTTTGTAGGAGGGAATCAGCGGTGCGCCGCAAGACAAGAAGGTGTTTCTTCTGCGGGAGAGAGGGACATTTTGTTGGGGGGTGTCCCTTCCGTGCCTCATTGAGCAAAAAAGTCACCGAAAAACTGTTAATCCCAGGTTGTGTAGTGGACGACAACCTGGGAGTAGGTATTTCGTCCCCAGGTCCGTCTCAATTTCTCGTGCCTGCGGAGGTGATGGTTGGTGCGAGAGTTGAGAGGATTTCTGTTCTTCTTGATAGTGGGTCTGGGGCTAATATGGTGGACGCTCGGTTTGCCCAGGTGCAAGGTATGCAACTGAGTGTATTGGCCAAACCGATCCCTATACTTTCTATTGACGCCAGACCTCTCGGTCAAGGTAGCTTTGTACAAGCTGTTCATAACATAGACCTTCGAGTAGGGGCAATACATAAAGAACAGTTGTCTTGTTATGTGTTGGAGGGTCTTCCTACTCCTATTGTGTTGGGACTTCCCTGGTTGGCTAAACATAACCCAGTGATTGATTGGCAATCCAGAAAGATAAGCCAGTGGGTGAATTTTGCAAGAATAACTGCATGAACACGGTCATCGGTGCGGTCGTGCCTAGGACTTTGCCTCCTTTTCTGGAGGACTTTGGGGAGATGTTCTCAGAGGAGGGGTGTCAAAAGTTACCTCCTCATCGCACGTATGACTGCTCAATAAAATTGCTTCCTGATGCCTTATCTCGTAGTTTCCCAGGGGCTGGAAAGACGGATGACCCGGTTCCTATCCTTCAGGAAGGAGTGGTGGTGTCGGCTGTGTGCTCTGAGCTTGAGGAGGAGGTGTTGGAGGCTCAGGGGGATGCCCCTGTAGGACCTCCAGGGAAACTGTTTGTTCCTAATCAGTTAAGACAAAAAGTTATCGAGGCACATCATAGTTCTGCTTTAGCAGGACATCCAGGGAGTAAAGCAACTGTGGATCTCCTTTCTCGCCGGTTTTGGTGGCCTAACTTAAATAAAGAGGTAATAACTTTTGTCGCGTCCTGTGGAGTTTGTGCTCGCTCTAAGACCCCACATACCCGTCCATCTGGGGTTCCTGAGGAGGAACGATTCTCGTCGTCACTTGCTTCAGTTTGGAGAAGAGTGCTGAATGGTCTGAGTGCTATGGGGAACTGTTTCAAGCGGAGGTCTGATAGGAGGAGAGTGTCTGGTCCGGACCTAGGTGTGAACGATCTGGTGTGGTTGTCTACCAAGAATATAAAACGCAAAGTTCCCTCCTGGAAACTGGGTCCCAGGTTCATCGGTCCATACAGGATCAGTTCTATAATTAATCCTGTGGCATTTCGTCTGGACCTCCCTCCTACGTTTAAAATCCATAATGTATTCCACAAATCGTTGCTTAAGAGGTACGTGGCGCCAGTTATACCGTCACTTCTACCTCCTCCTCCAGTGGTGGTCAATGGTAACTTAGAATTTCAAGTGTTGAAGATCATTGACTCACGTCTGAATCGCCGGTCCCTTCAGTATTTGGTTCATTGGAAGGGATATGGTCCTGAGGAGAGGACGTGGGTCTCTGCGTCTGAGATTAACGCAGATCGATTGGTTCGGACCTTCCACACGACTTACCCGGACAGACCTGGCCCTGAGGGTCCGGAGGCCCCTCGTAGAAGGGGGGGTACTGTCATGGGTGCATCGCCACGAAGATTGTCGCGATTGCACATTCTGACTTCTCGCAGCTGAGTTGCTGTTTCTTTGTGTTTGGTAATGAGGGAGTTAATTTTACCTAGCTCTTTGCTAAGACTAGGTCCAGCCTCGCCCGGCTGCTTTTGATTATGTTCTAATTAGCTTCCTTTATATTCCTGCCAGTCTGTGTGTTAGATGCCGGTGAAAGCATTCATACAGACTGCAGATAGGATCGGTTCTGAGAAGACTTAAGCTAAGAGTTCCTTTGTTGTTTCTCCTCTCCTTGCTTATAGTTTATCTCCTAGACCTTTGGTGTTCCCTCTGTGTTTATATGTTGTATGAAAGACAGTATTTACTTTATCCCCTGTCTGTCTCGTTTGTCTATACTGTTTGTTAACCTTTACCTGTCCATTCCCTATGGTGGTAATCAGGGTCCTTCTAAGGACTAGATTACAGTGGTCAGGGATTTATAGGAGACAGGGTTTACGCTGGTGGCCTGGACCTCTGTACCATTAACAGTACCTCCAGGTAGAGGGACTAGTCAGGACCCCAGTTTAGGGTCAGCATAGACCCCGGTCCACCTCTAGCCAGAGACAGCGTGAAAAGGATTCAGTATTGACCCACAGGATATTATGTCAGGTAATACTATGCTATATATACATGTTAACGTTATCTATTTATATGTTATATAGAATGTTGTCCCACTTGCTAGATTACTGACATTATATATTTATACATCTGCTAGACAGCGTGACAATCAATTGATATTGCATGGCCCTGGCTGGAAGGGTTTATGTGTGATATTTACCGTCTGCTGTCGTGGTCTCCTGCTCACTCCCAGACGTGTCCTGCTGTGCTGCTGGAGTTGAGGGTCGTCTTCTGCTGTGGAATAAAGAGAAAGAAAGGCCATGCAATATCAATTGAATTGCATGGCCCTGGCTGAAAGGGTTTGTGTGTGATATTTACCGTCTGCTGTCTGCTGCCATGGTCTCCTGCTCACTCCCAGTCGTGTCCTGCTGTGCTGCTGGAGTTGAGGGCCATCTTCTGCTGTGGAATAAAGAGAAAGAAAGGCCATGCAATATCAATTAATATTGCATGGCCCTCCTGGAAGGGGTAGTGTGTGATATTTACAGTCTGGCCTCTGCTCCCATACTCTCCATCAGCAGGCGCATCGGTTGGAGTCCTGGGGGTGTAGGTGCTGCTCCTGTTGACTCTGCTGCTGCTGTTCGGCGGCTTGTGCTGTGGAATAAAGAGAAAAAAAGGGCCATGAATATATTGATATTGCATTGCCCTGGCTGAAAGGGGTTGTCTGTGATATTTACTGTCTGGCTTCTGGTCCCGGCTGCATCATGGCCAAAAATTCTTGGGGTCGTGCTGGTGGTGGTGCTGGTCTGGTCTCCTGTCCTCCTCTCCTGCGGCTGGCTCCTCTGTGGCTGGCTCCTGTTCTGACTCCCGTTCTTTTGGCTGGCTGCATGGTTATGGCTGAGGGTGGTACCACTGGCATTGTTTTTATGTAGGTTGGCTGTGGGCTGGGCTACAAAACAAAAAACAGACAAAAAAACCTGATCCAGCTGCCGGATCCACCAAAAACCGGATCCGAAGCATTGCGGCGCTCATAGACTTTCATTGTAACAAAAAGCCAGAAGCGCTGTTACAGTAGACGTTTTTTCCAGACGCCGGAATGAGACAATTTGCCGGATCCGGCAAAAAATGAACGCGCCGCATGGCGCCTCAAAGCCATGCGGCGCGATCCGGCACTAATGTTAGTCAATGGGAAAAAAACGGATCCGGTTTTAGATTTTGCCGGATCCAGTTTTCAGAAAAAATGCCGGAACTCGCTCGATTGCAAAAACCTGATGTGCGAAAGAGGCCTAAGAGAAACCACAACCCCAGCTCGGATAGCTGTGTGATAAGGACTGTGCATGTAAGCAGAAGTTGGGACTCAGGAATCACTGCACTATTCTTATATCTGCATGACTATACCGGAAAGTAAATGTGATTGCTGCATTTGAATTGAATCTCTGTTAAGTCATTGTTTATCTATATGTACCTGTGTATTCATGCAACAAGTAAAGTTTATCAACAGCCTTTCTGGCCTCCCTGTTTTCTGGACTATTTGGAGTTCACCAAATTGCATCATACTACCAGGAAGCAGAGGTTAATTAAGTGCACTCTGACCTCACACACTTTGTTTTCTTTTCTTTTTGTCTCTGCCATAGCGAAGTGATACCATCCGGTGCATGACCTATGGCATAGTAGTGCATCTTGTTATTATAAATTCACACACATTTGACCAAAAATTATTTAAAAAAAGACCAGAAATGAGGGGAGATAGGGACTTATTTTGCCTTTTCCAATTCCTTCCTGACAGCGGAGGTTGGTACCTAAAGTTGGTGTGGCGCCCGCTCCTAATCGACAACCCCTGTGTAGCCCTACCACTACTCAAACTGACCAGGCATTCTCAATAGGTGATCAGATAATATGAACATACATGAATATATACAATATAGATACTAGTGGGCTGAGGGCTATAACATCAATATTATTCAACAATACGACCAGAAAAAACCCCAACAAAGATCCAGAAGAAATATATATGATGTCATTGTCAAACAGTGAATAGCCCTTCAGATCATAAATTGCCAGTCAAGTGGCAGTGCAATTAAAACCACTAAACATCAATAGGCTTCATAGTCATGTTTCTATGGACATGAAATACCCTATATACAGGGGGTTCAGAAAGTATTCAAACCCCTTTAAATTTTTCACTCTTTGTTGTTTCATTGCAGCCATTTGGTAAATGCAAAAAAGTTCATTTTTTTCTCATTAATGTACACTCTGCACCCCATCTTTACTGAAAAAAAACAAATGCAGAAAGTTTTGCAAATTTATTAAAAAAAGAAAAACAAATATCACATGGTCATAAGTATTCAGACTCTGTGCTCAGTATTGAATAGAAGCACCTTTTTGAGCTAGTACAGCCATGAGTGTTTTTGGGAATGATGCAACAAGTTTTTCACACCTGGATTTGGGGATCCTCTGCCATTCTTCCTTGCAGATCCTCTCCAGTTCTGTCAGGTTGGATGGTGAACATTGGTGAACAGCCATTTTCAGGTCTCTCCAGAGATGCTCAATTGGGTTTAGTTCAGGGCTCTGGCTTTGCCAGTAAAGAATGGTCACAGAGTTGTTCTGAAGCCACTCCTTTGTTATTTTAGCTGTGTGCTTGGGGTCATTGTTTTGTTGGAAGGTGAACCTTCGTCCAAGTCTGAGGTCCAGAGGTTTTCCTCCAGGATATCTCTGTAATTGGCCGCATTCATGTTTCCTTCAATTGCAACCAGTCGTCTGTTGTGAATGGACTTGAAATGAGTTCTGAGCAGAGGCTCCCTCTGGTGGTTACAAGCGGTACTGGACTGTCCAGTGAAGATTGTGAGGATTGGGAATCAGGTGTTACTGACTGGTCCTATATAAGGGAGTCGCCTTCCCATCAGGGTTGCCGGTGATCAATTGTTCTGGTCTCAATCCTTGATTCCTGTTTCCTTTGTAGCCTGCTGTGTCGTGTCTGCATCTCCTGCTAACAGATAAGACATTTTCTTCTTTTTGTTTTTGTGCTTGATTTTTGCATTTTGTCCTGCACTTCTGTGGGGGCCTTCAGGGTCCCCTCCGGGGGCTTTTGCCCTCTCAGTTTAGTTCAGCCACTTATGTTTGTGCATTTGCTTTTTCCAGTTTTTTCAGTGGCTGCTGTTTTGATTTTGTTACACCAGAGAACTAATTTAGGTGGTAGAGGTCGTGTGATCTCAGGTGTTTTTGAAATTAGTAGAGTTGGTGCTTTTCAGGGTTTTTTGGGATTGCAGTAAGTGACCTTCCTATCCTTTTCTATTTAGGTAGTTTGGGCCCCAACGTTTGCTCATACTATTTTCTGTCTGTGTCAGTATTTCTTCTTGTCTAACCGCCATTACATGTTTGGGGGCTTTCTATGTCCTTTGGGGATCTGCTCCGGGGCAGATAGCTTTCCTCTTTCTATCTTTAGGTGTAGTTAGTCTCTCAGGCTGTGACGAGGCGTCTAGGACCAACGTAGGAACGCTCCATGGCTGCCTCTAGTTGTGGTGGTTAGTCAGGGTACTGCAATCTCATAGATTCCAACTGCTCTGGTGTATTGCCCTTTTTACCTGCACTCCTCAGCTACCGAAACATAACAGTGTCACCGGCCCAAAAAATTGAAAATTGTATGGTACTCACAGAAGGGAAAAATATTGTGAAAGAAAAAAGGTTGTCAGAGTTGTCAGAGATATTTTTCTGTTTGTTGCATTTTTTTTTTCCCTCTGTATCTCTGGGTGCTGGGGAGGATTTTTTCTCTCAATGGAGTTTGCACAGTTGTCTGGCCGTGTGGATCAGCTTGCCACTGAGGTTTGGAGTATTGCTACCTATCTTGCTGGGTTGCCTGTTGTGGAACCTAGGATTCCCATGCCAGATTTGTTTTTGGGGGATCGAGCCAAGTTTCTGAATTTCAAAAATAATTGTAAATTGTTTTTAGCCTGAAAATCTAAGTCCTCAGGGAACGCAGCGCAGCAGGTTCAAATTGTCATCTCTCTCCTGCGCGGCGACCCTCAGGATTGGGCTTTTTCCCTGACACCTGGGGATCCTGTTTTGAGTGATGTTGATGCATTTTTTCAGGCCTTGGGGTTATTGTACGATGAGCCTAATGTCACTGATCAAGCTGAAAAAGCCTTGTTGGCATTAAATCAGGGGCTTGATGACGCTGAGTTATACTGTCAGAGATTCCGTAGGTGGGCAGTCCTGACCAAATGGAATGACGACGCTTTGGCAGCCCTTTTTCGGAAGGGTCTGTCAGATAATGTAAAGGATGTTATGGTGGGATTCCCTGTCCCCTCTGGTCTCAATGATTCTATGTCATTAGCGATTCAAATTGACAGACGTTTGCGTGAGCGGAGAAGTATGCGTGGAATAGTGTTGCCTTGTGAACCTGCTTCTGAATCCATGCAGTGTGATAGAGTGGTTTCTGGGGCACAGCGTCATGAGTTTCGAAAGCGCAATGGGTTATGTTTTTACTGTGGTGATGCCTCTCATGCTATTTCAGTCTGCCCTAAGCGGGGAAGACGTTTTGCACGCTCAGTTGTCTTGGGTAGTGTTCAGACTAAGTTTTTATTAACTGTTACTCTGATATGCTCTCTGTCCTCATTTTCTGCTCAGACTTTCGTTGATTCGGGAGCAGCTATTAACCTGATGGATTTTGATTTTGCTAAACGTTGTGGGTTTCCCTTGATACCCCTACAGAAGTCTATTCCCCTACTGGGGATCGATTCTACCCCTTTGGCTGAGAATAAACCTCAGTTCTCTACTCAGGTGATAATGAGGGTTGAACCTGATCATCAGGAGAGCTGCAAATTTTTGGTTCTGTATAATCTGCATGACATTATCGTACTGGGTTTCCCTTGGTTACAGTCTCATAATCCTGTTTTGGATTGGAAATCTGTGTCTGTAACCAGTTGGGGCTGCCAATGTGTTAATACCAACACTCCTGTTTTTTCTGCCTCCCCCCAGGCTCAGGATGTTCCTGACTTTTTGATTGATTTTTCTGATGTGTTTAGCGAAAGTAAATCTGCATCCTTGCCTCCCCATAGGAGCTATGACTGCGCTATTGAATTAGTGCCTGGTAGTAAATTCCCTAAAGGTCGCCTTTTTAACTTGTCTGTACCTGAACATGACGCTATGCGGTCTTATATCAAGGAGTCATTGGAGAAGGGTCATATCAGACCATCCTCTTCACCCTTAGGTGCCGGTTTTTTCTTTGTGGCCAAAAAGGATAGTTCATTAAGGCCGTGTATTGATTATCGTCTTTTGAACAATATTACTGTGAAATATCAATATCCGTTACCCTTGATTTCTGACCTGTTTTCCAGGGTGAAAAACGCTACTTGGTTTACCAAGCTTGACCTCAGGGGGGCATATAACCTTATTCGCATTAAGCACGGGGATGAATGGAAGACGGCATTTAATACCCCTGAGGGGCATTTTGAGTACCTTGTGATGTCCTTTGGGCTCACTAATGCTCCTTCTGTCTTCCAGTCCTTCATGAATGACATTTTCAGGGATTTTGTGGATAAATTTCTGATTGTTTATTTGGATGATATCTTGATTTTTTCCAATGACTGGGACTCTCATGTGAAACATGTTCGAACTGTATTCCAGATTTTGAGAGAGAATGCTCTGTATGTGAAGGGATCAAAGTGTCTTTTTGGCGTACAGAGGATCTCATTTTTGGGATTCATTTTGTCCCCATCTGTTATTGAAATGGACCCGGTCAAGGTTCAGGCCATCTGTGATTGGGTCCAACCTACTTCATTAAAGGCTCTTCAAAGATTTTTGGGTTTTGCCAATTTTTATCTTAAATTTATTGGTAATTTCTCGGTTATTGTTAAACCATTAACTGATTTGACCAAAAAGGGTTCTGATGTGGTGAATTGGCCTCCTGAGGCAGTCTCTGCATTTCAGGAACTTAAGCAGAGATTCACTTCTGCTCCTGTTCTACGGCAGCCTGATGTTTCTCTGCCATTTCAGGTGGAGGTTGATGCCTCTGAAATTGGGGCAGGTGCCGTTTTGTCCCAAAGAGATCCAGAGACCTCTAAAAGTAACCCTTGTGCCTTTTTCTCTCGAAAATTTTCTCCTACTGAACGTAATTATGACGTGGGTAATCGGGAGTTATTGGCCATGAAGTGGGCTTTTGAAGAGTGGAGACATTGGCTGCAGGGAGCCAAACATCAGGTGGTGGTCCTTACGGACCATAAGAATCTGGTTTATCTGGAATCTGCCAAGCGACTTAATCCTAGACAGGCCAGGTGGGCCTTGTTTTTCACATGTTTTGATTTTGTGGTTTCCTTTCTTCCTGGCACTAAGAATGTTAAGGCGGATGCCCTCTCGAGGAGTTCCCTTGCGGACTCTCGTGAGTTATCTGATCCTTCTGTTATTTTGAAAGAAGGTGTAGTTCTTTCCGCCATCTCGCCCAATTTGAGACTGGCTCTGGAGGGGTGTCAGGAGGATAGGCCCGAGCGCTGCCCTGTTGGGAAATTGTTTGTCCCGGACCAGTGGAAAAAGAGTGTGATGTCTGAGATTCATTGTTCCGCGTTGGCCGGTCATCCCGGAATTTTTGGTACCAGAGACTTGGTTAGTCGGTCCTTTTGGTGGCCTACCTTGTCTCGTGATGTCAGGGAATTTGTGCAGTCCTGCGGGACTTGCTCTCGCTCCAAGCCTTGCTCTCGCTCTAGTGGTTTGTTGATGCCATTGCCTGTGCCCAAGAGACCATGGACCCATATCTCTATGGATTTCATTTCCGACCTCCCTGTTTCTCAGAGAATGACCGTCATCTGGGTGATTTGTGATAGGTTTTCCAAGATGATACATCTTGTGCCATTACCTAAGTTGCCTTCCTCCTCTGAATTGGTGCCTTTGTTCCTTCAGCACGTGGTTCGTTTACACGGCATTCCTGAGAACATTGTGTCTGACAGAGGAGTCCAGTTTGTTTCCAGATTTTGGAGGACCTTTTGTTCTAAACTTGGTGTTCAATTGTCTTTCTCCTCGGCGTTTCATCCTCAGACCAATGGTCAAACTGAGAGAACAAACCAGACATTGGAGACTTATCTAAGATGCTTTGTGTCTGCTGATCAGGATGACTGGGTCTCTTTTTTGCCTTTGGCTGAGTTTGCTCTTAATAATAGGGCTAGCTCTGCCACTTTGATGTCTCCATTTTTCTGTAATTCTGGGTTTCACCCTCGATTTTCTTCAGGACAGACGGAGGCTTCTGTCTGTCCAGGTGTTGACTCTGTTGTGGAGCGTATGCAACAGATTTGGGACCAGGTAGTGGAGAGGTTGTCCCTCTCTCAGGAGAGGGCCCAGCGGTTTGCTAACCGGCATAGGACTGATGGTCCTCGGTTTAAAGTGGGGGACTTGGTCTGGTTGTCCTCAAAAAATATTCCTATGAGAGTGGCATCTCCTAAATTTAAGCCTAGGTTCATTGGACCTTATAAGATCATGGAGATTCTTAATCCTGTTTCTTTTCGTTTGCTTCTTCCAGGGACATTTAAGATCCATAACGTGTTCCACAAGTCCTTGTTGAAGAGGTTTGTTGAGCCAGTGGTTCCTACTGCTTTGCCTCCTGACCCTGTTCTGGTTGAGGGCAATCTGGAGTTTGTGGTTGAGAAAATATTGAATTCTCGTTTTTCTAGACGGAAACTCCAGTATTTGGTTAAGTGGAGAGGTTATGGTCAGGAAGACAATTCTTGGGTGTTTGCTTCGGACATCCATGCTAGGAGACTCATCCGTGCGTATCATAGAACTCATCCTGACCGACCTGGTTGCTCAAGTGAGGGTTCGGTGACCCCTCCTCAAGGGGGGGGTACTGTTGTGAATGGACTTGAAATAAGTTCTGAGCAGAGGCTCCCTCTGGTGGTTACAAGCGGTACTGGACTGTCCAGTGAAGATTGTGAGGATTGGGAATCAGGTGTTACTGACTGGTCCTATATAAGGGAGTCGCCTTCCCATCAGGGTTGCCGGTGATCAATTGTTCTGGTCTCAATCCTTGATTCCTGTTTCCTTTGTAGCCTGCTGTGTCGTTTCTGCATCTCCTGCTAACAGATAAGACATTTTCTTCTTTTTGTTTTTGTGCTTGATTTTTGCATTTTGTCCTGCACTTCTGTGGGGGCCTTCAGGGTCCCCTCCGGGGGCTTTTGCCCTCTCAGTTTAGTTCAGCCACTTATGTTTGTGCATTTGCTTTTTCCAGTTTTTTCAGTGGCTGCTGTTTTGATTTTGTTACACCAGAGAACTAATTTAGGTGGTAGAGGTCGTGTGATCTCAGGTGTTTTTGAAATTAGTAGAGTTGGTGCTTTTCAGGGTTTTTTGGGATTGCAGTAAGTGCCCTTCCTATCCTTTTCTATTTAGGTAGTTTGGGCCCCAACGTTTGCTCATACTATTTTCTGTCTGTGTCAGTATTTCTTCTTGTCTAACCGCCATTACATGTTTGGGGGCTTTCTATGTTCTTTGGGGATCTGCTCCGGGGCAGATAGCTTTCCTCTTTCTATATTTAGGTGTAGTTAGTTTCTCAGGCTGTGACGAGGCGTCTAGGACCAACGTAGGAACGCTCCACGGCTGCCTCTAGTTGTGGTGGTTAGTCAGGGTACTGCAATCTCATAGATTCCAACTGCTCTGGTGTATTGCCCTTTTTACCTGCACTCCTCAGCTACCGAAACATAACAGTCGTCCTTTCCTTGCAGCTGAAAAACACCCCCATAGCATGGTGCTGCCAACATCATGTTTCACTGTTGGGATTGTATTGGACAGGTGATGAGCAGTGCCTGGTTTTCTCCACACATACCACTTAGAATTATCACCAAAAAGTTCTATCTTCGTCTTTTCAGACCAGAAAATCTTATTTCTCATAGTCTGGGATTCCTTCATGTATTTTTTTTAGCAAACTCTATGCGGGCTTTCATATGTCTTGCACTGAGGAGAGGGTTCCGTCGAGCCACTCTGCCATAAAGGCCCGACCCATCTCTCTGCTGCATCTGTGAAGCTCAGCCACAGTGTTCTTGTGGTTCTCCTTTACCTCTCTCACCAGGGCTCTTCTCCTACGATTGCTCAGTTTGGCTGGACGGCCAGGTCTAGGAAGACTTCTGGTGGTCCCAAACTTCTTCCATTTAAGGATTATGGAGGCCACTAGGCTTTTAGGAACCTTAGTACTGCAGAATTTTTTTTGTAACCTTGGCCAGATCTGTGCCTTGCCACAAATCTGTCTCTGAGCTCCTTGGCCAGTTCCTTTGACCTCATGATTCTCATTTGGTCTGTCATGCACTGTGAGCTATGAGGTATTATATAGACAGGTGTGTGTCTTTACAAATCAAGTCCTATCAGTTTAATTAAGCACAGCTGGACTCCAGTGAAGGAGTAGAACCATCTCAATGAGGATCACAAGGAAATGGACAGCATATGACTTAAATATGAGTGTCTGAGCAAAGGATCTGAATACTTATGACCATGTGATATTTCAGTTTTTCTTTTTTAATAAATTTGCAAAAATTTCTACATTTCTTTTTTTTCCAGTCAGGATGGGGTGCAGAGTGTACATTAATGAGAAGAAAAATTAACTTTTTGGAATTTACCAAATGGCTGCAATAAAACAAAGAGTGTAAAATTTAAAGGGGTCTGAATACTTTCCGTACCCACTGTAGTAGATGTCTCTTCAAGCAGAAGGCCAAAATGCTACCTCCACATCGTACATTTGACTGTGTTTTGTCCCGTTTTCCAGATACTACCAAAGAGGGACAATTTATTCTCTATCACTCCCCCCACAGCCATCTAATATTTATGAAGGGGGCTTTAGTTCATCTGGATAACATTAATATTCTCCAGAGACCTGGAGAATATAATCTCTTCTGGAGGTCTACAGGTTTACATTATCTCTTCTGGAGGTCTGTGTATGTACCTAGGGAAAGTTTCAGCTATTCTGGATTGTTAACAAATAAGTGGACTTAAGTGGAGTTGAGCAAATTTTTCAAATTTCAGTTCTGATTATGGTCTGCTACGAATATTGTTTTTGCAATATTCGCCAAACACAGCCGAATGTCATTAGAGTCAATGGGAGTAGAAATGAACGCATATGTTTGGAGCCGATCATCAAACATAAATTCAGCACGAATAGGTTACCAATATGGCCCAAATATGGCAAATTCAGATTCAGTGACTGATTCTGAACATAGAAAAATATTTAGACTTGAGAGTCCTCAGTGGTTGATACCTTTTAATGGCTAACTGAAAAGATGGTAACAAATTGCAAGCTTTTGAGACTACTCAGGTCTCTTCATCAGGCAAAGACTAAAACAAAAACTGAAGAATCACATATTTATATATACAACAGGACACAGGAATAATGCAATAGGTAAGACAAGTGCCGTGAAGCAGAACTGTCATTATGGCAGAGGGATGAACATAAATATTGGAACAGTTCATAAATAAGGAGAGAAAGTTTTATTGCCCTCTGATTGGGGTCTGGTGTTGTGTTTTGATGCCCCTAGAAGGTCAGAGACGCAGATTCCTTAATTGATATAGAATGACATGAATCCGTGTGATATATTCATTCCAGCACTAAGAGTGTCAAAGGTCATCATAAGTTTGTATTCCCAAACCTTTCTATCTTTCTCAGATTTGAAGTTAGATTTTAATACCAGTAATTCCATATCCATCATGCTATGACCGGGCATACAAAAGTGTTTTGCCACAGGTAAATCCATTCTTTTTTCTCTTATTGTGTGGCGATGAGAATTCATCCTTGTTCTCAGTTTTTGCCCGGTCTCCCCCACAACGACCAAGGTGTTCATCTCTATCCATGGGGTTGGAACATATACGGTTGTATCTGATGGCTTGGCTGTAGACTATAGAGTTTTTTATGTGTTTTGGATGGAAACTGTCCCATTTAAGGTATGTTGGACGGTCGATTGGCTTCTGATACAGGGATGTCTCTATTTCATTGTTCTTTAGCTTAATGGTGGTGTCTAAAAAGTTAATTTCAGTGCTGGAGTAGTTGAGTGTTAAGTTGATGGTTTCGAGTAGTCTCGAAAGCTTGCAATTTGTTACCATCTTTTCAGTTAGCCATTAAAAGGTATCAACCACTGAGGACTCTCAAGTCTAAATATTTTTCTATCTACTGGCTAACACGGTACAAAGATATACATCTTTCCTATATCATGATTCTGAACATAGTCGCTCCACTCTAGTCTTTAAGCCCTTCAAAGATTCCTCGGCTTTGCAAACTACTACTGCCAGTTAGTTAAAAATTACCCCTAAGTGGTAGCTCTTGCTATGGCTCTAACTTGGAAATGTGCTAAATCTCTGAACTACACAGAATTCGCTGTTCAAGCCTTCAAGAAACTTAATTCTTGTTTCTCCACTGCGCTTAATCTACATCACCCTTATGCTGTTCGGCCATTTGTCCTAGAAGTGGATGTCTCTGCTATTGGTGTAGGAGCAGTTTCATTACAAAATTCTTAAAAATCTAAAAGTTCTCCTTGTAGTTTCTTTTCCAATAAATTTTCTTAAGCTGAAAGAAATTATTCCATTGGTGATAGTGATCTTTTACACATGAAATTAACTCTGGAGAAATAAAGTAATCTTCTCAAAGAGCAGAGCTGATGCCCTATCCCGGATCTCACGTATAATTGGACCTGAATGTATTCTTTCCTCTCTTTCTTCTTCCAGTTCTCAACCTAAAAAAATACTGTCTTTTCTCTGGACTTTGTTACAGATATTGATGGTGGTGGACAAATTCTCTAGATGTCTGATTTTTTCTTTTACCAGGACTTCCAATATTTCCACAGATAACCCACTTTTCTAGTTCCACAGCAAGCTCATATAGTGTCTAAATGTCACGCTGTTACTGCATACAGGAGGTCCGGGGTCTATGCTGACCCTAAGCTGGGGTCCTGACTAATCCCTCCAACTGGAGGTACTGTTGATGGTACAGAGGTCCAGGCCGCCAGCGTAACCCTATCTCCTGCAAATCCCTGACCTTCAGTAATCTAGTCCTGAGAAGGACCCCGATCACAACACAGGGGACTGGAAGGTATATGCCTAAACACAGTAATAGATGAATGAGACAGTACAAGGGGTAAACTGAAATCCACCTTGCATACAAAACTCACACCACGAAAACAGAGGGAACACCAACGGGTACGGAGATAAATGATAAAGCGAGGAGGGGAAAACACCACACCAAGTACTCTTCACTTCAGACTTCACAATACCACGATCCGCTCTGCTGGTCTGCATGAATGCTTTCACTGACACATTCCTAGCAGGCTGGCAGGTATTTGAAGGAATCTCATTACTGCAGAATTAACTGCAGCTGGGCGAGGCCGGACCTTGTCTAGCACAGAGAGTGAGAGAATTAACTCCCTCACTGCCGAAAAACACCAAGCACCAAAAACTCAGCTGTGCGAAGTCAGATTGTGTAATCGCGACAATCTTCGTGGCGACACACCCGTGACAGTACCCCCCTTCTACGAGGGGCCTCTGGACCCTCAGAGCCAGGTTTATCCGGGTGAGTCGTGTGGAAGGCCCGAATTAATCGGTCTGGGTTAATATCCGACGCAGGAACCCACGTCCTCTCCTCAGGACCATACCCCCTCCAATGAACCAGGTACTGAAGGGACCGGCGGTTAAGACGTGAATCGATGATTTTCGACACCTGAAACTCCAAGTTACCATTGACCACCACAGGAGGAGGAGGTAAAGATGACGGTATCACCGGCGCCACATACCTCTTAAGCAAAGATCTGTGGAACACGTTGTGAATTTTAAACGTAGGGGGGAGGTCAAGACGGAATGCCACCGGATTAATTATAGAACTGATCCTGTATGGCCCGATGAACCTGGGACCCAGTTTCCAAGAGGGAACCTTGAGTTTTATATTTTTGGTAGACAACCATACCCGATCGTTCACACATAGGTCCGGACCAGACACTCTCCTCCTGTCAGCCATACGTTTGTATCGGTTCCCCATAGTACTAAGATAGTTCAGCACTCCTCTCCACACTGAAGCAAGTGATGACGAAAATCGTTCTTCCTCAGGAACCCCCGAAGAGCCCCCTTACTGAAAGTACAAAACTGGGGGTGAAAACCATATGCCCCAAAAAACGGGGACTTACCAGTGGACTCGCTCCGCCTATTGTTAAGAGCAAACTCTGCCAGAGGTAAGAAAGAAGCCCAGTCCTCCTGGTTCTCTGACACAAAACACCGGAGATATGTCTCTGTTATGTTTCGGTAGCTGAGGAGTGCAGGTAAAAAAGGCAATACACCAGAGCAGTTGGAATCTATGAGATTGCAGTACCCTGACTAACCACCACAACTAGAGGCAGCCGTGGAGCGTTCCTACGTTGGTCCTAGACGCCTCGTCACAGCCTGAGAAACTAACTACACCTAAAGATAGAAAGAGGAAAGCTATCTGCCCCGGAGCAGATCCCCAAAGAACATAGAAAGCCCCCAAACATGTAATGGCGGTTAGACAAGAAGAAATACTGACACAGACAGAAAATAGTATGAGCAAACGTTGGGGCCCAAACTACCTAAATAGAAAAGGATAGGAAGGGCACTTACTGCAATCCCAAAAAACCCTGAAAAGCACCAACTCTACTAATTTCAAAAACACCTGAGATCACACGACCTCTACCACCTAAATTAGTTCTCTGGTGTAACAAAATCAAAACAGCAGCCACTGAAAAAACTGGAAAAAGCAAATGTACAAACATCAGTGGCTGAACTAAACTGAGAGGGCAAAAGCCCCGGAGGGGACCCTGAAGGCCCCCACAGAAGTGCAGGACAAAATGCAAAAATCAAGCACAAAAACAAAAAGAAGAAAATGTCTTATCTGTTAGCAGGAGATGCAGACACGACACAGCAGGCTACAAAGGAAACAGGAATCAAGGATTGAGACCAGAACAATTGGTCACCGGCAACCCTGATGGGAAGGCGACTCCCTTATATAAGACCAGTCAGTAACACCTGATTCCCAATCCTCACAATCTTCACTGTAACCACCAGAGGGAGCCTCTGCTCAGAACTCATTTCAAGCCCATTCACAACAGTACCCCCTCCTTGAGGAGGGGTCACCGAACCCTCATTTGAGCAACCAGGTCGGTCAGGATGAGTTCTATGATATGCACGGATGAGTCTCCTAGCATGGATGTCCGAAGCAAACACCCAAGAATTGTCTTCCTGACCATAACCTCTCCACTTAACCAAATACTGGAGTTTCCGTCTAGAAAAACGAGAATTCAATATTTTCTCAACCACAAACTCCAGATTGCCCTCAACCAGAACAGGGTCAGGAGGCACAGCAGTAGGAACCACTGGCTCAACAAACCTCTTCAACAAGGACTTGTGGAACATGTTATGGATCTTAAATGTCCCTGGAAGAAGCAAACGAAAAGAAACAGGATTAAGAATCTCCATGATCTTATAAGGTCCAATGAACCTAGGCTTAAATTTAGGAGATGCCACTCTCATAGGAATATTTTTTGAGGACAACCAGACCAAGTCCCCCACTTTAAACCGAGGACCATCAGTCCTATGCCGGTTAGCAAACCGCTGGGCCCTCTCCTGAGAGAGGGACAACCTCTCCACTACCTGGTCCCAAATCTGTTGCATACGCTCCACAACAGAGTCAACACCTGGACAGACAGAAGCCTCCGTCTGTCCTGAAGAAAATCGAGGGTGAAACCCAGAATTACAGAAAAATGGAGACATCAAAGTGGCAGAGCTAGCCCTATTATTAAGAGCAAACTCAGCCAAAGGCAAAAAAGAGACCCAGTCATCCTGATCAGCAGACACAAAGCATCTTAGATAAGTCTCCAATGTCTGGTTTGTTCTCTCAGTTTGACCATTGGTCTGAGGATGAAACGCCGAGGAGAAAGACAATTGAACACCAAGTTTAGAACAAAAGGTCCTCCAAAATCTGGAAACAAACTGGACTCCTCTGTCAGACACAATGTTCTCAGGAATGCCGTGTAAACGAACCACGTGCTGAAGGAACAAAGGCACCAATTCAGAGGAGGAAGGCAACTTAGGTAATGGCACAAGATGTATCATCTTGGAAAACCTATCACAAATCACCCAGATGACGGTCATTCTCTGAGAAACAGGGAGGTCGGAAATGAAATCCATAGAGATATGGGTCCATGGTCTCTTGGGCACAGGCAATGGCATCAACAAACCACTAGAGCGAGAGCAAGGCTTGGAGCGAGAGCAAGTCCCGCAGGACTGCACAAATTCCCTGACATCCCGAGACAAGGTAGGCCACCAAAAGGACCGACTAACCAAGTCTCTGGTACCAAAAATTCCGGGATGACCGGCCAACGCGGAACAATGAATCTCAGACATCACACTCTTTTTCCACTGGTCCGGGACAAACAATTTCCAACAGGGCAGCGCTCGGGCCTATCCTCCTGACACCCCTCCAGAGCCAGTCTCAAATTGGGCGAGATGGCAGAAAGAACTACACCTTCTTTCAAAATAACAGAAGGATCAGATAACTCAGGAGAGTCCGCAAGGAAACTCCTCGAGAGGGCATCCGCCTTAACATTCTTAGTGCCAGGAAGAAAGGAAACCACAAAATTAAAACGTGTGAAAAACAAGGCCCACCTGGCCTGTCTAGGATTAAGTCGCTTGGCAGATTCCAGATAAACCAGATTCTTATGGTCCGTAAGGACCACCACCTGATGTTTGGCTCCTCCAGCCAATGTCTCCACTCTTCAAAAGCCCACTTCATGGCCAATAACTCCCGATTACCCACGTCATAATTACGTTCAGTAGGAGAAAATTTTCGAGAGAAAAAGGCACAAGGGTTACTTTTAGAGGTCTCTGGATCTCTTTGGGACAAAACGGCACCTGCCCCAATTTCAGAGGCATCAACCTCCACCTGAAATGGCAGAGAAACATCAGGCTGCCGTAGAACAGGAGCAGAAGTGAATCTCTGCTTAAGTTCCTGAAATGCAGAGACTGCCTCAGGAGGCCAATTCACCACATCAGAACCCTTTTTGGTCAAATCAGTTAATGGTTTAACAATAACCGAGAAATTACCAATAAATTTACGATAAAAATTGGCAAAACCCAAAAATCTTTGAAGAGCCTTTAATGAAGTAGGTTGGACCCAATCACAGATGGCCTGAACCTTGACCGGGTCCATTTCAATAACAGATGGGGACAAAATGAATCCCAGAAATTAGATCCTCTGTACGCCAAAAAGACACTTTGATCCCTTCACATACAGAGCATTCTCTCTCAAAATCTGGAATACAGTTCGAACATGTTTCACATGAGAGTCCCAGTCATTGGAAAAAATCAAGATATCATCCAAATAAACAATCAGAAATTTATCCACAAAATCCCTGAAAATGTCATTCATGAAGGACTGGAAGACAGAAGGAGCATTAGTGAGCCCAAAGGGCATCACAAGGTACTCAAAATGCCCCTCAGGGGTATTAAATGCCGTCTTCCATTCATCCCCGTGCTTAATGCGAATAAGGTTATATGCCCCCCTGAGGTCAAGCTTGGTAAACCAAGTAGCGTTTTTCACCCTGGAAAACAGGTCAGAAATCAAGGGTAACGGATATTGATATTTCACAGTAATATTGTTCAAAAGACGATAATCAATACACGGCCTTAATGAATCATCCTTTTTGGCCACAAAGAAAAAACCGGCACCTAAGGGTGAAGAGGATGGTCTGATATGACCCTTCTCCAATGATCCTTGATATAAGACCGCATAGCGTCATGTTCAGGTACAGACAAGTTAAAAAGGCGACCTTTAGGGAATTTACTACCAGGCACTAATTCAATAGCGCAGTCATAGCTCCTATGGGGAGGCAAGGATGCAGATTTACTTTCGCTAAACACATCAGAAAAATCAATCAAAAAGTCAGGAACATCCTGAGCCTGGGGGGAGGCAGAAAAAACAGGAGTGTTGGTATTAACACATTGGCAGCCCCAACTGGTTACAGACACAGATTTCCAATCCAAAACAGGATTATGAGACTGTAACCAAGGGAAACCCAGTACGATAATGTCATGCAGATTATACAGAACCAAAAATTTGCAGCTCTCCTGATGATCAGGTTCAACCCTCATTATCACCTGAGTAGAGAACTGAGGTTTATTCGCAGCCAAAGGGGTAGAATCGATCCCCAGTAGGGGAATAGACTTCCGTAGGGGTATCAAGGGAAACCCACAACGTTTAGCAAAATCAAAATCCATCAGGTTAATAGCTGCTCCCGAATCAACGAAAGCCTGAGCAGAAAATGAGGACAGAGAGCATATCAGGGTAACAGTTAATAAAAACTTAGTCTGAACACTACCCAAGACAACTGAGCGTGCAAAACGTCTTCCCCGCTTAGGGCAGACTGAAATAGCATGAGAGGCATCACCACAGTAGAAACATAACCATTGCGCTTTCGAAACTCATGACGCTGTGCCCCAGAAACCACTCTATCACACTGCATGGATTCAGAAGCAGGTTCACAAGGCAACACTATTCCACGCATACTTCTCCGCTCACGCAAACGTCTGTCAATTTGAATCGCTAATGACATAGAATCATTGAGACCAGAGGGGACAGGGAATCCCACCATAACATCCTTTACATTATCTGACAGACCCTTCCGAAAAAGGGCTGCCAAAGCGTCGTCATTCCATTTGGTCAGGACTGCCCACCTGCGGAATCTCTGACAGTATAACTCAGCGTCATCAAGCCCCTGATTTAATGCCAACAAGGCTTTTTCAGCTTGATCAGTGACATTAGGCTCATCGTACAATAACCCCAAAGCCTGAAAAAATGCATCAACATCACTCAAAACAGGATCCCCAGGTGTCAGGGAAAAAGCCCAATCCTGAGGATCGCCGCGCAGGAGAGAGATGACAATTTGAACCTGCTGCGCTGCGTTCCCTGAGGACTTAGATTTTAAGGCAAAAAACAATTTACAGTTATTTTTGAAATTCAGAAACTTAGCTCGATCCCCTAAAAACAAATCTGGCATGGGAATCCTAGGTTCCACAACAGGCAACCCAGCAAGATAGGCAGCAATACTCCGAACCTCAGTGGCAAGCTGATCCACACAGCCAGACAACTGTGCAAACTCCATTGAGAGAAAAATCCTCCCCAGCACCCAGAGATACAGAGGGAAAAAAAAAAAATGCAACAAACAGAAAAATATCTCTGACAACTCTGACAACCTTTTTTCTTTCACAATATTTTTCCCTTCTGTGAGTACCATACAATTTTCAATTTTTAGGCCGGTGATACTGTTATGTTTCGGTAGCTGAGGAGTGCAGGTAAAAAAGGCAATACACCAGAGCAGTTGGAATCTATGAGATTGCAGTACCCTGACTAACACCACAACTAGAGGCAGCCGTGGAGCGTTCCTACGTTGGTCCTAGACGCCTCGTCACAGCCTGAGAAACTAACTACACCTAAAGATAGAAAGAGGAAAGCTATCTGCCCCGGAGCAGATCCCCAAAGAACATAGAAAGCCCCCAAACATGTAATGGCGGTTAGACAAGAAGAAATACTGACACAGACAGAAAATAGTATGAGCAAACGTTGGGGCCCAAACTACCTAAATAGAAAAGGATAGGAAGGGCACTTACTGCAATCCCAAAAAACCCTGAAAAGCACCAACTCTACTAATTTCAAAAACACCTGAGATCACACGACCTCTACCACCTAAATTAGTTCTCTGGTGTAACAAAATCAAAACAGCAGCCACTGAAAAAACTGGAAAAAGCAAATGTACAAACATCAGTGGCTGAACTAAACTGAGAGGGCAAAAGCCCCCGGAGGGGACCCTGAAGGCCCCCACAGAAGTGCAGGACAAAATGCAAAAATCAAGACAAAAAACAAAAAGAAGAAAATGTCTTATCTGTTAGCAGGAGATGCAGACACGACACAGCAGGCTACAAAGAAAACAGGAATCAAGGATTGAGACCAGAACAATTGATCACCGGCAACCCTGATGGGAAGGCGACTCCCTTATATAAGACCAGTCAGTAACACCTGATTCCCAATACTCACAATCTTCACTGGACAGTCCAGTACCGCTTGTAACCACCAGAGGGAGCCTCTGCTCAGAACTCATTTCAAGCCTGTTCCACAACATGTCTCCAAACTCTGGTTCAGACGTTCTGTCTGACCATTGGTCTGCGGATGAAAAGCCGATGAAAACGACAACTGCATCCCCCGCCGTGTACAAAATGCCTTCCAGAATTTGGACACAAACTGAGACCCTCGATCCGACACCACATCGGAGGGTACCCCGTGAAGCCTCACAATCTCCCCAATGAACACCTGCGCCAGAGTTTTAGCATTAGGAAGAGCAGGAAGAGCGATAAAATGAGCCATCTTGCTGAACCTGTCCACTCAACAAGTATGGCTGTTTTACCCAAAGACGGCGGGAGGTCCGTAATAAAGTCCATAGACAGATGAGTCCACGGACGCTCCAGGATCTTCAAAGGTAAGAGGGCCCCAGACGGACGGGTATGTGGGGTCTTAGAGCGCGCACAAACCCCACAGGACGCAACAAAAGTTACCACCTCCCTATGTAAGTTAGGCCACCAAAACTGCCGCGAGAGAAAATCCACAGTTGCTTTACTCCCTGGGTGTCCTGCAAGGCTGAGTTATAGTGTGCCTCAATCACCTTTTGTCGCAAGTGATCCGGAACAAACAGTCTCCCTGGAGGTCCAACAGGGGCGTCCCCCTGAGCCTCCAATACCTCCTTCTCAAGCTCAGAGCATACTGCCGACACCACCACCCCTCCTGAAGGATCGGAACCGGGTCATCCGTCTTCCCGGCCCCAGGGAAACTACGAGACAAGGCATCCGCCTTTACATTTTTTGACCCAGGACGATATGTGACAACAAAATTAAACCTGGTAAAAAATAACGACCACCTAGCTTGTCTGGGATTCAGACGTTTTGCGGACTCTAAATACAGCAAGTTCTTGTGATCGGTGATGACGGTGACCGGGTGGACTGCCCCTCCAAAAAATGACGCCACTCCTCAAAAGCTAACTTAATGGCCAAGAGCTCCCTATTGCCGACATCGTAATTCCTCTCAGCGGACGACAATTTTTTAGAGAAGAAAGCGCACGGGTGCCACTTACCAGGGGACGAACCTGTGACAATACTGCTCCCACCCCTACCTGAGAAGCGTCCACCTCCACAATGAACGGCTGTGACGCATCCGGTTGAATGAGTATGGGAGCCGAAGCAAAACATTTTTTCAAGGAGGAAAACGCTTGACAAGCCTTGTCAGACCACCTAGAAAAATCCGTCCCTTTTTTAGTCATGTCCGTGAGAGGTTTAACTATGGACGAGAAATTATGAATAATTTCCGGTAGTAGTTAGCAAACCCCAGGAAACGTTGTAGTGCCTTAAGATCCTCTGGCAGATCCCACTCAAGAACTGCCCGCACTTTCCCAGGGTCCATACGAAAACCGGACGCTGATACCAGGAAACCTAAAAACTGAAGTTCCTGTACGGCGAACACACACTTTTCCCATTTGGCGTACAGTTTATTATCCCGCAAGATCTGCAACACCTGCCTAACATGCTCCTGATGAGACACCAGATCCGGCGAGTAAATTAAGATGTCATTCAGATATATGACAACAAACTGTCCCACTAGGCGGTGAAAAATGTCATTAACAAAGTGTTGGAACACCGCCGGGGCATTAGTCAGACCAAATGGCATGACAAGGTTCTCATAATGCCCCTCTGGAGTGTTAAACGCCGTCTTCCATTCATCCCCTCCTTCATCCTAATCAGATTGTACGCCCCCCTGAGATCCAACTTAGAGAACCATTTGGTGCCCACGATCTGATTGAAGAGATCGGGAATAAGTGGGAGCGGATACGGATCTCGGACCGTAATCCGATTGAGTTCACGGAAATCCAGGCAAGGGCGTAGGCCTCCATCTTTCTTCTTCACAAAGAAGAACCCCGCGGCCACCGGGGAAGATGAAGGTCTAATATGCCCCTTAGCCAGACTCTCTGAAATATAATCCTTCATGGCCTGTCTCTCAGGACCAGAAAGGTTATACAACCTAGATTTCGGTAACTTGACCCCAGGGAGCAATTTAACAGAACAGTCATACACGCGATGAGGAGGTAGTTCTTGACACCCTTTCTCCGAGAATACATCCTCAAAGTCCACCAGAAATGGAGGTAAGGTCCTAGGAGCGACCGCACCAATGACCGTATTCATGCAGTTTTTATTACAGAATTCACTCCATTGGCTTATCTCTCTGGATTGCCAATTAATAACCGGGTTATGCTTGGTTAACCAAGGAAGGCCCAGCACTATAGGAGTGGGAAGACCCTCCAACACGTAACACGACAACAGTTCTTTATGTATCGCCCCCACTTGAAGATCTATGTTATGCACTGCTTGCAAAAAACTACCCTGACCGAGAGGTCTGGCGTCGATCGAGAATATGAGGATGGGTTTAGCCAATACACTCAGTCGCATACCTTGAACCCGGGCAAAGCGAGCATCCACCAGATTAGCCCCGGCCCCACTATCCAGAAGAACAGATATCCTCTCAGTTCTCGCACCCACCACCACCTCCGCCGGCACGAGGAATTGAGACGGACCTAGGGACGAAATACCTACTCCCAGTTTGCCGTCCACCACACAACCTGGGATCAATAGTTTTCCGGCGACTTCTCACTCTGCAAAGGACGGGATGGACACCCCCCAATAAAATGTCCCTTTCTCCCGCAGAAGAAACACCTTCCTGTCTTGTGGCGCACTGCCGATCCCCTCCCCCGGAATGATGTCCCTCCTAACTGCATCGGCTCTTCTGGACTGACCAGGGGAACCTCTATATAAGGGGCCCTAGTAGAAGGTGGAGTCATCACAGGGGGAGGAGTTACCCCGCACCTCTCCCGAAGCCGCCTGTCAATGCGAATAGCAAGGGCCATAGCGGCCTCCAGTGACGTGGGTGGGTCATACTGTGCCAGCACATCCTTTAATTTGTCAGATAAACCTTGACAAAACTGGCTCCTAAGAGCCGGGTCATTCCACTGGGTGTCCGTGGCACACCTACGGAACTCCGAACAGAATTCCTCCGCCGGACGATCTCCCTGCTGTATCCTACGTAACTTAGATTCAGCAAGGGAGACCCGATCCGGTCATCATATACAAGACCCAGAGCTGCGAAAAACCTATCCACTGACTGGAGAGCTGGGGAGCCCGGGGGGAGAGAGAATGCCCAGGATTGGGGGTCCCTTGTAGGAGTGAGATGACAATCCCCACCCTTTGTTCTTCACCCCCAGATGACCGAGGTCGCAGCCGAAAGTACAATTTACATGCTTCCCGGAAAGCAAAAAACTTGTCCCGCCCCCCAGTGAACCTGTCAGGGCGAGCTACTTTAGGTTCTGGACCGGCTTGCTCCAGGGGGTACAAAACCTTGGACTTAACGTCCGCCAGCTCCATAGACAAACTCTGCAACTGCCGAGCTAGACTGGCTACTGGATCCATGGTAGCTGGAGAAAATCTTTAGTGGTCGGTGAAAATGTCACGCTGTTACTGCATACAGGAGGTCCGGGGTCTATGCTGACCCTAAGCTGGGGTCCTGACTAATCCCTCTACCTGGAGGTACTGTTGATGGTACAGAGGTCCAGGCCGCCAGCGTAACCCTATCTCCTGCAAATCCCTGACCTTCAGTAATCTAGTCCTGAGAAGGACCCCGATCACAACACAGGGGACTGGAAGGTATATGCCTAAACACAGTAATAGACGAACGAGACAGTACAAGGGGTAAACTGAAATCCACCTTGCATACAAAACTCACACCACGAAAACAGAGGGAACACCAACGGGTATGGAGATAAATGATAAAGCGAGGAGGGGAAAACACCACACCAAGTACTCTTCACTTCAGACTTCACAATACCACGATCCGCTCTGCTGGTCTGCATGAATGCTTTCACCGACACATTCCTAGCAGACTGGCAGGTATTTGAAGGAATCTCATTACTGCAGAATTAACTGCAGCTGGGCGAGGCCGGACCTCGTCTAGCACAGAGAGTGAGAGAATTAACTCCCTCACTGCCGAAAAACACCAAGCACCAAAAACTCAGCTGTGCGAAGTCAGATTGTGTAATCGCGACGATCTTCGTGGCGACACACCCGTGACACTAACATTATGTTTGCAATTTTTGGGTGGGTGCTCTGAATGAATTTAAAATTCTCCTTAGTCTTCTTATCACCCTTAAAATAATGCGCAAAACAGAGAGGATCAACCAATCTACCAACAAATTTTCTTTAGCCCAATTCTGTTTCTGAGTCACCAGGAAAATCTACTTTAGTCATGGTCAAGAGCAGGGTCGGACTGACCCACCGGAGAAGCGGAGGATTCTCTAGTGGGCCCTGGCATCCGGTGGGCCCTGGCACCTGCTGGCATACAGGGGCCAGTTGCCTAGGGCCCCCACTGCTCCAGGAGCCCCCAGCCACTGTCTTGTCGCTAATAGCGGCACACCACGCAGCTGCTATGGGGGCCCCGTGCCAGCGGAGCAGCAGCTGGTGACAGGAGGCAGGAGCCCCTGTCACCGCTGCTAAAGAGAAATGAATATTCACTGCTTCCCACGCCCACATGGGCGTGGAAAGGGGTGAATATCTGTCACGCTATCTAATGATATGAATACAATGTCAGTAAACTATTTATACAGGAACCACACTCAATACAACATATAGTTTAGCAACATCAGAATGTAAGTATAAAATAGATTTACCTGACACAATATCTGCAGAACTTAGGGTTAATCTTGAATGTCACGCTGTCTGACACAATCTCTGCAGAACTTAGGGTTAATCTTGAGGACTTGATGAGCTGTAACAGGAAAGAGGAGGACCGGGGTCTAACCTGACCCTACACTGGGGTCCTAACTAATCCCTTTCCTTGGAGGTACTGATAATGGTTCAGAGGTCCAAGTCTCCAGCCTAACCCTGTCTCCTGTCAGACCCTGAACCCTGTAATCAGTCCTAAGAAGGATCCTGATTACCACCAAAGGGATATGGGCTGATCTCAGCTAAATACACAGATTAGACATATAAGACAGACAGGATAGCACTCACTTGCATACACACTCAAACACCGAAGGAACATAAATAGTCTGGGAAATAAACTCTAAACAAGTTGAGCTTAAAACAGCTAAGGAGCTCTCAACTTAAGTCTATACAGATTCATTCCTATCTGTGGTCTGCATGAAGGATTTCACTGGCAACTCCCAAAGCAGACAACCAGGAATTTAAAGGAAACCAATCAACAAATAATCAATTGCAGCTGGGAGAAACTGCACCCAGTCCCAGCACTGAGCACAGACAGAATTACTCCCTAGCTGCCAAACACAAAGAAACAGCAACTCAGCTGTGAGAAGTCAAAACGTGCAACCGCGACGATCTTCGCGGCAATGCACACATGACAATATCATTTCACTTTAGCAGCTAACATTGCCCACTAACAGGGCCGAGGGCTGGGGGACCAGGGCCCCCCACTCTCCCAGTGGCCCCCAGCACAGGCAGCTGCTATGCGGCAGTAAGTCGGGGCCGGTGCCGCCCTCAGTTGTAATGGAAGAGAGAGCGTCAGATGACGCTCTCTCTCCATCAGTCCCCTCTGCTTCTGACTCACAGCCGGTGCGCGATGACGTCACTTCATCGCGCACCCGCTGTGTGTCTGGCAAACGGCAGCTCCTGACACTGAAGCAGAGCCACCGCCGGAATCAGCTTGGGAGTGAGGATGAGAGGTGAGTATTGTGGTTTGTTTTTTTATATCTCTATATCTATCTCCTCTATCTATATCTATCGATCTATATCACCTATCTATCTATCTATCTATCTATCTATCTATCTATCTATCTATCTATCTATCTATCTATCTACAGTGCAGACCAAAAGTTTGGACACACCTTCTCATTTAAAGATTTTTCTGTATTTTCATGACTATTATAATTGTACATTCACATTGAAGGCATCAAAAATATGAATTAACACATGTGGAATTATATACTTAACAAAAAAGTGTATAACAACTGAAATCATGTCTTATATTCTAGGTTCTTCAAAGTAGCCACCTTTTGTTTTGATGACTGCTTTGCACACTCTTGGCATTCTCTTGATGAGCTTCAAGAGGTAGTCACCAGAAATGGTTTTCACTTCACAGGTGTGCCCTGTCAGGTTTAATAAGTGGGATTTCTGGCCTTATAAATGGGGTTGGGACCATCAGTTGTGTTGTGCAGAAGTCTGGTGGATACACAGCTGATAGTCTGTCACGCTGTCTAGCAGATGTATAAATATATAATGTCAGTAATCTATCAAGTGGGACAACATTCTATATAACATATAAATAGGTAACATTAACATGTATATATAGCATAGTATTACCTGACATAATATCCTGTGGGTCAATACTGAATCCTTTTAACGCTGTCTCTGGCTAGAGGTGGACCGGGGTCTATGCTGACCCTAAACTGGGGTCCTGACTAGTCCCTCTACCTGGAGGTACTGTTAATGGTACAGAGGTCCAGGCCACCAGCGTAAACCCTGTCTCCTATAAATCCCTGACCACTGTAATCTAGTCCTTAGAAGGACCCTGATTACCACCATAGGGAATGGACAGGTAAAGGTTAACAAACAGTATAGACAAACGAGACAGACAGGGGATAAAGTAAATACTGTCTTGCATACAACATTAAAACACAGAGGGAACACCAAAGGTCTAGGAGATAAACTATAAGCAAGGTGAGGAGAAACAACAAAAGAGCTCTTAGCTTAAGTCTTCTCAGAACCGATCCTATCTGCAGTCTGTATGAATGCTTTCACCGGCATCTAACACACAGACTGGCAGGAATATAAAGGAAGCTAATTAGAACATAATCAAAAGCAGCCAGGCGAGGCTGGACCTAGTCTTAGCAAAGAGCTAGGTAAAATTAACTCCCTCATTACCAAACACAAAGAAACAGCAACTCAGCTGCGAGAAGTCAGAATGTGCAATCGCGACGATCTTCATGGCGATGCACCCATGACAGTACCCCCCCTTCTACGAGGGGCCTCCGGACCCTCAGGGCCAGGTCTGTCCGGGTAAGTCGTGTGGAAGGTCCGAACCAATCGATCTGCGTTAATCTCAGACGCAGGGACCCACGTCCTCTCCTCAGGACCATATCCCTTCCAATGAACCAAATACTGAAGGGACCGGCGATTCAGACGTGAGTCAATAATTTTCAACACTTGAAATTCTAAGTTACCATTGACCACCACTGGAGGAGGTAGAAGTGACGGTATAACTGGCGCCACGTACCTCTTAAGCAACGATCTGTGGAATACATTATGGATTTTAAACGTAGGAGGGAGGTCCAGACGAAATGCCACAGGATTAATTATAGAACTGATCCTGTATGGACCGATGAACCTGGGAACCAGTTTCCAGGAGGGAACCTTGAGTTTTATATTCTTGGTAGACAACCACACCAGATCGTTCACACCTAGGTCCGGACCAGACACTCTCCTCCTATCAGACCTCCGCTTGTAACGGTTCCCCATAGCCCTCAGACCATTCAGCACTCCTCTCCAAACTGAAGCAAGTGACGACGAGAATCGTTCCTCCTCAGGAACCCCAGATGGACGGGTATGTGGGGTCTTAGAGCGAGCACAAACTCCACAGGACGCGACAAAAGTTATTACCTCTTTATTTAAGTTAGGCCACCAAAACCGGCGAGAAAGGAGATCCACAGTTGCTTTACTCCCTGGATGTCCTGCTAAAACAGAACTATGATGTGCCTCGATAACTTTTTGTCTTAACTGATTAGGAACAAACAGTTTCCCTGGAGGTCCTACAGGGGCGTCCCCCTGAGCCTCCAACACCTCCTCCTCAAGCTCAGAGCACACAGCCGACACCACCACTCCCTCCTGCAGGATAGGAACCGAGCCATCCGTCTTTCCTGCCCCTGGGAAACTACGAGATAAGGCATCAAGAAGCAATTTTATTGAGCAGTCATACGTGCGATGAGGAGGTAACTCTTGACTCCCCTCCTCTGAGAACATCTCCCCAAAGTCCTCTAGAAAAGGAGGCAAAGTCCTAGGCACGACCGCACCGATGACCGTGTTCATGCAGTTATTCTTGCAAAATTCACCCCACTGGCTTATCTTTCTGGATTGCCAATCAATCACTGGGTTATGTTTAGCCAACCAAGGAAGTCCCAACACAATAGGAGTAGGAAGACCCTCCAACACATAACAAGACAACTGTTCTTTATGTATTGCCCCTACTCGAAGGCCTATGTTATGAACAGCTTGTACAAAACTACCTTGACCGAGAGGTCTGGCGTCAATAGAAAGTATAGGGATTGGTTTGGCCAATACACTCAGTTGCATACCTTGCACCTGGGCAAACCGAGCGTCCACCATATTAGCCCCAGACCCACTATCAAGAAGAACAGAAATCCTCTCAACTCTTGCACCAACCACCACCTCCGCAGGCACGAGAAATTGAGACGGACCTGGGGACGAAATACCTACTCCCAGGTTGTCGTCCACCACACAACCTGGGATTAACAGTTTTTCGGTGACTTTTTTGCTTAATGAGGCACGGGAGGGACACCCCCCAACAAAATGTCCCTCTCTCCCGCAGAAGAAACACCTTCTTGTCTTGCGGCGCACCGCCGATTCCCTCCTACAAAATGATGTCCCTCCCAACTGCATAGGTTCCTCAGAACAGACCAGGGAAACCTCCATATAAGGGACTTTATTAGTGGGTGGAGTCATAACAGGGGCGGATTTACCTCGCACCTTCCCCGAAGCCGTCTATCAATACGAATAGCAAGGGCCATAGCAGCCTCCAGTGACGGAGGAGAATCATACTGAGCCAAAACATCTTTTAATTTGTCAGATAACCCTTGACAAAACTGGCTCCTAAGAGCTGGGTCATTCCACTGAGTATCTGTGGCCCATCTACGGAACTCAGAAGAAAATTCCTCCACCGGACGATCTCCCTGCTGTATTCTACGTAACTTCGTTTCAGCAAGGGAGACCCGATCCGGGTCATCATACACCAGACCCAGGGCAGCAAAAAATCGATCTACTGACTGGAGGGCCGGGGAGCCCGGAGGAAGAGAGAACGCCCAGGATTGAGGGTCCCCTTGTAAGAGCGAGATGACAATTCCCACCCTCTGCTCCTCACTCCCCGATGACCGAGGCCGTAGCCGAAAGTACAATTTACATGCCTCCCGGAAGGTAAAAAATTTGTCCCGCCCACCAGTGAACCTGTCCGGGAGAGCAACCTTAGGTTCAGATCTGGTTTGCTCCGGGGAGGACAAAACCTTGGACTTAATGTCCGTAAGCTCCATGGACAACTTCTGCAACTGCAGGGCAAGCTGGGCCACTGGATCCATGGTAGCTGGGGAGAATCTATAGTTTGGGCCGGTGAAAATGTCACGCTGTCTAGCAGATGTATAAATATATAATGTCAGTAATCTATCAAGTGGGACAACATTCTATATAACATATAAATAGGTAACATTAACATGTATATATAGCATAGTATTACCTGACATAATATCCTGTGGGTCAATACTGAATCCTTTTAACGCTGTCTCTGGCTAGAGGTGGACCGGGGTCTATGCTGACCCTAAACTGGGGTCCTGACTAGTCCCTCTACCTGGAGGTACTGTTAATGGTACAGAGGTCCAGGCCACCAGCGTAAACCCTGTCTCCTATAAATCCCTGACCACTGTAATCTAGTCCTTAGAAGGACCCTGATTACCACCATAGGGAATGGACAGGTAAAGGTTAACAAACAGTATAGACAAACGAGACAGACAGGGGATAAAGTAAATACTGTCTTGCATACAACATTAAAACACAGAGGGAACACCAAAGGTCTAGGAGATAAACTATAAGCAAGGTGAGGAGAAACAACAAAAGAGCTCTTAGCTTAAGTCTTCTCAGAACCGATCCTATCTGCAGTCTGTATGAATGCTTTCACCGGCATCTAACACACAGACTGGCAGGAATATAAAGGAAGCTAATTAGAACATAATCAAAAGCAGCCGGGCGAGGCTGGACCTAGTCTTAGCAAAGAGCTAGGTAAAATTAACTCCCTCATTACCAAACACAAAGAAACAGCAACTCAGCTGCGAGAAGTCAGAATGTGCAATCGCGACGATCTTCGTGGCGATGCACCCATGACATAGTCCTACTGAATAGACTGTTAGAATTTGTATTATGGCAAGAAAAAAGCAGCTAAGTAAAGAAAAACGAGTGGCCATCATTTCTTTGCTTGAGAAAGGCTCATTATGAGCCGAAACGTCGCCACGCCATGTTGGCTTGAATAAATGCACATATCTACCTCATTTTTGGAGTGCTGCCTTTTTGTTTCTATGTTCTTGTTTACATACCGTATTTTTCGGACCATAAGACGCACTTTTTTGCCTCCAAATTTGGGAGGAAAGTGTGGGTGCGTCTTATGGTCGGAATGTAACGTGGGGAGGGGGGCAGCGGTGGAGTGGGATTGCAGGAGGCAGGAAAATATCCTCTCCGCTGTAGGAATCTAGCGCTGGGGAAACCACTGGTCCAGATACTTAAGTGCAGTGAATATTAATTAGCCGCTTCCCCGCCCACCTATCAGCTGAGCAGTGAGCGGGGAGCAGCAAAATGACAGAGCCACATGGTTCCCCAGCGCCTGATTCCTGCAGCAGCTGGGGAGATCTGTGTCTGAAGGAGAAGGAGGCGACAGCAGCAGAGTGCAGCAGGAGGCATCGCATACCTGACAGCACAGCGGCTGTGCTGATGCGATGCTGAATGCTCCTGTGGAGGACCTGTGATGAGGTCATGAAGAGGGCGGGCTGGAGCATCACATGACCACACAAAGCCCTGCCTCTTCATGATGTCATCACAGGTCCTGCAAACACACTGTACAAGAAAGAATTAATTAAAAGGTTAGTAATGACATGACAGCACATAAAAAATCACTCTGCCATCCTGTGGTGGACTACAACTCCCAGCATGCCATAGGATCTGCAGGACATGCTGAGAGTTATAGTTCTCCCATGGGAACTTAAAGCAGCACTCCAGTGTTATTTTTCAGTGCTGGAGTGTGGCTTTAAATATAAGCCCCGTGCCCCCATTCTTATACTCACCCTCCAGCGTCTTCACATAGTACTTTACAGACACCACACTGGTCCCGCAGCACCATCTCCTACCCGTAGCTTCCAACATAATAACATACTATTATATAGAATAACACCACATGTAATAGTATGTTATTTATGTTATTAAATATTTTACCACATTTTTTTGCTTCAAATATATTTTTCCCTATTTTCCACCTCTAAAACCTGGGTGCGTCTTAAAGTCCGGTGCGTCTTATAGTCCGAAAAATACGGTATATTTCTCTATCTATTTTCTATATATCTATATCTCTATCTATCTCTATATCTATCTCTATCTCTATATCTGTATATCTGTCTATCTATCTATCTATCTATCTATCTATCCCATATCTATTATCTATCTATCTGCCTATCTATCTATTATTTATCTATCTATATCTATCTTTCTCTATAGCTATCTATCTATATCTATCTATCTCTATACCTGTCTATCTATCTATTATTTATCTATCTCTCTATAGATATCTATCTCTATATCTATCTATCTCTATATCTATCTATTTATCCATTATCTATCTTCTATCATCTATCTATCCATCTATCTATATCTATTTATCCATTCTCTATCTTTTATCTATCTATCTATCTATCTATCTATCTATCTATCTATCTATCTATAGATCTATCTATTTATCTATCTCTCTATCTATCTATCTATCTACTCTATATCTATCTATATATATAGCATTAAACCTTATGAGGGGGGCAGCATTATACCCTATTGGGGGGCAGCATTATACCCTATGAGGGGGCAGCGTTATACCCTATGAGGGGGGCAGCATTATACCCTATGAGGGGGCAGCGTTATACCCTATGAGGTGGTGCATTATACCCTGTAAGGGGGGGCAGCATTATACCCTATGATGGGGGCAGCATTATACCTTATGAGGGGGCAGCATTATATTCTATTGAGGGCTGCATTATATTCTATGAGGGGCTGCATTATATTCTATGAGGGGGCTGCATAATATTCTATGAGAGGGCTGCATTATACTATATGAGGGGGCTGCTTTATATTCTATGAGGGAGGCTACCCCAACTCCTGCTACATAATTAAGATTTGTACTACCTTATATTTTACCCTGATATTAGCATGTTTTACCGCACAATTGGTGGTCTTGTATTTATTTATATGTAGCTACATAGTTAGCCTCAAGAATGATTTTCTCTGGTGGGCCCAAGGTGTTCCAGTCCGACGCTGATCAAGAGCCTTGTGTTCCTCTGCCCATCTTATCAAAAAGTCATCTTCCTACTGTAAACAGTGACTCTCAGGTCATTCATGACATCTGGACAGAGGTGCAATCCAGTTTAGCAGTAGCATTGACCAAAGCTAAGAAGATTGCAGATAAACACAATTGTCCTGTTGCCAAGAGTCAAAGTTTGGCTTATCACCAAAATCACAAGTTTAAAGCCTTGTAAGAAAATGGCTCCAGAGATCCTCAAACTATTCTAGATTATCAGCAAATAAATCTGGTTAGTTTCCATCTCCAGTTACAACCCATTGCAAAAATTCCAAATGCTTTTCTTATCTCCTTGCTACACCCTCTGGACCTGAATAAACTGTCTCCTTCTGTCAATACAGATCCTGTGCTCCTGCATCTGATCTTCACATTGAGCATGTGATGAACCAGATTGCAGACTGTAAGAAGGTTCTAGTGAACCTCTTCTACTTGATAGACTGGAAGAGATAAACCCTCAAGTGAGATGCTGAAGTGCGTTCCTAAAAAGTGTATTAATGCTCCAATTTTGCTCAGGAGATTTCATACTAAGCATTTACTTCGTTACAGAATTTTCTGGGGTGTGCCCTAAGGAGTGGTGGGGAGGGGGGAGAAATGTTATGACTGCCTTCCTTCAGTAGTCCATAATGGGTTTCTAAAATAACCTCATTTTTTTATGATATTACATTCATCTGATTTATTTACAAATGTGAACAAGCCCTAATTCTGCGTGCTGATGCACTGACAACTGCCTGCTGCCATTTCTCTACAAGCTCTGCACTGGTGTTGAACCAATCACATCGATGAATCCTCTTTAAGGGCCCCGTTACACACTTCAATGTCCCAGCGATCCCACCAACGATCCGACGTGGATGGAATCGCTGGGACATCGTTAGCTGATCGCTGGTAAGCTGTCACATAGGCAGACTCACCAGCGATCAGGACCAGCAAGCACGCTGGTATCCAGGGTAAACATCGGGTAACTAAGCACTGCGCGGCGCTTAGTTACCCGATGTGTACCCTGGATACCTGCTCCCAGCATCTGCTGTATGGCGCTGGGAGCTCGCTGATCGTTGGTCTCCCGCTGTCACATGCAGCGATGCGTGCTGGCCAGCAAGACACCAACGACGAAAAAATGGTCCAGGACATTTGAGGACGATCAGCGATATCCAGCAGGGTTGCCGGTCACCGCTGCGTGTCACATGTAGCGAGATCACTGGCTAGGTCGCTGTTGCGTCACAAAATTGGTGACGCTTCAGCGATCTCGCTAGCGATCTTGCTTAGTGTGACAGGGTCTTAAGAGTTGGTCCTGGCCCTTGCCGGTATTACTTGGGCAGCTTAATGCCTTCTTCCCACCAGCTGAACATCTATCTTTGTAGAGAGAAGGCTTTAGGCTACCCAAAAAAGTAATAAAAAGTAATAAAAGAAGCCTTTCACAAGCTTTTTCCTAACATACTCACCACTGTCACTGGATTCTTTATTTTTGTTGCAGACTTTGTCCTGTCTTATTTTTTTAGAATAGCTGCATGGTGGGCCCTAGGACTGCCACCAGGAATTTCAAGGCCTCAAACTGGCAAAATTTTCGTGCCCCCTTGAGACTCCGCCCAGGCTTCACCCCTGCTCTGCCTCCACCCCTGAAATCTTCCACAGTCCCACCACCCACTCTTGAAAAAACTCAACTTCTGCACTACATCCTCACCAATCACACATATAAATAGACATCAGCTTTTCTTTTTTTTAACCCGCTACCACAACAAAGTTGACTCTTTTGGCAGGGCCCTACTCTACTCTAACCTATTAAACATTTCATTAAATATCCAATACTATTTAAGGTATATTTTTATTTATTTTTCTGTAACGGAATATGTCGCCAGGGGCGTATCTAGGGGGGGGGCAGCCGGGGCAGGTGCCCCGGGCGCAGCCGGCAGGGGGGCGCAGTCGGGCCGCCTAATGCGGCGGTCCGCAGTGTCTCCCCCGCGGCTGTGTTCTGCCGCTCCCGGCCTGAGAGTCGGCGGTTCCCTGTGCCGGTTGTCAAGCTGACAGCCGGCGCTGAGAAGCTGCTGCGTGCCGGCTCCCAGCCAGGAATCAATTGCACTGGTGTCTATACAGACGCCAGTACAATTGAAGCTCTGACTGCGGGTCAGAGCGACGCCAGCAGCGTGATCAGGTCATGTGATCACGCTGCTGACGTCACTGGCCGTCGGCGGCAAGGTGGGGGAACGATGGTGGTAAGTGTGCTCCAATATGGAGCTGAAGATACCACCGAAGATGGGGGGGGCATAATGTGTGTGTATGGGGGGGTGAATTTAGAGTGGGGATGGGGGGTTACTTTATGTGTGTGGGGATTTGGGGATGGGGGGCTATTTTATGTGTGGGGGCCGTTGATTTGGAGTGGGGATGGGGGACTATTTTATGTGTGGGGGGATTTGGAGTGGGGATGGGGGGCTATTTTATGTGTGGGGATGGGGACCTATTTTATGTGTGGGGGGATTTGGAGTGGGAATGGGGGGTTGTTTTCTGTGTGGGGGGATTTGGAGTGGGAATGGGGGCTATTTAATGTGTGGGGGGATTTGGAGTGGGGATGGGGGGCTGTTTTATGTGTGCGGGGATTTGGAGTGGGGATGGGGGGCTATTTTATGTGTGGGGGATTTGGAGTGGGGATGAGTGGCTATTTTATGTGTGGGGGGATTTGGAGTGGGGATGGGGGGCTGTTTTATGTGTGGGGGGATTTGGAGTGGGGATGGGGGGCTATTTTATGTGTGGGGGATGGGGGGCTATTTTATGTGTGGGGGGATTTGGAGTGGGGATGAGGGGCTATTTTATGTGTGGGGGGATTTGGAGTGGGGATGGGCTATTTTATGTGTGGGGGCCGGGGATTTGGAGTGGGGATGGGGGCTATTTTATGTGTGGGGATTTGGAGTGGGGATGGGGGTATTTAATATGTGTGGGGGGATTTGAGGGTACTGATGAGTATGTATGTATGAGGAAACAGTATGGGGGATGGTTGCAGACAGTGTGGGGAGTGAACGGGTGAATGTATGTGGACACAGTATGGGGAGTCAGGGGTATGTGTGAGCAGACAGTATAGTGAGGGGGTAAATATATAAGGAGACAGTATGCTGAACAGGAGGGATGTGAGAGGAGACAGTGTGAGGAGGGAGGGGAATAGCGTGAGGCGACAGTATATTGCAGGTATTTTTATTTAGGAGCATTATAATGAGTCTTCTGTCTTTAAGGGCATCGTGTGGAGAGTTGATGCAGAAGAGCGGAGAAGATGGAGGTCTGCAGAGACGGCTGTGGATGAGAAAACTCATCATGGGATCTGGACAAGATGAAGAAAAGGAGAACGACTCCAGAGACAGCGTCATCTATAAGGTACCTGGATGTAAATATTATTTGTGAAATTGACTAATTCTCATGTCTTTATTTGTTAGGAGCATTAAAGGGGTTCTCCAGATCTGTGTCACATAGAATGACTGCAGACTCAGCACAAACCTGGACAACCCCTTTAATGCTCCTAACATAAAAACATGAGAATTAGTCAATTTCAGAATTCTCACAGTGCACACTGCACGCTGTTAGGATTCTCTCGTGCCGGTGATTTACATACATGCAGTCACATGCTGACTAGACGTGTGGCCTCACTCAATGAAAATGAAAGGAGCGAGGCCGGGCACGTCTAGTCGGAATGTGGCCAGAAGTATATAAATCACATGCTTGTGCTGACATGACCGTGTACTCTCGCGACCGGTAAGGGAGAATTCTAAAAGTGTGCAGTGCATTAGTTGTGAGAATTCAGAAGCTGCAATGTCAGGATTCAGCTCTGCAGGTTCCTGTAGTCATCACATGGACACTTTACTCATATGCGATTTTCATACTAATGGTCCTGTGACAACGAGCTTCTCTTCCTGCTTCTCTCAGTTTTTCACTGAACATTGAGAGCATTAGGGAGAGCAGCTCGTCGGTACATGACTAAGTGTGCAGATCGCATGTGTGCGGGGGGGGGGGGGGGCGCCGAAACGAATTCTTGCCCCGGGTGCCAGAAAGCCTAAATACACCTCTGTATGTCGCTTACATTTTTTAAAGTGACCGATAATACCACATACAATGGACAAATGGCCACATCACATATTACCACCACATAGTGACTGAATAATACAACATACAAGGAACAAATACAGCCACACCATGACCAGATCACATATTACCACCACGTAGTGACTGAATAATACCACATACAAGGAACAAATATCGCCACACCATGACCAGACCACATATTGCCACCACATAGTGACCGAAAAATACAAGATACTAGAAACAAATACCACCACACCATGACCAGACCACATATAACCACTGCATACTAAACTAATAATACCACATGCAAGGAACAAATGGCCGGACCACATATTACCACCACATAGTCACTGAACAATACCACATACAAGGAACAAATACCACCACACCATGACCGAACCACATATTACCACCACATAGTGACCGAATAATACCACATACAAAGAACAAATATTGTCACATCACCACAGCACATAATACCACCACATAGTGACTGAATTCTACAATACCAATGATTAATAAGAAAACACAATACAAATATTACCATTAGTGCCATTATACACAGGAGCTCTGTATATAGTGTTTAGGTAATACAGGGATCACTGGTGACATTATACACAGGAGCTGTGTATATATTATATAGTGTACAGGTAATACAGTGAACATCAGTGACATTATACACTTGAGCCTGTGTATGGTGTACAAGTAATACAGGGATCACCAGTGACATTATACACAGGAGTTCTATATGTAATGTAAGGCAGTGAGCAGGATCATATGCGAGTGTCATTATGTGTCCCCCAGGATGCGGACGGAGTCCTATTAAACCCGCTGGAGTGCTTTGTGTTCACAGCATGATGCATATGAGTCATAAGGCAAAATAAAAGAAAGAGTGGATTGGGTCCACTTAGTGAGTCAGTCAGATTTTTAGGAAAACCCATTAAGGCTTTTATTTTTAGAGAGATTTGCAGGTTTGATAGTGGGGCAAATCCCTCTCTCCACTCCGGGTTTTGGAAGTGGCTCTCTGGTCACGATTCCATTTAAATCTGTCAGTTTTTGCCTTGGGGGTTGTAAATTTGGAGTTTTGCAAGCTGCAGAGCAGGTGTCTCTGTGCAACTCAGGACTGTGTGAAGCTAACACAGCCAGAGACTTTGAGGCGGCTGACGCACCCAAGATACACGGCGGTGTTATTGTGCACGGCAATGGGTTTGGAACAATAACTGTATATATGGAAACTCGGCTGCGATCCAGAGGATATCACTCCTGTATGTGAGCCTGCAAATAAAGACATTTCTGTGGTCCCTGCCTATCTGTCGAGCTCTGTGCATAGTGTACAGGTAATACAGTGATCACCAGTAACATTATACACAGGAGCTCTGCATATAGTATACAGTGTATAGTGTCAGTGTACAGGTAACACACTGACTCACAAGTGACATCGCTAGTTGAACTCCTTCATCTTCGCTTTTCTTCTTCATCCAGCACAGACCGCTATCCCTTCTTCCAGCCAGGACTCATTTTGGCATAAAATAACATGGTTAACTAGAGCAACACTTCCAGAGCACGTTCCCCACTTTTCTCCCAACTTCTATCCTACGCAGCTGAGAGTAAGACCATCACTGATCTCACTGCTCTAAAACTAATGGCTTATCCTGAGGATAAGCCATGAACTTCAAATGTCTGGACATTAAAATATATAAAAATATATTAAATTGATATAAAAGTGATGCAGTTATGAAGAATACAGTAGTGGTGGGTGTTACTACTGTGCAGGGCTGAAAGTGGCTTAAATAGTTCTACGTTTGTTTATTTTGCTAACAAGTTAAAAGCATAGCAAAGGTTGTTTCACATTAGATATGTGGCCTAGAAAAAAAGTCACATGTGAACTCTAGTGACCTTACCCTCTACTCATTTTCATATGTATAAACGAAAAATACATCTATCATGTGGGTAAGGGTAAATACTCCGACAGTAAGATAACAATATATCTTTTATAATGTAAAGTGCTGCGGAATATGTTGGCGCTATAGAAATAAAATTATTATTATTTTATCTTTTTGTGTCTTCGTGTTTTGTTCCCTACTATCCTAATTTGCTCCTTTCTCCTATAGAATTATTCCCAGTTCTAACTTTTTGTAAAAAGACTATAATGAGAATTTTTGTGATGCAAAATAACTGAGTAAAACCAGTAAAATGCAACATTCTCCAGTTTAGAGGAGGAGCTGATCCTTTATTAGATAATCTATTCTATTATTTCCAAACACTGTTTTTCGATGATTACTTTGTTTCTCCGTTTATACTCCACCGACACACACAAATGATACACAATTTGAAAGGTAAACTTGCCCCCTTCAGCAAGAAAATAGCCAAACAAACCACACATCCACAATTTGAGCACAAAATACACTTTAAACATTAATTTTCATAAACCTGCAGTAAGGAAAAATGACCTGCAGGTGGCACCACAATACCCCATAGCACACTACCACAAAGCTGCTTACAAACATCACAATCAAATTCAAACATTTGCCTTGGGGGATTTCCAGCTTGCCAAACTGCTTGCCAGGCCTACTTTAGCCAAATTGGAGGATTGCATACTTCACTGCAGGTGAGGCACATATGCAAACACATTTGTAAACATGCACTGCCTATTGAATTGCACACTTGCTCCATTCATACTCCACCCACAGAAACAAATGATACACCATTTGAAAAGTCAAATTACCTGCAGGTAGCAGCACACTACCCCAAAGCACACTACCACAAAGCTGCTTACAGACATCACAAACAAATCCAAACATTTGCCTTGGAGTCTTTCCAGCTTGCTCAAGTGCTTGCCCAGCCTATTTCAGGCACATTGGAGGATTGCACACTTCACTGAAGGTGAGTCACATATGCATACATTTGAATGCATGCACGGCTTTTTCGGTGATTACTTCGACCCACACACACAAATGGTGAGTCACATATGCAAACACTTTTGTAAACATGCACTGCTTTTTCGCTGATTACTTCGCCCCACACACACAAATGATACACCATTTGAAAGGTAAACTTTCTCCCTTCTGCAAGAAAAGAGCCAAACAAACCATACATTCACGATTTTATCACTAAATACAGTTTAAACATTCATTTTCATAAACCTACAGAAAGACACAATGACCTGCAGGTGGCATCTCAACCGGAAGACATTTTTTGGCCTCTACTTATCAAACCAATTTATAGTATTACCAAGCTACATATATAAATACCTGTCTGTGTTTATCTCATGAAATAAATTTACATTTGACCAGATTACTTTTTCTGAAATTGCCTGTGCCCCCAACAACCAATATGCGAAAATTTTGCACAGGCCTAGCTAGTAAAGTCACAATGTGATAAGATGTAAAGTCACAAGTGCTTCACATTACAAGTAATGGGTCCCTGAGTTTTCATAATATTTTTTCCCATTGGTCACTATTGTGCATAGATGCCTTGGCATCCATCCTGATTGTGCCCACTGTGCACCTACATCTTTAGCGTATGCACCCTATAAGTGGGCACAGGTGGAGTCTGAACTGAGCCTTAAAATGCCAGGAGAAAAAACACACTAAAGCGGATCTGTTCCATAATGTACAATAAAAAACACCAAAAGCACAAAAAAGGCTAAAATAGCAATTTTTATTATAATTAATATAAAACAATACAATAGTTGTATGTATAAAAATATTGACAAACACATATTTGGGGAGGAACAAGTGCAGGAAAAAAGGAGTGGGTATGGCTAGGAATGAGAGGTGTGTAAGACACTAGAGGAATTCACAGTATAATCAAATATATAAAATACAAATGGTAATATGTGGATATCATAACAATGATACATGTACACAGAAGGTAATAGACCATCAAAATATAATATGATATTATATAACTGCTCCGTCCATGGAGGAGACCTGTGCACCATCAAGTATAAGTAGTATAATTATAAAGTGAAAAATAATGGCTAAATGTGGATGATGCACAGCCCACAATACAACTAGAGCAGATACACACGTGGTCAAAATTGTTGGTACCCCTCGTTTAATGACAGAAAAACCAACAATGGTCACAGAAATAACTTGAATCTGATAAAAGTAATAATAAATAAAAAATCTATGCGAATGAACAAATGAAAGTCAGACATTGCTTTTCAACCATGCTTCCACAGAATTTAAAAAAAAATAAAACTCATGAAATAGGCCTGGACAGAAATGATGGTACCCTTAACTTAATATTTTGTTGCATAACCTTTTGAGGCAATCACTGCAATCAAACAATTCTTGTAACTGTCAACAGGTATTTTGGCCCACTCCTCAAGAGCAAACTTCTCCAGCTCTTTCCAAAGATGCTCAATATAATTTAGTTCAAGGCTCATAGCAGGCCACTTCAGAATAGTCCAATGTTTTCCTCTTAGCCTTTCTTAGGTGTTTTTATATGTATGTTTTGGGTCATTATCCTGTTGCAAGACCCATGACTTGCGACTGAGATCAAGCTTTCTGACACTGGGCAGCACATTTCTCTCTAGAATCCCTTGATAGTCTTGAGATTTCATTGTACCCTGCACAGATTCTAGACACCCTGTGCCAGATGCAGCAAAGCAGCCCCAGAACATAACAGAGCCTCTTCTATGTTTCACAGTAGGGACAGTGTTCTTTTCTTGATATGCTTCATTTTTCCGTCTGTGAACATAGAGCTGATGTGCCTTGCCAAAAAGTTCCATTTTTGTCTCATAGGAAATTCTCCCACAAGCTTTGTGGCTTGTTAAGGTGTAGTTTGGCAAATTCCAGTCTGGCTTTTTTATTATTTTTTTCAACAATGGTGTCCTCCTTGGTTGTCTCCCATGACGTCCACTTTGGCTCATACAACGACGGATGGTGCGATCTGACACTGATGTTCCTTGAGCTTGAAGTTCACTTTTAATCTGTTTAGAAGGTTTTCTGGGGTCTTTTGTTACCATTCGTATTATCCATCTCTTTGATTTGTCATCAATTTTCCTCCTGTGGCCACATCCAGGGAGGTTGGCTACAGTCCTATGGAACTTAAATTTCTGAACAATATGTGCAACTGTAGTCACAGGAACATCAAGCTGCTTGGAGATGGTCTTATAACTTTTCCCTTTAACATATTTGTCTATAATTTTCTGTCTAATCTCCTGAGACAAATCTTTCCTTCGCTTCCTCTGGTCCATGTTGAGCATGATACACACCATGTCACCAAACAGCACAGTGAGTATCTGTAGCCCTCTTTACAGGCCCATTCACTGAATCCAAGATTGTAGACACCTGTGATGCTAATTAGTGGACAGACTAGTGCAGCTGTCATTAAGGGTGGGTGGGCATAAAATGAACTTCAACTCATTAGCGCCACTCGTAAAAAGTTAATTTCAATATCAGGATTATACATGGGTTTTAAAAATAAGTGCACCAGCCTTATTATGATAAAGCATCTTTTCAATACTGTACACAGCTTATATTATGAGATCTGGTGACAGATAAGCTTTAAATATCAGGTGCTTTTACATGCATTTTTTACAACAAAAAATTCAGTGTGAACATGGGCCTTATTGTAACTTATTTAATTGCTTTGAAGCCCTAACCTTATGTAGTATAGTGTTGAAGTAGTAACAATAAGTATATGTATGCACATATTAATAATCATGGGCATAACGATTGCCGTAGCAGAGGGTATGACTGGGCCCATATGGGAAAAGTTCAGCCGATGGTAGCGTCTATTTCAGCTGGATGTGCATCCAAGGATGTATATTCTCCTGAAGTATATTGCGGCGCAGGGACCTGTCAACTCCCTACACTGCAGTACACACTGCCGGCCAATCAGAGGCTGCAAGCAACAGAAGAGGACGCAGTATGGCATGGGAGCGGATGAAGGTAAGAAGATTTTTTTTAATGTGTTGGGAAAGTGGGGCAGAATAATAATAATAATAATAATCTTTATTTTTATATAGCGCTAACATATTCCGCAGCGCTTTACAGTTTGCACACATTATCGTCACTGTCCCCGATGGGGCTCACAATCTAGATTCCCTATCAGTATGTTTTTGGAGTGTGGGAGGAAACCGGAGTACCCGGAGGAAACCCACGCAAACACGGGGAGAACATACAAACTCCTTGCAGATGTTGTCCTAGGTGGGATTCGAACCCAGGACTCCAGCGCTGCAAGGCTGTAGTGCTATCCACTGAGCCACCGTGCTGCCCTTTAGACATTATACCAGAAAGAGGCCCAAGATTTGAGTCATTATACCAATAATGGGTCCTGGTTAGATGCTAATGCGCAGGCGCTGCCGATGGTGCCATTTTGATGGTGATTTTTGTTTCTTTTCAACAGCGCAAGATAATAAGCAGGTGCCGCCATTTTGATGAAGTAACATGTTTTTTTTCAACTACACATATTAGTATATTCATTATGTAAACTAGGGGGCAGGTCACTGAGGGATCAGTGACGTGTCAGCAGTCTGCATTATGAATATATAATCAAAGCACCACATACCCCAACCCCGCCTTAGAGCACCAGCATATCATTAACTAAAAACTAAAAATAAGGATTAAAAAAGAAGCACAAGACAGATTTCATCAACCAAGGTATCATAATATAAAGGCGCCGACCTAACACTGTGTGTAGGTTACTATGCACAATCCTGCTGACAGGGTCCCTTCAAAGGAGCCCACTGAGACTCTTTCCCCTGGGGTCCACAGAAACCCAAAGCCAGCCCACAATGGTTGACAATATAACAGGAAGAGGCCCAGGGTAGGGGGCATTATAACAGAATGGGGACGTTATATCAGGAATTGTCCTAGGATGAGAGACATTATTACAAGATGGGGGCCAGGACAGGGAACATTACTACAGAAAAAGGTCAGAATGGGGGGACATTATTACAGAAAGGGCCAGGACGGGGACATTGTTGTAGGAAGGTGCCAGGATTGGGATATCATTACATGGACAGTGAACATATACAGTATATAGGATTTAGAAGGCTACAAAGGCCCGTACATTTGACCAATATGGAGGTGGGGCCCAGGTCCAATTTTTGCATTGAGGTGTATGAGACTCTGGTTTCGCCTCTGTTGAGATTTCTGATATCTGAGTTTTGGTTGCCAATATAGGTCCACACATGCAACATCTTAAATTATACAGTACTGCAGACAGTGTCTGCAATGTCAGTAGTTATATTTAGTCTATGAGACGGTTGTGTTGTGTGCGCTTTCTCTCCACAGTATAGTCATTATTTGACCTATCAATCATCATCCAAATAATTTACATTTTTTTTTAAAAAAGGATCTTGTTTTCCTAAATAGTTCTTACTTGTTTACATACCCCCCTTCTCCCTCCCCATTCTCTTAATTTCTACACCTACTTTATGGGAGGTGGAGAAGAAGCAAATATAGGTGCACACATAATAAGCGTAAATGAGGTTGTAGAGTTTAGGCAGGACAGTGTGTGCTTCATGATGCATGTTCAGACAGTATGTGCTTCATGATGCATGGGCGGACAGTATGTACTTCACGATGCGTGGGTGGACAATGTGTGGTTTATGATTTATGGGTGGACAGTGTGTCCTTTATGATGCATGGGCGGATAGCGTGTGCTTCATGATACCTGGACAGACAGCGTGTACTTTATGATGCATGAGCGGACAGCATGCGCTACCCAATGCATGGATGGACAGCATAAATATTAACCATGCTGCATGGGGACAGAATGATCATATCAATGATCAGTGTGTATCAGCCCATGTGAACTTTACACAAGGACCAATTTACTTGTATATAGTCAATTGGCTCCTGTCTCTTAACCACTGCTCCTAGAACCCCCCCAGTAACATCAGATCCTCTTAGCACATTTCCCAGCTGACATGTTTGCGATCCTATGTGTGACAGTCACATGGTTCTGCTTATAAAACAGGAGTCAGGTCACCTTCAGACGCTACATCACATGCACAGAAACCCAAACCCTCATGGTGTTTTCTCATTCACAATTATTCCCTGCCAGTGACTCCTCATGTCCTTGATGCTCACTGGGGGTGTGGGACAAAAACAGCTCCTGATTGGCTATAAGTTAACTGCCCATTGCTTTCTTAACCCCTTATGTGCTATACACCCACTTTGTACAATAGTGAATGTCAGTAACCTGACTTGATTGTTGATTGATTACAACACATTCATCATAAATCGCGATTTTGTGCCGTTTATTTGTGTAACAAATTCAATACGCAATATGGAAGAAAAGTAATTATAGACGTTTTATGACTGTGACAGATCAAGGAAATGCTCTTTCTGAACACAGCCCTATAAACCTTACCTAGGTCTGGGATTTTACCTGTGAAGTGATTCGTTTTGATGCTTCTTGTGATAATGCTGTGGGTACAGTTAATGACACAAAAGTGACATTTTTAATTGGAGACTGTCACTGCCAACATTAATGAATTTAACTTATCTTGCACTTTCAAGTCCAATAGAAAAGCTTTGCAAACCAACATAAATTAACCCCTTAGTGATGTGGTTAATTTTCACCTTCGTGATCAAGCCCCATTTTTCGTTTCCAACCACTGTCACTATGTGATAATAACTCTGGAATGCATCAACAGATCCCGCTGATTCTGTGAATTTTTTTTGTGACATATTGTAATTTTTGTTGGTGGTGAATTAAGGTTGATATTTTTGCATTTTTTTGAAAATATCTGAAATCTGACATTTAAACAAATGATCAATTGTCAAACTTTGAACCTTTATACCCTATATATCTGTAATATACAGTCCAAGTACGGACCACAATGGATGGACTTGACAGCCACATACAGTACAGACCAAAAGTTTGGACACACCTTCTCATTTAAAGATTTTTCTGTATTTTCATGACTATGAAAATTGTAAATTCACACTGAAGGCATCAAAACTATGAATTAACACATGTGGAATTATATACTTAACAAAAAAGTGTGTAACAACTGAAATTATGTCTTATATTCTAGGTTCTTCAAAGTAGTCACCTTTTGCTTTGCACACTCTTGGCATTCTCTTGATGAGCTTCAAGAGGTAGTCACCGGGAATGGTTTTTACTTCACAGGTGTGCCCTGTCAGTTTAATAAGTGGGATTTCTTGCCTTATAAATGGGCTTGGAAGCATCAGTTGTGTTGTGCAGAAATCTGGTGGATACACAGCTGATAGTCCTACTGAATAGACTGTTAGAATTTGTATTATGGCAAGAAAAAAGCAGCTAAGTAAAGAAAAACAAGTGGCCATCATTTCTTTAAGAAATTAAGGTCAGTCAGTCAGAAAAATTGGAAAAACTTTGAAAGTGTCCCCAAGTGCACTTGCAAAAACCATCAAGCGCTGCAAAGAAACTGGCTCACATGAGGACCGCCCCAGGAAAGGAGGACCAAGAGTCACCTCTGCTTCTGAGGATAAGTTTATCCGAGTCACCAGCCTCAGAAATCGCAGGTTTACAGCAGCTCAGATTAGAGACCAGGTCAATGCCACACAGAGTTCTAGCAGCAGACACATCTCTACAACAACTGTTAAGAGGAGACTTTGTGCAGCAGGCCTTCATGGTAAAATAGCTGCTAGGAAACCATTGCTAAGGACAGGCAACAAGCAGAAGAGACTTGTTTGGGCTAAAGAACACAAGGAATGGACATTAGACCAGTGGAAAACTGTGCTTTGGTCTGATGAGTCCAAATTTGAGATCTTTGGTTTCAACCACCGTGTCTTTGTGCGACGCAGAAAAGGTGAACGGATGGACTGTACATGCCTGGTTCCCACCGTGAAGCATAGAGTAGAAGGTGTGATGGTGAGGGGGTGCCTGCAGGTGACACTGTTGGGGATTTATTCAAAATTGAAGGCATACTGAAACAGCATGGCTACCACAGCATCTTGCAGCGGCATGCTATTCCATCCGGTTTGCGTTTAGTTGGACCATAATTTTTTTTTCAACAGGACAATGACCCCAAACACACCTCCAGGCTGTGTAAGGGCTATTTGACCAAGAAGGAGAGTGATGGGTTGCTACGCCAGATGACCTGGCCTCTGCAGTCACCAGACCTGAACCCAATCGAGATGGTTTGGGGTGAGCTGTACCGCAGAGTGAAGGGAAAAGGGCCAACAAGTGCTAAGCATCTCTGGGAACTCCTTCAAGATTGTTGGAAGACCATTTCCGGTGACTACCTCTTGAAGCTCATCAAAAGAATGCCAAGATTGTGCAAAGCAGTCATCAAAGCAAAAGGTCGCTACTTTGAAGAACCTAGAATATAAGACATATTTTCAGTTGTTTCACACTTTTTTGTTAAGTATATAATTCCACATGTGTTAATTCATAGTTTTGATGCCTTCAGTGTGAATGTACAATTTTCATAGTCATGAAAATACAGAAAAATCTTTAAATGAGAAGGTGTGTCCAAACTTTTGGTCTGTACTGTATATGAGGATGTCAAGTATGGGTCAGAAAACCTGCAGCCAGTCCGTCCATCACAGTCCATTCTCAGATATCATGCACGAATGTCTGAAATCGGCCTACACCAGACATTCATACCTCTCAGAAAGTTAGTAGTAACATTCCCCATATGTCTACTTTACATCTACATCATTTTTCAAACATCCTTTTATTTTATTAGGATGTTAGATGGGTGACAAGCTTAGCAGTAATTTTTGAAATGTAAAAATCCTATTTTTCTATGGCCCTATTGAGTTTTGAAGTGACTTTGTGGGACCTATATGTTAGAACCCCCCCAAAGAGTGACACTATTGTAAAAACTGCACCACTCAATTTATTTAAAACTGCTTTCAGGAAATGTATAAACCCTTCATATGCTTCACAGGACCTGAATAAATGGATAATTACATTAGCAAATTAGCATTACAAATACTGCTTTAGCCCCGATTTTTAGTTTTAGTCTATGATCCCACGGTGAGTTTTCGATGTTGCAGATTATCTGCACCATTTCGGCAGCTATTAGGTAAAATAGCATTTTATTGAAAATAGTAAAAATGGACTTCACAATTTGTTACACAATTTCTCCAGAACATGGCAATAACCCATATGTGGTCAAAAACTAATGTTTGGGTACACGGCAGGGCTCGGTAGCGAAGGAGCGTTATTTGATTTTTGGAGAGCAAATTTGGTTGGAAAGGATTGTAGACATCATGTCACATTTGTAGAGCACCTGAGGTGTCAAAACAGCAGAAACCCCCACAAGTGACCCCATATTGGAAACTAGACCCAAGGTTGTGGTGATCATTTTGAACCCACAGATGCTTCACAGAACGTTATAGCATTTAGAAATGAAAGTGAAAAATTACCTGTTTTTTCCAGTAAAATATTTAGTCCGAAATTTGTCATATTCACAAGTGGTGTAAGAAAAAATGAATCCCACAATAAGTTATGATATTCCTAGGGAACACGATGATGCCATATATGTGGTTGGATACTACTGTTTATTCACATAGCAGGACTTAAAAGGTAATAGGTGCTTCATAGAATTTTATAACACTCAGCCGCTATAATGAAAAGTCATATCTTTTTCCACTAAAATATTGCCTCGGCCCCAAATTTTTCGTTTTCTCAACAAGTAATAGGAGAAAATGGACCCCACAATTTGTTATGAAACTTCTTCCGAATGTGGCAATATATCCCATCTGTGGTTGAAACACAGAGTTTGTTCAAATATATTGTGGGTGCCATTATCAAAATCCCCGAAGCACTAAAAAAACACAAGTGATCCCATTTTAGATTCCGCACTGCTCAAGTAATTCATGTGGGGGTGTAGTGGTTATTTAGAACCCACAGGAACCTCACAAAATGTTATAAAATTTGGAAGTGGAAATTTATTTTTTTACCACTAAAATGTTATATTTGCAGTAAATTTTTCATTTTCACAAGGAACTATAGGAGAAAATTATACCCCATATGTTGTCGGAATCTACTGTTTGGTCACATGGCACGACTCAGGTGGTAAGAGTGCTATTTCACTTTTGGCACACAGATTTTTCTGGAATAGTTTCCAGGTGCTATTTGAAGTCCGCTGGGGTGCCAGAATAGAAGAAAAATGCCAAAGTAAACTTATTTTGGAAATTACACCCCTTGATGAATTTATGTACAGGTGTAGTTGTAAGGATATGGAGATGCTGCTGATGTTTCTCCTGAAGAAATAAGTTTACTGTTTTGTGCTGTAAAGTGAAATGTAATATATAATGTTATGCAACGTGCTATAATGTGAATTTTGATGTGCTTTAGTAATGTGTGTAGTTTTGCTATAGGAATAGTTAGAGTTAATGTTTGGGAACAGCCAAGAGTGGGAGGGTCTGAGTTACAAGGAAAGTGACAATTTCCTGTCAGTGTCAGATAGAGCATGGAGTGTATAGTGAGTGGACCTAAAGGTCCAAAGTGAGCAGTACTGGCACCTTAAAGAGAAAAGAGGACCGCAGAACAAGTAAATTACATTTATTAATCAGACTGTAGTGTTAAAGCTTGGTTGTGATGAATTAGTGAGGAACAGTAGCCATAAAGGACACTATAGATTACAACAGAAGGAAACTGTGTGGAAAATGCTTTGAATTGTAAAGGAAATGTTTATAACACTATGTACCTGCTATCCCTTGTACTGGACCCTTATCAAGTTGCCGCACAGTAAAGAGTTTATTTTTGAATAATTGTATCCCTCATTGAACTGCAAAACTTGTGGTACTGGCAAACCTGCAACAACGGTTACATGTGGCATGTACAGGCATAATTCTCTCACAGCACAAGTCTACACACCCAGCCAGACCTTCACTTTCATTTAATGTGCCTGGATGCCACAGATGAATGCCTTGCCCATGGCTAACGCCCCGCTCCATGTTACATGGTGACTATTTTAGCCCCATAAATGTTTTCATGCCATGGAGTGGATGTTGCAAAGTGAAAATTCCAAATATACCAGCTCATTGCCCAGCACATTGTGCTCACTTTGTGTTTTGGGAGATACTAATTCCATAAATTGTTAAGTGGATCCTTCCCGTTGCCATCCTTGCTATACATGTGAACTCTAACTGCGGTTTAGGTAAATCGTGAGGCTCAGAAGGGAGGGGGAACCTCTGGATTTTATGTGAGGGGAGAAGGGGGTGGAAGCAGGTCACTTTGCCAGATCCTCTGAGCTACTTGTGATGTGGAAACCCTCTGATTGACCTGTGTGGGGGCTTATTTTCATTGGTAGCATTTTCAAGTACATTTTTGATTACTTTTAAGTCTTATTTCACATTTATCCTGTGCTCTACGCTGAACACTTACTGTGGAGTTTCCATCTAAATTCCTTCTGTATGGCAGTGCATCGTACCAGTCAGTTTTACAGTCCACCCATGGTCCTTACTTACGATGACAACCATTGGGACCCTGCGATCGCTATATACCAATAGATTTAAAGAGGAAGTACCCTCCCTCTGTTAACCTTCTACATGCTGCTTCTATTGACAGTGGCAACTAGGGGGTTAAACGGCTAACGCTAAGCGAAACCCTTGTGCAGCAAATGTCTGTTGCAGTATGCAGTGGACACGTGCTTCATTTTCACCCATCATTATTAGTGATGAGCAAGCGTGCTCAGATAAGGTGTTATCTGAGCATGCTCTTGTGCTAACAGAGTGACTTTGGCGTGCTCGATTACTAAGTTTGAGTCCCCGCACCAGCATGTCTCCCGGCTGTTCTAGAGCCGCAACACGTGCAGGGATTGCTTGTTGTTAGGCACTAATCATTATCTATCTACTTATTACTCAGCACCGTATAAAAGCAGCACTGAGTAATAGGGCCTCTTTAATGACGCAGTAAAAAGACATTTTGGCAGTAATTAAGGAACTTAAACCATGACAATAAATGAGCATGTCCCCAACACATCAGGAAATGTGAGCAGACTTTTTGTTGTATTATGCTACCCATTTTACAGTCTTTGTGTAGGATGGGAATCCTATATTCCCCGTGCTCCATAGGTTATACATCAGATATGTTTTTTCTACGGATAGAGTGGGAATTTTACACTAGTCAAACCTCTACCAATTCCTTTACATTAGAATTGTTCAGCGCTCGTGGCACTATAAGATTAGTGTTTAGGAACTGGTTTCACAACTGGTTTTTCCAGCTCTGGTGGCAGGTGTTTCCTTTTACCGCCCTTCAGCTTTCTCCATGTATAGAGCAAGCCCCTTAGGTTACTGCAATAACTGGCATGAAAGCCAGCTTCTCATGGGTGTATGACAGCTGAAGAAACAAACTGCAAAACAAACATTTTCCTCTCAGTTGTCAGTAGCAAAGTTCCTGGGAAGGAGGGACAAGCGAGCTTCATGGCCATGAGGCGGCTTTCTATGGGCTGGATGGTCAGTCCACAAAACAGCAGCTTCTAAGTAATTGCTGCGTATGTATGGCGACATAATAGTGTGAAGTAGATGCCCATGCTTCCTATTAAAGTGGCAGCTTACAATATATAAAGGGACCTCACTCCTTTTACGACCCCCAATTATCAATTGGCACACATGTAACATGCATCACAGGTGCAGGCGCGGCTGCTGAGATACTGCTTCCTAAAAATTACCATGTAGAGTTTTTCCCCTGTAGGAGTACAAATAAAGCACCAATCCAAGTTTTTTTTAATTGCATTTCTGGAGTGGTTCTTCTAATCTAAGGCCCCTGAACCCGGGCTAACATTTACGTGCCGCCATCTTCACCATCTATTAGCACTACTTCGGTCAATCTTCAGCATGTTGTGACCTGCCGGCTGCTCCAATGTTTGCTGGAGCGAGCCAGAGATCACTTTTCCATGTGAGTCTGTGAGAGCCTCATTCTGCCTCCGACAGATTTACACTGAACGCTTGTGACCGTTAATTATGACTTCCAATAAGTCAGAAGTTGTGGTCATAAGATGGTGCCAGAGCAGGGCTGATAAAAGGAGATGAGGGCAGTGGGTAAGTATAAGATTAGGGATAGGGACCCTTCATTAGTAGCACCACTCCAGCACTGATAAAACACTGGAGTGGTGTTTTAACTGCACATGTCTTGTGACGGGGGCAAGGACACTGATTACAACAATGTATCACCAACTGGGCTGCTTGCTACAGTTTTGATAAAATCACTGTTTTATTTGCTGATCTAGCAGTTCTCTGAATGCTGAACTCTGTACCACCAAGACCACTGATTGTCATCTTTCTATGCACATTGTGTATAGGCAGAAAGCTGCCAATCAGTAGTGGAGGTGGGAATATATAGAGGTCATGAATATGGACAAATACCTCACAACAGGTTTCCTAGTCCTCTAGTGATAATCTCCTGCTGATAAAAATGTGTTTATATCAAAACTACAGCAAGCAGCCCAGTAAGTGATACATCACTGGAATAAATGTCTTTGCCACCAATATCATGCTGCTCTCTAAGGCTGGTTTCACACATCCGTTTTTCCCCTTGCAGCGCCCCCGGCATTTTTTAGCAGCGCCGCATCACAAAACCGTATGCGCCGCATGCGTTTTTTTTTTCCATTGACTTGTATTAGCGCCGCATGGCGCCGCATGTCACTGCGGCGCGTCCGGTTGGTGCCGGATGCGGTGTCTGGTCACCGTACGGTGTCTGGAAAAAACGTTGCATGTAACGTTTTTTGTCTGCGGCGAAAAAGTCGCATGCGCCGGATGCGGCGCATGCGGTTCTTTTTTACAATGAAAGTCTATGGACGCCGCAATGCGCCGCATCCGGTAGCTGCATCCGGTTTGTTAATTGATATACCAGCCCACAGCAAACATATACAAGGAAGTACCACCCCTCAGCAAACATATAAAAAAAACATTGGGTGGGACATCAGACACAGCCACAGAAGCCACAGAGAGCCACAGAGAGCCACAGAGAGCCACCGACGCAGCCACCGACGCAGCCACCGACGCAGCCACCGACGCAGCCACCGGACTCTAACTTTGGCTAAAAGGTTCGTAAATGCAACCTTTTTGGCAAAGTTATGTCCCGGGTTGTGTTGTATGCAAAGTGTATTCTTTTTTTAATAAAAATGTGTACACCCCAGTTTTCCCCTACTCCAGGCCCACCAAAAACATATCATTTTTTCAGTATTTCCTTTGTATTGCACAGGTGAGGCAATTATCACCTGAGCAATACAAAGGAAAGACAGAAAACTTGACATGTTGGTGGACCTTGAGGACTGGAGTAGGGGAAACATAATGTACACTTTTTGTAGGACAAATGGTGAAATACTTTTGTTAATACAATTTCACCTTTTGTCCTAAAAAGGGTACATTGTAGGCCATGTGTCACCAAATCCAGTCATCAAGGCCTAACAACAGGTATTGTTTGCAGTATTTCCTTTGTATTGCACAGGTGAGGCAATTATCACCTGAGCAATGCAAAGTAAAGACTGAAAACTTGACATGTTGGTGGGCCTTGAGGACTGCAGTTGGGGAAACATGGCCTACAATGTACACTTTTTTGGACAAAAGGTGACAGCCATGGACACAACAATGGCAAGAAGGTTATAGTAGAAAACACACAAGAAGGTAGACAAGTAAACTATTAAAGGTTTATTGTGGGTAAAGAAAATTATTAAAATAAACAATACATTTATATCACACTCTGTCATCCTGCCAGTCAACACTACCTTCCGGTGACACAAAGTATTGAGCAAACTGGTCCCTCATTCTAGAAACTGCAACTGTACTGCGAGTGGTAATGTTGGTGTAGTTGTGCAAAGTTGTTTCTTGATTGTGGTCCTCCAGAGAAATTGGTTCCTTGGTTAGGACAAAATTATGGAGGACCACGCACGCTTTCACTACATCATCAACAGTCTCGGTCTTCAAGTTTATTGCAGTCAAAAGGACACGCCATTTTGCTGTCATAATGCCAAAGGCACACTCCACCATCCGTCTGGCTCTTGTGAGGCGGTAGTTAAATACCCGCTTTGTATGTGTCAATTCTCTGCTGGCATACGGCTTCAATAGGTGTTGGGACAGCTGGAATGCCTCATCACCTACACAAACGAATGGCATCGGTGGGCCTGAGGTTTGAGGCAGTGGCCTAGGGGGGGAAACTGAAAACTGTTTCCATACAATTTACGTCCCATAGCAGATATTTTAAACACTTGGGAGTCATTAGACCGTCCATAAGACCCAATGTCCACCGCGATAAACTTGTAGTGCGCATCTGCAATAGCCATCAGGACGATAGAGAAATATTTCTTATAGTTAAAGAATTCAGATCCAGTTCCTTTTGGCTTTTGAATGCGGATGTGCTTTCCATCAACGGCCCCCAGGCAATTGGGGAACTGGCAGATGAGTAGAAACTGGTCCGCTATTTCAAGCCACCGCTGTGTTGTTGGCTCTGGAATAAATTCTCCAACCAAAGTATCCCACAGAGCACGACAAGTATACTTTATTATGCCGGATAGTGTGGAGATTCCAATCCGATACTGAAAATGGAGCGATGATAGAGTTTCGCCAGTTGCCAGAAATCTGAAAACAAATTAGAAAATACAAATAATTTCAGAAACGCAGCATTACATACCAGAACTCAGCTACGACTATTGGAGATACCAAAAATAATAATATCTAGGAGAAAGACTGTTTTATAACTAGATTTGGGGCTACTCATGTGGTTTCCTAGTTGGCCTGTGATGTTCAATTAATGATAAAATTACAAGTGCGCTCAAGCAAACAGAACCAATACATATAGCTTACCTTATAGTCACCATGAGACGCTCCGCCGGAGATATCGAGAACCGACAGTAGGTGTCCGATTTTTTAATTTTGTCTCCAACACGCTCCAGCAAATCATCAAAGTTTTCTATATTCATCCGCAGACAGGCAAAAAACTTCTCTGGATTTTGTCGCAGCTCCATGTTCAGTGTGGAATAGACACCACGAGTTAATCTCTGTGACGTGATGGGGTGGATCCACATACGGCGGCGACTTCGCAGGCGCTGACGCCGCTGCTCCTCAAACTTTAGCTCCTTCTCCAGAACGATAAACCTCAATCGATTCATCTCCGCAGTAAAATCAACAAGATTCCTGAAGATATTGCCGATAATGGGTTCCATGTTCGCCAATCACTTGCTACTTGCTCTTCTCTCCAAACTGCACTTTCTCCTCTACAACCTGTCAAAGAAGGGATGTAGGAGCAGTGTATATATAGGATTACAGTAGCCAATCATATTTGGAACCCCAAAAAGGGCCCCAAAATGGGCGTGCTTAAAAGCCGGATCCGGCGCAATACGGCGTCAACGTATGCCAACCGGATACACCGGATGAGACGTATGCGGTTTTTTTTGCCGCATTCGTGAACCGGATGCGGCGAAAAACAAGATGCGGCACATCCGGTGTTCAGAGAAAATACCGCATGCGGCGCTGCGGCTAAATGCCGGGGGCCCCGTTTAGGCGCCCGCCGGATGTGTGAAAGAGGCCTAATGGGATAGCAAAAAACGTGTTCACAGATTCTCTGTTCTCCACAGAAGTAAATGGAACACCTATATTGTTTAATTATTGTAAAGTCAATATGTTAGGGGCTATTACACCTTACCTTTTTTATTTACAGAAATCTATATTAAAAAAATACTTTACATTTTATGTAAAACTAATGCTTTTTATGAAAATTTCAATGTGCTTTATTTTCTGCATTATTATTAAAGGAGTTGATTCATGCTGCCCAAACCACTGCCACAAGTGTTAGTCTCACCACTCCAGCATTTCAGAGAAAATATAGTCTGAAGTTCTAAAGCTGCCACTAGCCGGCTTCTCCCTGAACTGCTTAAGTATATTAACAGGTCTCTTCCCATGTGCAGACATTTTTTTTTCAATTAGATCACATTTCTCTTTAAAAATATTAACCAAACCCTTAGGCTGTGGTTCCACGGTCCAGAACCACAGCGCTTTGGACGGAGCGGAAATTCCGCATCGCCCAAAGCCCCTCCCCCTTTTTGACGCGCGCTCTTTCCGGATGTGTTCCGGACACCTCCGGAACACATCCGGAAAGAACGCAGGGCTGCATAGCCTTGTGTTATTTCTGTTGCGGCGACGCAGCGTCACCGCAACGGGCTAGGACATGCTGCGGTCTGAAAAGATGCGCCGCATGTCCGGATACGCAGGTCTTCCGCCTGCGTGTTGTTACGCATAGTGGAGACGGGATTTCTTGAAATCCCCTCCACTATGCTGTAACATCTGGACGCTGCGTGTTTGACGCTGCGCCAATGCACAGCGTCAAACACGCAGCATTTCCTGAAGCATTCCGGATCGTGGAAACTCACCCTTACATATGATGTCTATGACATGTGTGGCCAAACAGCACAACCACATGTGGCTTACTCCTAATGCCATGCTGCACCTGTATTTCCATCTTGTCAGATACAGCATGGCATTTGGTGGTAATCTGTGTGTTGTAACTGTGGATTGTTTGCAAACATCTAAATATTATTCTTAAAGGGGTTGTCTGTACATTAGTGATGAGCGAGCATGCTCAGGTGGTCTCCGAGTATTTTTCAAGTGCTCGGAGACTCAGTTTCTGTCGCCGCAGCTGCATGATTTGCGACTGCTAGACAGCCTGAATACATGTGGGGGATTCCCTAACAAACAGGCTATCCCCGCATGTATTCAGGCTGTCTAGCAGCCACAAATCATGCAGCTGCAGCGACAGAAACTAAATCTCAGAGCACTTCCAAATTCTCGGAGACCACCCGAGCTACGAGCACACTTGCTGTTATGAACTGCTACAAGCACTAAGGAAAGAAGGGAACTCTGTCCTTACAATAAAACTGAGCTTGATCCCTACGATGTAACGGGGAACCTGATCCTGCGACCAGACCCGCTAAAGTCCTCAGCTAGTCTGAACGAAGACCTATAGTTGCGAGGAAGGAATCCCTACAAGATCTAGGGACTGGGAGAAAAGGTGGACACCTCCTAACAGAAATTGTAGCAGGGAAAATTAAACAGAAAACAAATTACTACGAGATCCTAAGATTAAGCAAAACTGACAGAATAAGGCACCTAAGCACCCGGCTAGCTTAAGAGTAGATAATACAATGAAGTCCAGCAAAGCCAGAAGGGCGGAGCCAGACTAAATAGGGAAAAAAGGTCATGTGACCAGCAAACAGAAACAAAATCTAACAAGAGGGTTCTAACAGTACCCTCCCTTCTAAGAGGATCCTCCGGATCCCCTAGGACTTAGGCTTATCCGGAAACCTCTTGTGAAACGCTCTGACAAGTCTAGACGCAGAAACATCATCCGCCCTCACCCATGAGTTATCCTCGGGTCCATAACCCTTCCAAGCGACGAGGTACTGCAAACCCCCTCTATACCGTCTAGAATTTAGGATGCAGGAAATCTCATATTGCCCGTCCTCCACCACCAGGGGAACAGTGGCAGAGACGTCTCCATCTGAGACCTCAGCTTTTTTCAAGAGAGAAACATGAAACACCGGATTAATCTTCAAGGAGGTGGGAAGCTCCAACTTAACAGCAGATTGGTTAATAACCTGAAGCACCTTAAAGGGCCCTACAAACTTGGGACCCAATTTCTTAGACGGAATCCTCAAGCGCAGATTCTTAGAGGACAACCAAACCATGTCACCAATAGCAAACAAAACCTCTTGTCGTTTTCTATCAAAATACACTTTGGATCTTTTGTTAGCCTCCTGAAGATTACCACGCACATCAGTCCAAACTCTCTCCAAAACACCAGAAAAATTCTCCTCTTCAGGTACAGCCGATCCCAACTTGGAAAATGACCCAAAAGACGGATGTCTCCCAGTACAACAAAAAAAAGGCGAACAACCAGCAGAAGCGAATGTATGATTGTTAAGAGCAAACTCAGCAAGTGGCAGAAACTCAGACCACCCCTCTTGATTATCAGTCACAAAACAACGCAAGAACTGCTCAACATCCTGGTTTTTCCTTTCTGTCTGGCCATTAGACTCAGGATGATATCCGGATGAAAACGACAAATGAACTCCCAACCTGTCACAAAAGGCGCGCCAAAAACGAGCCACAAACTGAGGTCCCCTATCAGAAACAATGTCAGTAGGAACACCATGTAGTCTGACTATTTCCTTGACAAAGGCCTTAGCGAGAGTCTTAGCGCAGGGCAATTTGATGAAAGGAACCAAGTGACACATTTTGCTAAAACGGTCCACGACCACCCAGATGACAGTGAAACCCTCAGAGGGGGGAAGGTCAGTAATAAAGTCCATAGCCAAATGTGTCCAAGGTGCACTAGGGACCTCCAGAGGGCAAAGCAACCCTGCAGCAGGAGTATGAGAAGACTTAGATCTAGCACACACAGTGCATTGACGCACCCACTTAACGACTTCCTTCTGCCATCCAGGCCACCAAAAGCTGCGACCCACAAGTCTCTTGGTCTCAGAGATTCCAGGATGACCTGCCAACCGAGAGTCATGACATTCAACAAACAAATCTCTCCTCAGGGTACCAGGCACAAACAACCTCCCATGCGGCGTGTTAGATGGGGCATTCTCCTGTGCTTTAAGAATCTCATCTTCCAACACGGAGTCCAAAACCGCAATAACAACCCCCTCTTGCAAAATGTTTTCCTCCTCCTCAGTACCCACCATAGGAGAAAAGCTGCGAGACAAAGCATCAGCTTTAACATTTTTAGTACCTGGGATGTAAGTAACGGTAAAATTAAAGCGTGAGAAAAACAGTGCCCACCTAGCCTGACGGGCATTCAAGCGTTTGGCAGCATCAAGGTAGATCAGATTTTTATGATCGGTGAAGACTTGAACGGGAAATTCCGCTCCCTCCAAAAAATGACGCCAGTGTTCAAATGCGAGTTTAATTGCCAACAATTCCCGATTACCGATATCATAATTTAGTTCAGACTCAGAAAATTTTCTTTGAAAAAAAAGCACAGGGATGTACTCCATCCGTCTTTTCCTGAGACAACACCGCGCCGACCCCCACAGAAGAAGCATCAACCTCAACCAAAAATGGTTTAGTCACATCAGGCTGCGTAAGGATGGGAGCAGAGCTGAACCTCTCCTTTAGCAACACAAAAGCCTCAATGGCCTCAGTAGTCCACTGAACCGCATCAGCACCTTTCCTGGTGAGATTGGTCAGAGGTTTGGCAATCACAGAAATTTTTTTTATGAATTTTCTATAATAATTGGCGAACTCCAAAAACCTCTGTATTGATTTCACACCAATAGGTCTAGGCCAATCCTGCACAGCTTGCACTTTCACTGGGTCCATCTCAAAACCTTCACTGGAGACAATGTAGCCCAAAAAACTAAGTCTCTGTACAGCGAACTCACATTTTTCTAGTTTGGCAAAAAGTGAATTATCACTCAGTAACTGTAATACTTCACGCACACTCCTCCAATGAGACTCCAAATCCGGTGAATAAATCAAAATGTCATCCAAATACACAACCACACTTCTGCCGATCAAAGGTCTAAGGATGTCATTAATAAGATTCTGAAAAAATGCCGGAGCACTGGAAAGTCCAAAAGGCATGACCAGATTCTCAAAATGACCCAGTGGAGTGTTAAACGCAGTCTTCCATTCATCCCCCTCCTTCATGCGCAACAAATTGTATGCCCCTCGAAGATCAATTTTCGAGAACCACTTGGCCCCCACTAACTGATTAAACAAATCAGGAATCAATGGCAGTGGGTAAGGATTGCGTACAGTAATTTTATTAATCTCACGAAAGTCTAGACAAGGCCGTAAACCGCCGTCCTTTTTTTTAACAAAAAAAAATCCAACCGCCACAGGAGATTTGGAAGGCCTAATGTGACCGGCGGCCAAGCTTGTCTGTATGTATTCCTCCAAAGCCTTTCTCTCAGGAATAGTCAAATTAAATAAACGACTTTTAGGAAGAGTCGCTCCAGGGACAAATTCAATTGCACAATCATAATCTCTATGAGGAGGCAATACCTGCAATTCCTTATCAGAAAAAACTTTCCAAAAATCCTGAATAGGTACAGGTAGCTCCCCCTTAACTACAGCAGCAATACGCCCGTTACAACACTTGTCATAACACTTAGGACTCCAGGACTTAATTTCATTGGTAGACCAATCCAGTACCGGATTGTGCAATTTTAACCAGGGTAACCCCAAAATCACCGGTGAGGGCAAATTATTCAAAACTACCAAATCCAAATTCTCTTGATGAACACCATCAATAGTAAGAGGAAATTCACAGATATGGTGAGTAACATTTTTCAAGGGAGAGCCATCCACAGACACCACATTAATAGGAGAAGACAGAAGTTTGGGTTTTAATTTTAGTTTTTCCAAAAATTTCCCATCAGTCACAAACCACAATCCACAAATACCCGAAACTCCATTAATTCCTCCTCACCAGCAGTGGTAGCAGAAAGAAAGACACCTTTATTGTTTAAACAAGCTATGCGGGCGACACTGACCTCATTTTTTTTTTTCTCTTTATTCATTCGAAGCGCACAGTTCTTAATGAAATGCTCAGATTTACCACAGTAGAAACACAAGCCCTCCGCAAATCTGCGTTCTTTTTCCCGAGAGTGAGGTGCCATTGCTCCAATTTCCATCGGCTCTGCAATGTCAGTACATTCCTTCTCCAAACCTGGAGCTGACAAAGCAGACTTACTCTCATTAACCCTTGCACGCAGTCTCCTATCCACCCGTATGGCCAATTGCATAGCCTCTTGCAAATTACCAGGTATAGGATAAGCAATCAGCAAATCTTTAACCCTTTCACTTAATCCTGCAAGAAATAAACTTTTCAAAGCTGAATTGTGTGGCCCAGCTGCGCAGGGCACACATGTCTCCTGGAAAATGCACAAGAAAGGTATTGTGAAGCCTGATATTCATTCACATCACACACTTCTCAACACTGCCACTAGAGGCATTTTCAGACTATTTAAGTAGTGTGACGTAGCAGATTTTTCAGATTTCCTTAGGACACCAGAGGAGAGGGTTCAGTCAAGCCAGGGTGGCTCAGGAGTAGTCATCCCATCCATCTGGAGTCAGATTAGTCATTCTAGTCTTGGAGGGAGAGGAGATAAGACTGAGATCTGACAGAGCTCCTGTAGCTCACCATATATTGAAGTGGAGGCTAGTACGGGTGGAGATGAATCATCCTAGCCTAGTCAGAGCTACTCCTAAACCTGTTACCTCAGCACAAGCTGCCTGTGTTCCTTAAGGACGTGGAAGGCGACTCTCAGAGCGTGTATTGAAATCAGTTGACAGAAGTTCCTGATAGTCACTCGAAGTGGGGTCTAAGAAGGAAAGGAATCACAGCAGTCACAACATCGAGTTAACTGAGGACAGGTCAGCGAGCGCTGGAAGGATAGCTGACATATACACCATTGCTACTCGTGCTTATGTTAAGGGCGAGAGCAGGGCGAAATGTTATGTTTCGGCAGCTGAGGAGTGCAGGCAAAAAAAAGGCAATACACCAGAGCAGTTGGAATCTATGAGATTGCAGTACCCTGACTAACCACCACAACTAGAGGCAGTCGTGGAGCGTTCCTACGTTGGTCCTAGACGCCTCGTCACAGCCTGAGAAACTAACTACACCTAAAGATAGAAAGAGGAAAGCTATCTGCCCCGGAGCAGAACCCCAAAGATAATAGAAAGTCCCCAAACATGTAATGGCGGTTAGACAAGATGAAATACTGACACAGAAAGAAAATGTCCCATCTGTCAGCAGGAGACGCAGACACGACACAGCAGGCCACAAGGGAAACAGGAATGAAGGACCCAGACCAGAACAATTGATCACCGGCAACCCTGATGGGAAGGTGACTCCCTTATATAAGACCAGTCAGTAACACCTGATTCCCAGTCCTCACAATCTTCACTGGACAGACCAGCACCGCTTGTAACCACCAGAGGAAGCCTCTGCTCAGAACTCATCTCAAACCCATTCACAACAGTACCCCCCCCTTGAGGAGGGGTCACCGAACCCTCATTTGAGCAACCAGGTCGGTCAGGATGAGTTCTATGATACGCACGGATAAGTCTCCTAGCATGGATGTCCGAAGCAAACACCCAAGAATTGTCTTCCTGACCATAACCTCTCCATTTAACCAAATACTGGAGTTTCCATCTAGAAAAACGAGAATCTAATATTTTCTCAACCACATACTCCAGATTGCCCTCAACCAAAACAGGGTCAGGAGGCACAGCAGCAGGAACCACTGGCTCAACAAACCTCTTCAACAAGGACTTGTGGAACACGTTATGTATCTTAAATGTCCCTGGAAGAAGCAAACGAAAAGAAACAGGATTAATAATCTCCATGATCTTATAAGGTCCAATGAACCTAGGCTTAAATTTAGGAGATGCTACTCTCATAGGAATATTCTTTGAGGACAACCAGACCAAGTCCCCCACTTCAAACCGAGGACCATCAGTCCTATGCCGGTTAGCAAACCGCTGGGCCCTCTCCTGAGAGAGGGACAACCTCTCCACTACCTGGTCCCAAATCTGTTGCATACGCTCCACAACAGAGTCAACACCTGGACAGACAGAAGCCTCCGTCTGTCCTGAAGAAAATCGAGGGTGAAACCCAGAATTACAGAAAAACGGAGACATCAAAGTGGCAGAGCTAGCCCTATTATTAAGAGCAAACTCAGCCAAAGGCAAAAAAGAGACCCAATCATCCTGATCAGCAGACACAAAGCATCTTAGATAAGTCTCCAATGTCTGGTTTGTTCTCTCAGTTTGACCATTGGTCTGAGGATGAAATGCCGAGGAGAAAGACAATTGAACACCCAGTTTAGAACAAAAAGTCCTCCAAAATCTGGAAACAAACTGGACTCCTCTGTCAGACAAAAATGTTCTCAGGAATGCCGTGCAAACGAACCACGTGCTGAAGAAAAAACGGCACCAATTCAGAGGAGGAAGGCAACTTAGGTAATGGCACAAGATGTATCATTTTGGAAAACCTATCACAAATTACCCAGATGGTTGTCATTCTCTGAGAAACAGGAAGGTCGGAAATGAAATCCATAGAGATATGGGTCCATGGTCTCTTGGGCACAGGCAATGGCATCAACAAACCACTAGAGCGAGAGCAAGGCTTGGAGCGAGAGCAAGTCCCGCAGGACTGCACAAATTCCCTGACATCACGAGACAAGGTAGGCCACCAAAAGGACCGACTAACCAAGTCTCTGGTACCAAAAATTCCGGTATGCCCAGCCAATGCGGAACAATGAATCTCAGACATCACACTCTTCTTCCACTGGTCTGGGACAAACAATTTTCCAACAGGGCAGCACTCGGGCCTATCCTCCTGACACCCCTCCAGAGCAAGTCTCAAATTGGGCGAGATGGCGGAAAGAACTACACCCTCTTTCAAAATAACAGAAGGATCAGATAACTCAGGAGAGTCCGCAAGGAAACTCCTCGAGAGGGCATCCGCCTTAACATTCTTAGTGCCAGGAAGAAAGGAAACCACAAAATTAAAACGTGTGAAAAACAAGGCCCACCTGGTCTGTCTAGGATTGAGTCGCTTGGCAGATTCCAGATAGACCAGATTCTTATGGTCCGTAAGGACCACCACCTGATGTTTGGCTCCCTCCAGCCAATGTCTCCACTCTTCAAAAGCCCACTTCATGGCCAATAACTCCCGATTACCCACGTCATAATTACGTTCAGTAGGAGAAAATTTTCGAGAGAAAAAGGCACAAGGGTTACTTTTAGAGGTCTCTGGATCTTTTTGGGACAAAACGGCACCTGCCCCAATTTCAGAGGCATCAACCTCCACCTGAAATGGCAGAGAAACATCAGGCTGCCGTAGAACAGGAGCAGAAGTGAATCTCTGCTTAAGTTCCTGAAATGCAGAGACTGCCTCAGGAGGCCAATTCACCACATCAGAACCCTTTCTGGTCAAATCAGTTAATGGTTTAACAATAACCGAGAAATTACCAATAAATTTACGATAAAAATTGGCAAAACCCAAAAATCTCTGAAGAGCCTTTAATGAAGTAGGTTGGACCCAATCACAGATGGCCTGAACCTTGACCGGGTCCATTTCAATAACAGATGGGGACAAAATGAATCCCAGAAATGAGATCCTCTGTACGCCAAAAAGACACTTTGATCCCTTCACATACAGAGCATTCTCTCTCAAAATCTGGAACACAGTTCGAACATGTTTCACATGAGAGTCCCAGTCATTAGAAAAAATCAAGATATCATCCAAATAAACAATCAGAAATTTGTCCACAAAATCCCTGAAAATGTCATTCATGAAGGACTGGAAGACGGAAGGAGCATTAGTGAGCCCAAAGGGCATCACTAGGTACTCAAAATGCCCTTCAGGGGTATTGAATGCCGTCTTCCATTCATCCCCGTGCTTAATGCGAATAAGGTTATACGCCCCCCTGAGGTCAAGCTTGGTAAACCAAGTAGCATTTTTCACCCTGGAAAACAGGTCAGAAATCAAGGGTAACGGGTATTGATATTTCACAGTAATATTGTTCAAGAGACGATAATCAATACACGGCCTTAATGAACCATCCTTTTTGGCCACAAAGAAAAAACCGGCACCTAAGGGTGAAGAGGATGGTCTGATATGACCCTTCTCCAATGATTCCTTGATATAAGACCGCATAGCGTCATGTTCAGGTACAGACAAGTTAAAAAGGTGACCTTTAGGGAATTTACTACCCGGCACTAATTCAATAGCGCAGTCATAGCTCCTATGGGGAGGCAAGGATGCAGATTTACTTTCGCTAAACACATCAGAAAAATCAATCAAAAAGTCAGGAATATCCTGAGCCTGGGGGGAGGCAGAAAAAACAGGAGTGTTGGTATTAACACATTGGCAGCCCCAACTGGTTACAGACACAGATTTCCAATCCAAAACAGGATTATGAGACTGTAACCAAGGGAAACCCAGCACGATAATGTCATGCAGATTATACAGAACCAAAAATTTGCTGCACTCCTGGTGATCAGGTTCAACCCTCATTATCACCTGAGTAGAAAACTGGGGTTTATTCTCAGCCAAAAGGGTAGAATCGATCCCCAGTAGGGGAATAGACTTCTGTAGGGGTATCAAGGGAAACCCACAACGTTTAGCAAAATCATAATCCATCAGGTTAATAGCTGCTCCAGAATCAACGAAAGCCTGAGCAGAAAATGAGGACAGAGAGCATATCAGAGTGACAGTTAATAAAAACTTAGTCTGAATACTACCCAAGACAACTGAGCGTGCAAAACGTCTTCCCCGCTTAGGGCAGACTGAAATAGCATGAGAGGCATCACCACAGTAGAAACATAACCCATTGCGCTTTCGAAACTCATGACGCTGTGCCCCAGACACCACTCTATCACACTGCATGGGTTCAGAAGCTGGTTCACAAGGCAACACTATTCCACTCATACTTCTCCGCTCACGCAAACGTCTGTCAATTTGAATCGCTAATGACATAGAATCATTGAGACCAGAGGGGACAGGGAATCCCACCATAACATCCTTTACATTATCTGACAGACCCTTCCGGAAAAGGGCTGCCAAAGCGTCGTCATTCCATTTGGTGAGGACTGCCCACCTACGGAATCTCTGACAGTATAACTCAGCGTCATCAAGCCCCTGATTTAATGCCAACAAGGCTTTTTCAGCTTGATCAGTAACATTAGGCTCATCGTACAATAACCCCAAAGCCTGAAAAAAATGCATCAACATCACTCAAAACAGGATCCCCAGGTGTCAGGGAAAAAGCCCAATCCTGAGGATCGCCGCGCAGGAGAGAGATGATAATTTGAACCTGCTGCGCTGCGTTCCCTGAGGACTTAGATTTTAAGGCAAAAAACAATTTACAATTATTTTTGAAATTCTGAAACTTAGCTCGATCCCCTAAAAACAAATCTGGCATGGGATCCTAGGTTCCACAACAGGCAACCTAGCAAGATATGCAGCAATACTCTGAACCTCAGTGGCAAGCTGATCCACACGGCCAGACAACTGTGCAAACTCCATGGAGGGAACCCAGCAGTATGAGTCGGAAATCGATTGGGAGCAAATGGAGTATCTGGATGACATCACCTATGCTGCAAAGTTGGAAAACGAGCAGCGACGCCGTGATCAGGAGAAGCGACGGCAGCAGGAGGAGAGAGAAGCGCAGCAAACTCGTCAGCGGTACCATGAGGAGTTCCTCGCCGACAAGGAGAGTGTCCGCAGGAATAAAGGTACGCTCCGGGAACCGCGGCGCCAGGGGTGCATCACCGGATTCAAACTCCACAAGGGCTGGGGCTTCATCCATGAGCCGGGCCTGTATCAGGAGATCTTCGTAAGTCGCAGGGATGTAGAGTCCCACCTGCCCATCGGACACCCGGGAAGGGATCTCATAAACGGGGACATCGTTAGTTACACACGTCACTGGGGTCTAAAAGGATGGTATGCCCTAAACGTCTCAATTGTCAGCGATCCCGTCCCCGACGCCGGTAATGTACACCATGCTGCAGCGTCCCAATCCCGGGCTCCCACAGCGCCAGGCCGTGCACCAGCATCGCCCCCTGCGTACTCCTCTCCACCCAGGTCTTGCTCAGCATCGCCCCCTGCGTACTCCTCTCCACCCAGGTCTTGCTCTGCATCGCAACCTGCGACCATTTCTACATCGCAACCTGCGACCATTTCTGCATCGCGACCTGAATTGCACACTTCGGCACCTTTTACAACGCAACCTGCGTTCTACTCTGAGGATGTACCCGTTGGTTCCCTGGAGGATCAAACAAAAGATGCAGCTTCGCAAACGTATATTGCAGGACACGATCTTCTTGTGATGGGTTCCCGAGGGCATCGTATACTTCTGGCCCCAGGGATGGAAAAAGTAATTGTTGTAAGCAAGAAAGATGAAAAACAGTAGGACCCAGACAGGGTTTACTGCACCTGAATATGTATAAAGTTGAAGAAGTTTTATTGAAGAAAAATTTGCACTTTATTGAAATGTTTAATAATGTTTTGCTTATTTAAAGTAGAATACCCGGCTGGGTAAAGAGTTAAAGTGAAATGTGATTTCTCTTGACATGTGAAAAGTGTTTTATCATGCAAGGACTGCGTGGCTGTGGACTTTGCCAGCCCAAAAACTCTATTGTAAATAGTTCGCACTTCGGTGCCCCATCTTGGTTTTACATAAAGCCTTATCTACCTCTGAAGAAAAACCCGTATGGTGTGGCCTAGAGTGAGGTCTGCAGCTCAGAAGTCCTGCAGCCCACCCAGGACCCACGTGGGAGGTTTTTGGTGTGGGTCCTCCTCAAGAATCTTGTCTTGTATATATTTATTGAAAAGTATTTTGATAATTTTCTACTGACCTATGTACAAAATGTAACGTTAAAGAGTCCTTACCTCCCGCAAGGGATGAGTTTAAAATGTTTATGTTATATGCAAAACAAAAATGTTTTTCTTTTCTATTTCAACCCAGGAGTGCTGAGTTTAACTAGGGGGGATGTGTGGCCCAGCTGTGCAGGGCACACATGTCTCCTGGAAAATGCACAAGAAAGGTATTGTGAAGCCTGATATTCATTCACATCACACACTTCTCAACACTGCCACTAGAGGCATTTTCAGACTATTTAAGTAGTGTGACGTAGCAGATTTTTCAGATTTCCTTAGGACACCAGAGGAGAGGGTTCAGTCAAGCCAGGGTGGCTCAGGAGTGAGTCATCCCATCCATCTGGAGTCAGATTAGTCATTCTAGTCTTGAAGGGAGAGGAGATAAGACTGAGATCTGACAGAGCTCCTGTAGCTCACCATATATTGAAGTGGAGGCTAGTACGGGTGGAGATGAATTATCCTAGCCTAGTCAGAGCTACTCCTAAACCTGTTACCTCAGCACAAGCTGCCTGTGTTCCTTAAGGACGTGGAAGGCGACTCTCAGAGCGTGCATTGAAATCAGTTGACAGAAGTTCCTGATAGCCACTCGAAGTGGGGTCTAAGAAGGAAAGAAGGAAAGGAATCACAGCAGTCACAACATCGAGTTAACTGAGGACAGGTCAGCGAGCGCTGAAAGGAAAGCTGACATTTACACCATTGCTACTCGTGCTTATGTTAAGGGCGAGAGCAGGGCGAAAGGCAAGTGGAGAAAGAGAGAAGTAAGTGATTCAGGTGACAGATCACCTTCACTTAGTAAACCGGACACCGGGGTCCGAAGCGTTGCTAGTGCTTCACGCCTAGTAATAAGAAACACAGGAGGCCTAGCTGGACTTCAGGTCACAGGAGGCAGCCCAATGTGTCGATACGTAACTGGAGTCAGGAGAACAGGAGTCTAGTGGGACGCTGCAGAAATAGACTTAGTTCTACCACAGAAAAGGCTCTACCACTATGTCGGCCGGGCGTAGTTTGCTATTGAAAGAGTTAACTTGACTTCATGCAAGTTTGTACTCACATACACATTAAGGAGAAAGGAGGCCTTAAACCTGCTCAGCAATATCCCGAATGTGCATTCTCCAACCTGACCAGCTTCCCGGGACATACCTGCAACATCTACAAGTAAAGGTATGGAAAGAGACGACATTGTGTGTGACTGACTTCTTATCTGCACCCTGCATCACCACCATAGACTTTGAGGGACCAGTCCCACCTGTGGGGGACTTAACACCTAGCTGCCATAACAGCCCCTCAGAGATCTACCCTGCAGCGCTGGTCAATCAGATCAGAAACCACAGGTGGCGTCACGAACTATAACTACAATCCCCTGTAAATATTCCCCCATTGTATGAGCGCCCAGGGCCACGGACCGAGCTCTGCTGCCAGTGACATCTCCCATAGACTTCCATGGGCTCGGTGCCGAGTACCCCAAAGCCCTGGTACCCACACCACCCTGGTGTTGTGCGACTCAGAATCGTTCCAGCCCACCTGGGTGGACCACCTACGGAAGTGAGTACAATATTTTTCCACATTACCCGATCCCTGTCTCAAACGTCTCAACTCTGTCTCAGCTGATGAAACACGATCCGGATCGTCATACAATAACCCCAAAGCAGAAAAAAAAACATCCACTGATCCAAAGCATGGATCACTACCTGCAGAGAAAAGGCCCAGTCCTGAGGTTCTTTGCGCAAAAGTGACATTATAAACCCTATGCGCTGTGATTCATCACCAGAGGATCTGGGTCTCAAACGAAAATACAACAAGCAAGCATTTTTAAAAGAAAAAAAATCTTGTTGTTCACCAAAAAATAAAAGGGAAAAGTACCTTTGCCCCCGAAATTGCTCCAGAACAACTACTTTTACTGTTGCTGGATTCAGCCCCCTCCCGAGAGGACCCCACGTTCGCCAAAAACCCGAACCGACACCCTGATAAAACAGAAAAACTTTCCTTTGGTTTTTTTTTTTTTAAATTTTTTTGGTGGACTTACTGTTATGAACTGTTCAAAAGCATAAAGGAAAATGGGGGGCTCTGTCCCTACAAAAAAAATGGCTTATCCCACGATGAACGGGGAAAACCGATCCTGCACCCAAACCCCCTAAAGTATTCACTATCTGAAAGAAGACCTTTAGTTTTCGGGAAAGGAAACCTACAAGATCTAGGGACTGGGGGAAAAGGTGGGGAAAATCCTAACAGAAATTGTGCAGGAAAAATTTAAAAAGAAAAAAAATTCTCGGGTTAAAGATTAAAAAAACTGAAAAGTAAGGGACCTAAGCACCCGCTATTAAGATAATAATACAATGAAGTCCAGCAAAGCAAAGGGCGGAGCCGACTAAAAAGGGGAAAAAAAGGCATGTGACCCGCAAACGAAACAAATCTAACAAAGGGGTTTTAAAATTGCTATCACTCCGACAATAATATTTTGATTTAAAATTTTTAGAGTAGTCAACAATGTCAATAAATGTAGGGCCCCCCCGGATGCCACCCATCACTGTTGTTAAATTTACTGCACTTGGGCCCCAAATGAACAGACAGCTCCCCATAGCTGAAACACTCCCTGTTTAGGGTAAAAA
>JARQOD010000003.1:277693502-277751368 GCA_033576555.1 Oophaga sylvatica | reverse complement strand
ATAGTGTTTTATAAAAAATACCTTACTCAGTGTATCAATACAGCTTAAGCAGAACAGAACATATACCAAAAGGACACTATTCTGACTTATGTTTTCTTAGTGAAGACTATAGATTCAAATAGATATACATCAGTAGATTTTCCTGGACTACACACCAAACGTCATGCCAATGTATCTGGAGATGAGCATGTGTGATTGACAGCTTTCTCTCTACACTGTGCTTAGGGAGAAAGCTATTAATCAATAGCTGGTGGAGAGACAAAATGGCAGGTGATGAATATCAAGGGCTCCACTGCATGCATCCTTATTAGGGATACAAAATATCTCTGGCGGCTAAAGTTCACTATGTATTGCTGCTACATCTCAGCGCAATACAAATGAATGGGGTTGAATTGTGACCCTGAGGATACTGTGACCCTGGCAAACAAGTCAAAAATATTTGACGTGGTTAGACTTTCTGCAACTTGCTTCTTGTGGTCGCAGTACCCTCGGGGTCACAATGTGACCCCCTTAACTTGTATTGCACTGCAATGTAGCAGCGGCAAATAGCAAACTTTGGTCACTTGAGTGGTCATGACCAAAGTCGCCATGTAGCCCCAAGTCTAAGAGGACTCAAGTGATTGACCCCCTCTGCAACTAATAAAAAGTGATTTTATGAAATACTGCTAGAACAATTGAAATGATCCAGCAATCACATCACGGTCTCTGATACTACAGTAGTTTATACTACCCTTACATAACACAAGATGAACTTGGCAGCTGATCCATATAGATGGTGGTCAAACAAATGAATACATGAAAGTGAATCTGTCAGCAGTTTTGGCTGATATAAGATATGGCCATCACCTTTCAGGGCTTATACACAGCATTGTATAATGCCGTATATCTACCCAGGGGCGCCGCTATAATGAGGCGAGTTGAGCCTCTTGCCTCAGGCGGCGGCAGCCAGGGGGCGGCAGAGCAGAACTCATAACACCTGGTGTGGTGCCGGCCGCCTCTCCTTAATCCCTCACACAGTCACATCTGAGTTCTGACCCCCCTCCAGCTGTCCTGCTCTGGACACTATATGTCAGTGATGGCGAACCTATGGCACGCGGCCTCGCCTCAGTTATTCCCTGCAGCTCCCTCTCACATTGAGCGGCGCGGCGCGGAGCTGAAAAATGACGTCAGCCGGCCGGCAGCGCCGCTCAATGTGTGAGAGGAAGTGAGAAGAAGGAAGCTGCTGGATCATGGAGAGGTGAGTCTGGCTGCTGTGCCTGTGAAGCTGCTTTGTGTGTGTGTGTGAAGCTGCTGTGTGTGTGACGCTGTGTGTATGTATGTGTGTATGTGTAAGAGACGCTGTGTGTATGTATGTGTGTATGTATGTGTGTGTGTGTGTGATAGATGAGACGCTGTGTGTGTGTGATAGATGAGGAAGCGATATCAGCGTTGGAACGGGCAGAGGTGAGTAGTTTTTTTTTTATGCAAGGCCATTATTCAGCATGGAGCATCATGTGGGGCCATTATACTGTATGCAGCAGTATATGGGGCCATTATTCAGTATGGAGCATCATGTGGGGCCATTATACTGTATGCAGCAGTATATGGGGCCATTATTCAGTATGGAGCATCATGTGGGGCCATTATACTGTATGCAGCAGTATATGGGGCCATTATTCAGTATGGAGCATCATGTGGGGCCATTATACTGTATGCAGCAGTATATGGGGCCATTATTCAGTATGGAGCATCATGTGGGGCCATTATACTGTATGCATCATTATGTGGGGCCATTATTCAGTATGGAGCATCATGTGGGGCCATTATACTGTATGCAGCAGTATGTGGGGCCATTATTCAGTATGCATCATCATATGGGGCCATTATACTGTATGCATCATTATGTGGGGCCATTATTCAGTATGCATCATGTGGGGCCATTATACTGTATGCAGCAGTATATGGGGCCATTATTCAGTATGCATCATCATGTGGGGCCATTATACTGTATGCATCATTATGTGGGGCCATTATTCAGTATGGAGCATCATGTGGGGCCATTATACTGTATGCAGCAGTATATGGGGCCATTATTCAGTATGGAGCATCATGTGGGGCCATTTTACTGTATGCAGCAGTATATGGGGCCATTATTCAGTAGTTTTTTTCTTTCCCATCTTTCTTTCTCTCTCTGTTCTTTTTCTTTCTCTCTGTTCTTTCTTTCCCCTCTTTCTATCTCTGTTCTTTCTTTCTCTTTCTTTCTCTCTCTGTTCTTTCTTTCTCTCTGTTCTTTCTTTCTTTCTCTTTCTTTCCACTCTTTCTTTCTGTTCTTTCTCTCTCTCTGTTCTTTCTATCTGTTTTCTATATTTCTCTTTCTCTCTCTCTGTTCTTTGTTTCCCATCTTTCTTTCTCTCTATCTCTCTGTTCTTTCTTTCTCTCTTTGTTCTTTCTTTCCCCTATTTCTTTTTTTCTCTCTGTTCTTTTTTTCTGTCCCCTCTTTCTTTTTCTGTTCTTTCTTTCTTTCTCTCTCTCTGTTCTTTCTTTCCCGTATTTTTTTCTTTCTCTCTCTGTTCTTTTCTCTCTCTGCTCTTTCTTTCCCCTCTTTGTTTTTTTCTCTCTCTCTGTTCTTTCTTTTCCCTTTCTTTGTTTATTTATTTCTCTCTCTACTTTCTCTCTGTTCTTTCTTGCTTTCCCCTCTTTCTCTCTCTCCTTTCTCTGTTTTCTTTTTTCTTTCTCTGTTCTTTCTTTTACTCAGTACCAGTGTGCCCATAGTACCAGTCACTTTGCCCTCAGTACCAGTCAGTGTGATCACCAGTGCTAGATGGGTGTGGTCGGGGCGTAGACATGGGTGGGACTAGTCGTGAAATGGGTGTGGTCAGGGCGTGGCCTAAAATTTGCCGCAACCTTCCTCGCTCGAATTGGGGGGCGCCGTTTTGCAGTTCGCCTCAGGCAGCACAGAGGCTAGGTTCACCCCTGTATCTACCCCCAACCCGACCTGGAAGAACTTAAAAATAACTTTTATTATACTCACCTATGGGTGGTCCAATCCAAGGGGTGTCGCTCTTCTTGGTCCGGCGCCTCCCATCTTCTTGCGATGCCGTCCTCCTTCTTGCTGCTTGTGGATGATGCGACCCTGCATCATCCACACAGGCTCCCCAGCATCGCGCTCCTGCATAGGCATACTTTGCTTTGTCCTGTTGAGGAGCTCTTTGACCTTTCCCGGCGCCTGCACACTGCAGTACTTTGCTCTGCCCTCAACAGGGCAGAGAAGTACGCCTGCACAGGATGTCGGGGAGCCTGTGTGGATGATGCAAAATCGTGTCATCCACAAGAAGTAAACAGGAGGGCTGCGATCGTAAGAAGATGGGAGGCGCCGGACCAAAACCAGCGACACCCATCGGACCGGACCGCCCCACAGGTGAGTACAATTAAAGTTATTTTTAACTTCTTCCAGGTCGGGTTGGGAGCAGATATACACCATTATAGAATGCTGTATATAAGCCCTGAAAGGTGATGGCTGCATCTTATATTGGCCAAAACTGTTGACAGGTTTCCTTTTATCTTTTCACTATCCTGCGGTTTGGACTGCAGTTTAAATCCATATTGTGTGTAAAAGGGCGTTCGTTCTGGTGTGGTCTAGTCCCAGTTGTAGGTAAAAAATACAAAAATATCCATCATAGGCATATGCAACTTGTGCATATTAAAAAGTAAGTCCAAAAGAATTTTACTGACCTCTTGCCAAAACCAAGAAAAGGATCATAAAAGCGAGGGAAATATCAAAGAAAAATGTATACATATGCTCTTCTTTGCTTCCACTTTTGATAGTAGCTTCATAATGCTGATATACCATTACCAAATCTGCAATTTGTGAAGTGCTTGGCTATGGTATCATTATAATCATGGAAATAAATGCTAGTTCTGTATGTTCTATAACGTCACTAATTATAGTCATCCTCTTTCATCCTTATCCTTTCTATCCCAACTTTCTGCAGCTTATATATGAAGCAGGAGTATCATTCGTGGGTATTATGCTGGGCTGGTCTAGTTTAGCATGCCTGATTTTTCTCAACTGTCTGATCAACTGGCCAAAGGAATCCATCCCTTCTCCAGAAGAGTCTGCCTTTACGTGAGTGTCCAATGACTGAACAATGCTCTTTTTTGACAGCTAGAGTTAATTGTACCACAGAAGATAATGATGCTCCATTCTGAACTGTGGCCCAGTTTGAAAAGGCTTGGAAGGGAATGTATGACGGAACAATTCTGCCTCAAAATGAAAGCTTGTGAAGTGACATTGACCAACATGAAACATCTCAGACATGCCTTGTAATTGATTCTCTGATGATCTCACAGGAAAAAGGTCACACTACGCACTCTTGCACTAGACCACAAAGTCACTGGAGATCAATTTTACACCCATGTGACCACTGTTGGTCAACGGTTAAGTAGAAAAGGCGATCCCGAGGAGCAGCATTTATCCAATGAAGACTTGTCAAAGCCTGCAAAAAATAGTGGTAAGAATGCAATATATGATAAAGTTTTTTTTTGAGCCCTGTCAACTATGAAGATGTAATCTGCAGGTCAACAAAGTGCCCATCACACGTATAGGGCAGACGGACTGTCTCCTTACCTTAAAGCGTAAAATTTTATGTTTTGTCATATGTATGGATTTTGATCATTATGAGCTGTGTTAGAGCACCCCTTTTTAAAATAAAACATAAATTAATACCTATATCTACAGAACATGACATAAATTGACATTAATTTGTTGCTTACGCAGGATCTTCTACCACATTCCTACAGAGTGCACGTTCTCCCATTTTCCTCTTCTCCCTTATTACTATGATGATGACTCAGCTTCGTATAATTTTCTTCATGGCATCAATGAACAGAATGATAGAATATTTTGTGCTTGGGACACAAGATAATGGTTAGTATGCATTTAACTGTAATGTTCACAAAACCAGTCTAATATATGAGCATAGAGACTAGGCATATCTCAGATATAATACATTTACTTTAGCAATTAAATTATTAAATTAATGTCGCTAGTTGCAAGTATGATTGAAATAGGAAATACAGGGGCATGTTAAAGTTTGAGCACACCTGGTCAAAATTGCTGTTATTGTGAACAGTTAAGCAATTTGAAGATGAAATGTTCTCTAAAAGAACTAAAGGTAAAGATGACAGATTTACCTTGTATTTTAGGCAAAAAATATATATATAGTCAACTTTTACATTTTAAAAATTACAAAAAGGAAAATGGGCCGATGCAAAAGTTTCGGATTTGTGCACTCAGACTGCTTTGACCAAAGTTTCAGACCTTAATTAGCCTCTTAGGGTTATGGCTAGTTTACTATCATTGTTAGGAAAGGCCAGGTGATGCAGATTTCTCAGCTTTATAAAAACCCAGCCTTTGAAAATGGTGATAACTCACAAAGCAGGAGAGGGCTATAAGAATATAGCAAAGCGTTTTCAAGTTGCACTTTCCTCAGTTCGAAATGTAGCTGAGAAATGCCAGTTAACAGGAACAATTGAGAACCTCCCGCTTGACTGCAAAAGACCTTCAGAAAGATATAGCAGACTCTGAAGTTGTGGTACATTGTTCTACTGTTCACAGACACCTGCACAAATATGGCCTTCATGGAAGCGTCATCAGAAGAAAACCTCTCCTGCATCCTCACCATAAAATTCTGCATCAGAAGTATGCAAATGAGCATCTAAACAATCATGATGCATTTTGGAAATGAGTCCTGTGGACTGAAGAGGTTAAAATAGAAGCATTGGCCACAATGATCAATTGTATGTGTGGAGTAAAAAGGGCACAGAATTTCAGAAAAAGAACATCTCACCAACCATTAAGCATGGGGGTAGATCTACGATGCTTTGGGGTTGTGTTGCAGCAAATAGCACAGGGAACATTTCATGGGTAGAGAGAAGAATGGATTCAATTAAATTTCAACAAATTCTTGATGCAAACATAACATCATATGTAAAAAAAGCTGAAGTTTAAAAGAGGATAGCTTCTACAAATGGATAATGATTCTAAACACAATGATCAAAATAGACTAACTCATAAGGCGCAAGCTGAAGATTTTATAATGGCCCACACAGTCCCCCGATCTGAACATCATTGCAAATCTGTGGCTAGACCTCAAAATAGCAGTGCATGCAAGACAACTCAGGAATCTCACAGAACTGGAAGAATCTCCAAAGACAGAGCCAATAATGTCTGTAAACCATTGTAAAGCGCTGTGGAATTAATGGCGCTATTTAAGTGAATAAAATAAATACATTTTCCACAACAGAATGAATGAAAACCCCTCAAACAAGAATTGAAAGACAATTTTCTGGCTACCTAAGCATTTACAAGCTGTGATACTTTCAAAAGGGGTGCTACTAGGTATTAACCAGGGTGCCCAAAGTTTTGTATCGGACCATCTTTCCTTTTTGTAACTTTTAAAATGTGAAAAACTACTATTTTTTTTGCCTAAAATACAAAGGAAATGTTAAATCTTTAACTTTAGGCCTTTTAGAGATCATTTCATCTTCAACTCACTGTTCATAATAATTTTTACCAGGAGTACCAAAACTTTTACATGCCACTGTATGTGACAGCTTAACTGAGGATTGAAATTGTATATTGAATGCAGGGAAGGGGAAAAGATACAACCATAATGCATGAAACAATAAGCTCTAAAATGTTCTCTACTGGTCCCAAGTGTCGATCGACTGAATCCACGTTCAGGACAATAATTTTATACATCTACATAAATATTTATGTTGTTTTCTTGTAATAATTCATCTAGGCCTTTCCTTAAATCATCAAATAGTTCATGTTGTGACTGGCTCCTCAGGTAGACTATTCCCCAGATTAAGGGTACTGTCACACTAAGCGATCGCACCAGCGATCACGACAACGACACGACCTGGCGAGATCGTTGGTGTGATCGCTATATGGTCGCTAGTAGCTTCCAAACAGGAAGATCTCATAAATGACACATCAGCGATCAGCGATCTGTATAACGACCTCAGCGGTCGTTGGGACCTGTCACACAGCATTGTAAACAGTTCAGGGGTATATAGCTCTGGGATCGCCGTCTCGGGTAGACGGAGTGGCATAAAGAGTCCAATCACCGACAGCAGCACTGGTGCAAACTGGCGTCAACCAGCTTTTATTAAAGTCCACAGCAACAAAACATAACACAAATCATAAACCAAAATCCTAAGCCTGTCAGGCTGCTAACTAGACACGGTTAGTTCCCTCACTACCGTGGTCTAGACTCTAACAGCCTGGCCACAACAACACAGAGTTATAATTACTAGAGTTTGGCTTCCAGGAGACTCCAGCAGTGTCTGAAGCCAGATTCAGACTGAGAGCTCTGTCTGTGTAACTCTACCACCTATTTCTGGCTGCTTAATTAGGCAGCTGTGTGTATTCAGGGTTGAGCTGCAAGCCTGTACTGGATGGGGAGTGGAGTGAACGTCGTACTGCCATCCTACCTTCACTCCTATATTCCTTATGCGACCCAGCTAAGAAACCTTGGCGAGATATACACCCCGTCCAGTATGCACCCCTTCACTGTCTCACATATCCCCCCCTATTCTCCAGACCGGAGGGCTGGTTAACAACTCCAAAAAGACAGTGAACTCTGGACAAGGCATCGGCATTACCCTGTAACTTCCCAGGCCTATGCTCTACTGAGAAATGGTGCTTCACTAGAGAAGTCCGGCTGGGCAAGTCTGAAAACCTCTGCTGATTTTTCTGCAGAAATTCCCGTACTTCTTGTTTTTGGTGTACTGACAATGTCTCACCAACTATCCCAGGAGGTATGGGTGGTTTTAACCCTTTCTCTAATTTACCCGAGGACAACAATGACTCTCTGTCCCTCCAGGGCTTGATCAGGTTGATATGATAGACCTGGTAGGGCTTCCGTCTCCCTGGTTGATGTACTTTGTAGGTGCCCTCGCTCACTTTCTGTACTATCTCGTAGGGGCCATGCCATTTGGCCAAAAACTTACTTTCCACCGTGGGAATTAGGATCAGGACCCGATCTCCGGGGTTGAAAGTCCTAACTTTTACCGACCGATTATATATTCTGCTTTGAGCTGTTTGGGCTCTCTGCAGGTGATCCTTAACCAATGGCAGAACCTTAGTGGCCCTATATAGCAGGTTGTTGTTCATGGCAAAATGGGGATATCGTTTATCAGAGCCAGGCTCTTGTGGGATCTCATTCAGAACAGTTATACTTTCCCTGGCATTTTTAAGAGTGGGGTCTCGCAACTGCTTACTCTCAAAATTGTCACGGGACACAGGTAGGTCAGGGACATTCTGTTCCAGAGAACCACTATCCTCTTTCCCCAACATCACCTGCAAAGGAAATTCATCCTTATCATTATTATCATCATTTAAATTCAACAACACATTAGCATTGTGTTCCGCCCCTATGGACCGCGCAACCTCAGTAGGAGCTTCATCACACTGTCCGGTAGACCCTTTTTTTTCCCAGAGACCCCAAAACAGGGAAAAGTCACGACCCAATATGACTGGGTGCATCAGGTTCTTCACTACCCCCACTTCATACGAGATCTCCCCGAGTTTTGTGACCAAGTCCACGGAAGTCACCGGGTAGACTTTGGCGTCTCCATGGATGCACCCCACGCTCAGGTGTTTATCGGGATGAAGTCCCTATCAACCAGGCTGGCATGCACCAGAGTCACCCGACTCCCTGAGTCTAGGAGGGCTTGTACTGGGCAGCCATTTACAACCACCTGGGACACCTGTGAGCCAGTCTCCTCGGCTGGGGTGGCCACGCACACGGGTTCCGCGAGGAGAGAGAGAGACCTTCCAGCATCACAGTCCATAGGTTCCCCCACTAGTGGACAGTTGGCTGAAACATGACCCATTCACGGCATCTCCAACACTGTCTCAGGTCCGGTGGTTCAGACGTGGAGACCTTTCTAGGCCTGGGAACTCCCGACAGGGAAGCATCGGCCCTTGCCTCACACATGTCCCCTCGGAGCTGACCCGGTCTATCAGCAGCCCCCCTGACCCCAACAGCTGGGACTCTCTTACCGGGAGGTGTCGGAGGCCGGGAACTCCGAAATGACGACCGCTCGGACGGCTGGGCACGGAGGTAGTCTTTGGTGGCGAAGTACATCTCTATCAGGCTGACCAGTTGATTGGCGTCTTTGGGGTCTCCCTGTCCGACCCAGTGCTGCACCTCAGGAGGAAGGGTCCAGATGTACCGGTCCATCACAACTTTTTCGACCATTTGGGCAGTGTTGCTGTTGTCAGGCTCCAGCCACTTCTTTACCAGATAAATCAGGTCATACATTTGTGAGCGAGCAGGCTTGTCCCAACTGTATCTCCAGTTATGGACTCTCCTGGCACGGACTGCAACCGTAACACCCAGCCGGGCAAGAATCTCTGCTTTCAGCTTGGCATAGTCTCTGCTGTCCTGCTCGCTAAAGTCAAAATAGGCCTTTTGGGGTTCCCCAGTCAGATAGGGTGCGACCACCATGGCTCATTCAGACGGTGGCAGATTCTCCTTCTCTGCCAGCCTTTCAAATATAGCGAGATATGCCTCCACATCGTCATGAGGCATCATCTTCTGCAGGGTCTGTTTTACCGCCTTCTTTACAGCGGACAACGCAGGTGACCTTGCGTCATCACTCTGGGACGAGGTGCTGAGAGCCTGGCGTAGTGCTGCAATCTGCTCCATTTGCAATCGGTTAGTCTCCTGCTGTTGCACACTAACTTGCGCCATATGTTTGAGCAGCGCCTCCATGCTGTCAGACTTGTCTGTCCCGGCACCGGCAGCCTTTACCCAGGACATGCACACTCCAAAGTCTTTACCACAGCAAATACATATATTTCTGTGCAGACCCTATTAGGGCTACTGTCTCTTTAAGGCTGCTTTGGACAAACGTTTCTTTGCTGCTGTTTTTAGCCACTGTGCTGCCCGCATTCGAGCACCAATTGTAATCAGTTCAGGGGGTATATAGCTCTGGGATCGCCGTCTCGGGTAGACGGAGTGGCATAAAGAGTCCAATCACCGACAGCAGCACTGGTGCAAACTGGCGTCAACCAGCTTTTATTAAAGTCCACAGCAACAAAACATAACACAAATCATAAACCAAAATCCTAAGCCTGTCAGGCTGCTAACTAGACACGGTTAGTTCCCTCACTACCGTGGTCTAGACTCTAACAGCCTGGCCACAACAACACAGAGTTATAATTACTAGAGTTTGGCTTCCAGGAGACTCCAGCAGTGTCTGAAGCCAGATTCAGACTGAGAGCTCTGTCTGTGTAACTCTACCACCTATTTCTGGCTGCTTAATTAGGCAGCTGTGTGTATTCAGGGTTGAGCTGCAAGCCTGTACTGGATGGGGAGTGGAGTGAACGTCGTACTGCCATCCTACCTTCACTCCTATATTCCTTATGCGACCCAGCTAAGAAACCTTGGCGAGATATACACCCCGTCCAGTACGCACCCCTTCACTGTCTCACAGCATGTATTGTTAAAGATTGAGCGCAACCTTTTCCACGCCCCTCAGCACAGTTTGGTGGTCACTGTATGTCAAAAGTCACAGCTATCGCTTAGTGATTGGACGTCCGCGTCTTAAAAGACGACGCAAGTGGTTCATACGAATTTCCAGCATCGTTCCATACTGCGTCCTGTTAGCCTTCTGCTTTGCAGCTACTTCGATCCAGTCCGTGCCGCTATTGCGTTTGCCCCGGATTCATTCTTTCAGGATCCCAAAAACGTCTTGTATAAATGTCAAAGATGAAGCGCTTCAGTGACTCTGACAAGATCGCAAAACCCTACACACGATAGTATCCTCACAACAACGCACAAAGGACTAGATGTTGTGGCCACCAATCGGAGCTGAGGGGCGTTAAAACCAGTCCCGCCTGCGCCGCTGACATGAGTCGCCAACGAGGTCGCTCTTTGTTCATAAAGGGTGTCAAACTCAGCAATTCAGGCTCACCAGCGGGACGCCAATGATCAAAAAGCGGTCCAGAACGTTCGTGCACGATCAGCGACATCGCAGCAGGGGCCACATCGCTGCTACATGTCACACACAGCGACATCGCTAACGACGTCGCTGCTGCATCATAAAATCGGTGTCGCTTAAGCGATATCGCTAGCGATCTCGCTTAGTGTGACAGTACCTTAATAGTTAATAGTTCTCATGTTAAAGAAAACCTTGTTTTCTCTGGAGATTGAACCTTATTTTCTCCAGACAGAGGGGGTGCAATTTTGTCTTTTGAGGAGTTTTACAAGGAGTAGCTTTAAACCAGGGTTGGAGCCATCACAGATGGAAAGCGCACACTTAGTCTGTGTGCACATGTTGCGTTTTTGGTGCGTCTTTCCACACGGAAATGGCCAAAAAACGCTAGGGAATCGGCCCAAAAAGGCTAGTGAATCCTTATGCCAGCCAAGTCAATAAGAATCGTAAAGTGCTGTGCACATGATCAGTAATTTTCCTTTCAGGATTTGTGCTGCTCTTAAATCCACCGCATGTCAATTCTTTGTGCATATTTTGCCTCTTTTTTCATTCATTGACTTCAGTTGTGTCAGAAAAATAATATGCAGCAAAAATGCAGGTATAAAAATGTTTGCGGATTTTCAGAGTTTTTGCTTGCGCTTTTACGGCGTTCCATGGTGTAGCGTTACCATCGGTCAGAGCGCTGCGGGTCACGCTGTCAGATGTCAGTATGACCCGCAATAAATAACTTACCACAGGTCACAGGCGTTGGCAGATGAGAGACTACTACTCCTATAAGCCGACGCCCGCTATCACCGATTACACCGTTTGGCAGGCGGCAGCTGATGGGCATAGTCATCAGCCGGCACCTGTGCTCAAAGTAAGAAAAAAAAAAGTTAAAACATAGAAATAAATATTGAAGTAAAAATAAAAAACACAGTATATATGCTCCATACACCTAATCCCTGAAGCCCTTGTCGCCTGTAAAAATATAAAAAAACACCAATACACACCTTAGCGCTTAATCCCCGATGCCCATGTCATCTGGAAAAGAGAAAAAATAATAAACTACCATATCCTTCACCTATCCGCTGTCATCCATAATGTCCTGCGACAATTTGGATCACTTGTAGAGCAGTCACATCATCTGCTGGTTTGGAGTTGACTCAGCCATTTATGATTTAGCCATTTTTTGGTATACTGAGTAATATACATGTAGTCGTCTGAGCTAAAGTCCCCTGGTTCAATATGTGCAGTTGACTGACTCCCACCAGGTCCATACTTGTCCTTTTCATTTCCCTCTTGATAATGTCCAACCTTCCAAAGATTATCCCTCTCATCTTCACATTTCAACCGTATATCATTCTTTCCAACTCAAGTACCTCTTTTCATCACAGACTACATCAGCAGTTGGGCCCCCATGTGAGTTTACTGTTGTGAATGTGTTGGAGACGACTTCCGAGCTGAGGCTCCCTCAGGTGGTTGCTGAGGGTATTGAACCAATTAGGAATGGGTGTCAGGTGGGGCTGATATAAGTGAGCTGAACTCCCATGATCCTCGCCGGTAATCAATTGTTGCTTCCAGGTCTTTGGAATTTCAGCTTGCTTTCCTGCTATCATTCAGATAAGTGACTTTCTGTTTTTTTTCTGTGGTTGGATTTTCCTTGCTTTTTGCAGTCTTGCCTTGGACTTCAGCCGGTCCCCTTTGGGGGCTTGCGCTGCCCTCTGTTCTCATTTTGTATTTGCACTTGTTCTCTGTTCCATTGATATTTTTTATTGCTGGGTAGCTGTGTGTCACACCAGAGATCTGATAAAGGTGGTCGAGATCGTGTGGTCTCAGGTTTTTTGTAATCAGAAGTGCTGGTATTTTTATTAGGGTTTTTCTGGGTTGCAGACAGAATTTCTCTCCTGTACTTTACTTTCTAGACAGATTTGGGCCCCAACATTTGCTCATTCTATTTTCTGTCTGTGTTCGTGTTTTCTTCTTGTCTAACCACCATTACATGTTTGGGGGCTTCCTATTTCTTTGGGGGCTTTACTCCGGGGCAGTTAGCTTTCCTCTTTCTATCTTCAGGTGTAGCTAACTCTCCGGCTGTGCCGAGGCATCTAGGATCACCGTAGGTACGCTCCACGGCTACTTCTAGTTGTGCGGTTAGTTTAGGGATCTGCAACCCATTAGGTTCCAGCCTCTCTGGTGTCTTGCTGCTTTGGCGATATTTTGCTCCTGTCCTCCTCAGCTACCGAATCATAACAGTTTACCCCTTTTGCACCATCCTTGTCCTGATTACTTCAGAACTACCTCTGCCCTTCCCCGGTTGTTTATAGGATACTGTCAAGACTGGGGACCCACTGTCCGGCACCATATTTCACACATATCGATTCTGATCAAAAGAGTGTCATGATGAAGGCATTATATGGTTGTCAGGGGTGTTATGACCTTGGTTGCAGTGGTCACCGCTGTGACTGGGCCCAGTGGATCAGGTCCTGCTGACACCAGCAGTAACTTTGGATGTGTGTCCTGTGCACCCATCCAGCTGAAGTGTATTGTGGCACACAGAAAGTTTAGAGGGACGGCCGGGTCTTGGTAGATTTGCAGAGGTATGATACTCCTTCCATTTTAATATGATCGCTTGCACAGTGCTTCTTGGGATGTTTAAAGTTTTGGAAATCATTTTGTATCCAAATCTTGCTTTGAACTTCTCCACAACAGTATCACGGACCTGCCTGTTGTGTTCCTTGGTCTTCATGATGCTCTCTGTGCTTCAAGCAGAGCCCTGAGACTATCACAGAGCAGGTGCATTTATACGAAGACTTGATTACACTCAGGTGGATTATATTTATCATCATTAGTCATTTAGGAGAACATTGGATCATTCAGACACCACAATGAACTTCTGGAGTGAGTCTGCTGCACTGAAAGTAAAGGGGCCGAATAATATTGCACGCCCCACTTTTCAGTTTTTGTATTTCCACAAAAATTTAAAATAACCACTAAATTTCGTTCAACTTCACAATTGTGTCCCACTTGTTGTTGATTCTTCACCAAAAATTTGCATTTGGTATCTTTATGTTTGAAGCATGATATGTGGGAAAAGGTTGAAAAGTTCCAGGGAGCCGAATACTTTCGCAAGGCACTGTAGATAAGATATCAATGGTGAAAAGCCTTCAAAGTGGTCTAAATCAGGCTGCGTCATTAGGGGTTAATGAAGTACCCTTTACATCCCTAGATACATGTAAGGAGCCACAATACAGCCATGTGCATGAGCCTTCATACTGTGTGCTGCCATTAAGGTCTATCTTAGGCGAAACCATAGAAATTACAGTAAATTTGTACCATTAATTATAACAAATTAAAGTAGAGAAAAAAATGAACATTCAGATGGAAGATGCATTACAAATGTATGTTTCTTTTTTAATTTTAGTAGCTGGAGATCTGAAATTGGAAGCAGAAAATACAGGTAATGTCTTATTTAGAAATGTTTATACATTTATTTATTTTTTGTAGTTAGTGATTATAGAAATTGTCTATTACAGTAAAATGTTGATACACAGATTTTTCACACCAGAGGAAAGTCAAAAGGCAGGCAACTATTGGATTTCCAAATTTGCACAGACATATTAAAAATGAATGATTACAAGTAGTGGCTATGAGCCAAATATTAATCACGTCAATTGTATTTTCTGTGTGTTAAACACATTAATTGTATAAAATGCACCCAATTTAAGTATGCGATATGCATACACCCCATACACATGCCGAGTACATGGGCGCAACCTCACTCAATGCAAGTGTATTGAGTGAGGCCGGAAATGGTCTACTTGGAATGTGGTCACATCACCGCTGCTCCCGGCACCGGAGAATCAGCAGTCATATAAAGTGCAGACTTGTGGTTTTCGACCAGACAAGCCCTTTAAATGTATAGTTCAAGTGAATAGGAGAAGGCTGTAAATCCTTGCACTGTAATTCATTGCAGAGACTGCAGCAGTCACATGAGCACCACTGCCCCTTCAAAACACTGATTGTCGAGATTTAAAAGAGTGTTGGACCATCACCGATCTATTATTGATGGGATATAATCATAATTGGCATTCATTTTAATACTTTGTTGAAAGATTTTGTTAAGGGGTTGTCTTATTTCAAAATAAAGGATTTGCTTATTTTTGGTTCGCCTTTGTCCCCTTCAAAAAGTTGATATTTACAAGTAAAGTTGTAAGCAGTAGATCATTTTCACTGTAGAGGCTGCTACAGGGGACTTGTAGTAATGAATGATGACTTTTCAAATGACTTAAAGGAAACCTGTCACTTGCTTCATGTCATCCAAATCATAGACGGCATGAATCCAAGCCTATCTGCACGATTGCAGCCAGGTATATTTTTTCCTGAATGCTTCATGGTTTGAAAGGCCAGCTAGGGATTGTAGTCCAGATTCTCCTCTTAGGCCGGAGTCACACTGGCGACAGAATCGGACAACTGCAATACGATGAAATATCGCATTGCAGTCTGCGCTATGTTAATCTATGGAGCAGCTCCCAGTATCAGATTTTTTGTAGTCCGTTTTAAACGTCCGAGTGCAATCGCAGCATGCTGCGATTGGCACCGATTGTGGGTCGACTATCGCCAATGCAAGTCTATGGGTGCGATGAAAAATCTGATTACAAACGGACCGCATGTGTGACTTGCGATGAAATCGCATCGGTGTCCTTTAGAAAAGCCGGCAATTCATCCCCGGCTATACTGTAAAATCACACTGACAGCTTTAATAAAGAATAGAAAGAATAGATATACACACATAGAATACATATATATATATATATATATATATATATATATATATATATATATGTCATTGTGACATATATATATACATATATTTATAGTTCTTACACTTCTACATACTGTAATAGCCGCTAATTCAATTGCCGGCTTTTGTGAAATCACAGAAGCCGACATGAAATGATACATTGTTTAGACACAGTTAACCATGTCATTTCCTGTATTTTGATATATGGTTTGAACTTACAATTACATAAGTGTATGTGTGCAAAATTTCAGACATGTAGGGGTTAATTAAAGGTGTAAATTCGTTGAAAAAAAATGCGTGGGCTCCCGCTGTATTTTCTCCACCAGACAGACAAAGCAAGCGAGTGGGGGCAGATAATAATAGCCTAGGGAGGGTACATTTTTTTGTGCCCCCCCTGGCTACTAACATCTGCCCCCAGACACCCCAGAAAGGGCAAATCTCTAATTAGATTTGCCCTTTCTGGCACTTTGCCCGTCTATTCCCATTGCCCTGTAGCGGTGGCGAATGGGTTAATAAGGGGTTAAAGCCACCTTGCAATTGAAAGGTGACTGTAAGCCAGGTTAATAATTGAGAGCTGTCAATTAGACAACTATCAATTATTAATCCTATTGAAGTAAATAAAAAAACACACATACTTTAAGAGTAAATAATTTTAATGAAATAAAAACACATTTTTTTGACCATCTTTTATTTTACACTTAATCCGTGCGAAGCCCTTGATCTCCTAAAATAAATATAAAATAATAAAACATTATTCTTACCTATCTAGCGATCTGTCACGTCCCACGATGTAATCCTTCACAAAGGGTTAACTAGCAATCAGCTAAGCAGCGCAACTAATGCTGAGTGCTCAGCTGATAGCTCCTGAATGAATGAGCTTATCTCCTGCCGACAGGAGAGGATGTGATTAATGAATGAAGCTTAATTGATTGTGTCCCACTTTCACCTTAGGTCAGGTCACTGAAGTGAAAGTGGCAATAAATCAATTAAGCTCCATTCATTAATCTCTTCCTCTCCTTTCGCTGGGAGAGTAAGTTATTCATTCAGGGGGTTACAGCTAGGAGACAGCATTAGCTCTCTGCGAGCTGTAACCTGTTAACCCTTTCTGATGGATTACACCGTGGGACCTGACTGTACATCGGATTGGTAAGAATAATTTTGCTTTTTTATTTTATTTTTATTACAGGAAATGGTTTTAGCAGGAAATTAAAATATGGTCAAAAACTGTGTGATTATTTCATTAAACTTCTTTTTTATTAAACAGTGTGTGTTTGATTTTTCTTTCATACAATAGGATTAATAATTGATAGTTGTCTAATTGACAGCTCTCAATTATTAACCTGGCTTACAGTCACCTTTCAATTGCAAGGTGGCTTTAACCCCTTATTAACCCATTCGCCACCGCTACAGGGCAATGGGAATAGACGGGCAAAGTGCCAGAAAGGGCAAATCTAATTAGAGATTTGCCCTTTCTGGGGTGTCTGGGGGCAGATGTTAGTAGCCAGGTGGGGCACAAAAAAAATGTACCCTCCCTAGGCTATTATTATCTGCCCCCACTCGCTTGCTTTGTCTGTCTGGTGGAGAAAATACAGCGGGAGCCCACACATTTTTTTTCAACGAATTTACACCTTTAATTAACCCCTACATGTCTGAAATTTTGCACATATACTTATGTAATTGTAAGTTCAAACCATATATCAAAATACAGGAAATGACATGGTTAACTGTGTCTAAACAATGTATCATTTCATGTCGGCTTCTGTGATTTCACAAAAGCCGGCAATTGAATTAGCGGCTATTACAGTATGTAGAAGTCTAGGAACTATAAATATATATATATACATGTCACAATTACATGTATATATATATATATATGTGTTCTATGTGTATATATCTATTCTTTCTTTTGTGATTTAAATACTATTCTTTTGGATCCATTATATGTCAGTTTTGCAAGCCTGCGAGAAATTCTCGCAAGTCGGATGAAAATCGGATGTTACAAGGTACACACACATGCGACTAAATCGCATCTTTGAAGGAAAATCGGATGCCAGGCGGATGTGTGATGTTTTCATTTTGTTCCGATAATCGACCAACTAAAACGGTCCGATTTTTTGTAGTTGTGTCTGACCCCGGCCTTACTGCTCTAGTTGATTGACAGGTTTCATCCTATGTATGTGGCAGAGATCTGTCAATCACTGGAGCAGATGTATACAGAGATCCTTTATATAGTAATGATATACCCTACTAAAGGGTTAACACTTCTTTACCACCATAGATTAGATACGATTGTTTTTATACTTTCCTATAAATTGGGGGTACAAAAACTAAATGAAGTGACTAGAAAACAAATTTGAAACACTATAAAAAAAATTTATTGAAAAAATATATAAAAAACAGTAATCAAAAAAGTTTTTTATCATCAGAATACAGCACTGAAAAAATGGAGGTTGAAGTCCAGACACAGTCAGCAATGAATCAAAATAGATCCATCTAAATGCATGCCACAGATTAAATTACTTATTTATTGTACAGAAAATAAATGAAGATATATAAAGTGCATAGTGCATGAACTCTATTTGAAGGCTATTCATAAATTTTAAAGGTATACACCACTAGGTGGCAATCTTGCCATATTTATGTGTGCAAAGACCAATCAAATAGAAATAGTAAAAAATAATATAAAAAAAATAGGAGATACAAATTGTCTCTCTAACAATACATGTAGCCAGAGCCAATAACCATATCATGCAAACAAATTAGTTCATATAAAAATAACACCACTGATGGAATAATAAATAGTATATAGTGGCAAAACAATTGCCATATCAAAGCAATGAGGGTCACAGATAGTTACAATAAATATAGCTTAAGCTGATGACCATATCATGCAGAGAAAGTAATTCATAGAGGCATCACATCAATGATGGGCATACAAACTAGCAGCATAAGTGAATAATCAATAGTGCAAAACTGCAAAAAAGCAGTATCAAAATGGTAGAGATCATGGATTGTTACCTGATCTAATGAAGACTGTGCTGGAAAGCCTCCTACCCCGACGCGCGCATTTCGCCTGGTCTGCTTCTTCGGGGGATGTGTGATACATTTAGATGGATCTGTTTTGATTCATTGCTGACTGTGTCTGGACTTCAACCTCCATTTTTTCTGGGCTGTATTCTGATGATAAAATTTTTTGATTACTGTTTTTTATATATTTTTTAAATGAAAAACTTTTTATAGTGTTTCAAATTTGTTTTCTAGTCACTTAATTTAGTTTTTGTACCCCCAATTTATGGGAAAGTATGAAAACAATCGTATCTAATCACTGGAGCAGAGCAGGGAGAAACTGTCTGGTGGCGGCACCTGACTAGTCTCATCTGTCCCTATATTCCCCGGCCGGATCTTCAAACTGTTTTCTCTGAAACTCTGGAGCATTTCTGAGAGAAAAATACCTGGCTGTTATCACACAGTCTGGCCTTGATTAATGTTGCCCATGGTGTGTTCAACATGCGTCAAGTGACAGGTTCCCTTTGATTAACACCTTCTGTTTCCAGCTTGGTCCTTGATGTTGTATGATCATGTGCCCAGTAGGGCATGTGAAGAAATGTTGTCCTGATTATACAACTACTTTAATATTTTACTCAACTGGCCATTTGAATTAATTTGCAGAAATGTCATAAACTGAATTCAATCCTGTTTTTACCCCTTCTTGATACAGCACCAGGTTGTGTAACACCAGATTCTCTCTTCCTGCAGTGGGATTTTACTCGTCCGTGTTTGGGGTTCTACAGCTGCTGTGTCTTTTCACCTGTCCTTTCATTGGATTTGTGATGGACTGGAAGTTGAAAGAGACTGATGAAAAGTGAGTCACCGGTCACTGATTCATGACAATGGATCATGTCAATATAGAAATACCTGTGAAATCAGATGGGCAAACGTCGCAGTGTTCAAAAAATTTTGCATGGATACCATACAGGTCTATGTGCTCAAAATATTTAGCAAACATTTTGACCATAACCTAAGGAGATCCTTGATGTGTGCCATGTTACCGTCTTCTTTCTGTCTCTCTGCCTTGTACATAGTCTTCTTTCTGTCTCTCTGCAGCCTAATTTTCATTTTTGCGCTTTTGTCCCTCTCCTACTTTCAAAAGGCATAACTTTGTTATTCTTCCAACCACATAACTGTATCATGGCTTGTTTTTTGTGGGACGAGTTGTAGTTTTGAATGACCCCATTCATTTTACCATTCAACATACTGGAAAATGGGAAAACAGTTCTAAGTCTGATGAAATTAGAAAAAAAAATGCAATTCTGACATTTTTTTTACTTTGTTTTAAAGTTATACAATCTGTGGTAAAAGTTACTGTGACTAATGATTCTAAAAGTCAATATGTTACAGGAAAACCAAACTTACGTAGATTTTTTTTATAAAATAGAAGAAAAAAAAATCAAAAATTTGTAAAAAAAAATAAAAAATTTTGGTTTGTTCCACCATATTCTAAGACCTGTAACATTTTCGTTTATGTTTTCCATCAATTGAGCTGTGTGAATGCTTGTTTTTTGTGTGATGAGCTGGTACCACTTGGCTATCCACAACAATTTAATCAGTTCTTATTGAATGTTTTTAGGGAGACGAGAGTCTGGTAAATTTTTCATTTTTGTTCTTTCGTTTGACCCCTTCCCCTTTTTTGCTTCCATCAACATAAATCTAATGAGGACATTTTTTTAATGACACTTCACTTTACAATATAATTCACTGAAAAAAAGAGAAAAAAAATTCCAAGTGCTGTGAAGTGTTAAAAAATGCAATTCTGTGATTGTTTTAGGTCATTTATTGTGCTACAAAAATCCCCTGGTAACAGAATCCTCCAGGTCAATTACGCCAATATCAAATTTGGTTAGTTATTTATTTTTATTTATATTTATATTATTTAATATAATCAGAATTTTGCAAAAAGAAAAAAAAATTGGCCAGTTTTTGAGATCCATAAATTTTCTAATTTTTCCATCAATGGAGCTGTATGAGAGTTTGTTTTTTGTGCTTCGACTTAACTTTTTTTTGTTACCATTTTGGTGCATGTGTGGCATTTTGTTTTTTATTTTATTTTTTGAGGGAATTCCAAGGATCAAAAAATGGTAATGTTTGCTTTTGAATTTTTGTTTTCAGCTTTAGCGTTCATCATATCGAGTAAATTGTTTTATTACATTAGGCAATTAAGCAAAGAACCATACCAAATATGTTAGATCGTTTAGTTTTTACATTTTTCGATTTTCATTTTGGCAATGGGCATGATTTTTGTATTTTAAACTTTTTATATATTTTTATTTAAAAATGTATAATGTTTTATCATCATTAATTAGTCCCCTTAGGTATCTTGAAGTTGCAATCTCTTCATTGCCTGTGCAATACAATGTGATACAATAGTATCAGTGTATTGTGAAATAGACGCTCTTCTATAACGCCCAACCGAAGGCTGGTGTTCATAGGAAATCTTACATGGCAGACATGGGGAACTTCAAAAGTTCCCTGTCATGGCAGCTGATCGGCACCCTGCAGTCGCTTCACTCAGTGTGCATGTGGCTGTTATCTTGAAGACTTTACATTGCTACTCTGATTGTATCACTTTTTGTTGGGTGCCTGTTATTGGCTAGTAGCTACAGTGCATGGAGAAGAGCCCGGCTTTCTACTTACCCAGTGTGATGTCTTTTTTTCAGGCAATCTTTATTGCTCCATAGTTCCTCCTCCTCAGGGGTTGGGGACCACATCTCTATGTTCTGCACACTCTTACATTAAACCCCTTCACCCTGAAGCCTGTTTTCACCTTCATGACCAAGCTAATTTTTTCAATTCTGACCACTGTCCCTTTATGAAGTAATAACTCTGGCATGCTTCAATAGATCCCACTGATACTGAGACTGTTTTCTTGTGACATATTGTACTTCATAATAGTGGTAAAATTTATTTGATATGACTTTATTTGTAAAAAAATGGAAATTTGGCGAAAATTTCAAAAATTTTGCAATTTTCAAACTTATAGTCTATGAAATCACAAGAAAATTATATTGGTATATAGAGATACATCTATAGTAGTGTATTTCTATATCCCCGTTCTAGAGGGAAAATAAAAGTCAGATTTTTTCTTCATATAAAATTACTATAAAATAATGAAAAGCAATTACAAAAGCATAATTTTTTTAATGTACTTTATCAAAAATAACTAAACTTCACAAATCAGCAAATATTTTTGGTGTCCCTGTAATCGTAACAACCCGTGCTCATGTGTGACCAACACTCTATTCACTGTCTATGTGATTGCCGCAGACAACCAAGTACAGCTTTTGGCCATCTCCACCCATCTCATATGCAGTAAGTAGAGCAGTGGTTGTGTGAGTAGGTTGCGGGATGCAGTGACAGACAGGAGACAGAGCAAGGGTTAATACTTTTAATCAACAGAGGTATACTCCATTCTGGGAGATGAACAGTTAAATGTGGGAAAATAGACAGTTCGGATGTAAAGGATATACTGATTGGGGAAGCAACGGTAATAGTAGATGTAATAGTTCTGAAGAGTCTAACTTATCCAGTCAGGTGGTCTTCAGGCTGTAGGGACCACGAGGAAAACGATGGCGCCAGCAACAGCCAGCGTGGGGTTGGTTGAAGCCCTGTAGATGACGACGATCCGTGTCCTGGCGGCAGCGGTTAGTCCCTGTTACCTTCCGCGGAGTCCACAGTCCATATGTCAATATGGCCGGAGGGGTACGGGCCACAGCACTGTCTGACACCAATGTGGCTCTGCAAATATACACTGGGGGTTCAGGGAGCAGTTCACGATTACACACCCGGTCTTTCTTAGGCGGCACACACGCAGCACTCACAGGCCCGAAGCGCTTGGCACCTTGCTTTACGGGGGCCAATGGGCACACGGCACGTCTCTGCTCACGGTCTATGCGGGTAGCCATGGGGATGTTCGTGCGCGGGCCTGCGCTACTACGGTGCTCAAGGGACAGAGCACTCACTTCCCTCTCCTGCGCACTGTCTGTTCCCACCAAGTGTGACTGCTTCCGCGCGCTCTGTGGCTTCAGCAACTCAGCCACGCCCCCTACTTCCCGATCCAAAGGTCGGTCCAGTCCCCTAAGCTCTCCCACGGACAACAGAAGAGACAGCCCCGACCGTTCAGGATCCGGAGCAGAGCAGGTACCCACCGTCCGGTCCTTCTTCCTATAGTTGCACATGCGCACTATCGCTCCATTTACAAAGGGAACTTTGCATTTGACCCACAGCGGTCATACATTTATCACCTATTTTTTCAGTTTATACAAGGTCATTGTAATTTACAGAATCCTAGTGTGTTCTAACTTTCTTTTTTTTGTTATTGTTTAGGTCTAAGACTGTGCAGAAACTCACCAATGCTACCAGAGCATTTGTTTTCACAAATATAATACTTATTATATTTGGGATTACGTGTTTGATTAACAATCTCCCATTACAAGTAAGTGATCAAAATTGTCATCAGTATTTTAATATATGTTAAAAACTGTTTTTTGGTTTTTTTTTGTTTGGTTGTTTTTTATACAACAGAATTCTTTATTAGTTTAGAGTAGGAGTTTTCTCCAGACAAAATTGTAAAGCGTCCATTAATTGGTAGCACAGTAACACATTCCCTGCCCTGTGCACTGGGTGTAGTTCTCAGTATCTGTATTATTCTGCATATACACAGCACAGTTACACTTCTCCTGTATATGTGGCGCCCCTGAGGGTCCAGTCGCAACAGAGGTACTGCACCTCATCCAGAGGTGTGGTATCCCACTCTCAGGTAAGGAGGGAGCACTACCCAGGACCCTGAGGCTGTGTGCACACGTTGCGGATTCTGCTGCGGATCCGCTGTGGATTTGGCCCTGTGGATCTGCAGCAGTTTCTGCTGCGTTGTACAGTAGCATTGAAATCAATGTAAAAAAAATCCGGCAGTGCACATGCTGCAAATTTTTCCGCGGATTTGAATCCGCAGCATGTCACTTCTTTGTGCGGAATGTGCTGCGGTTTTACACCTGCTCTATTATAGAAATCCACAGGTGTAAAACCTCAGGGGAAATCCGCACAAGAACTGCGGTAAATCCGAACTAAATCTGCTAGTAAAACGCAGGTCATTTTACCTGCAGATTTAGCAAAATCCACAAGTGATTCCGCAACGTGTGCACTTACCCTAAGGTGGCGTCACAAACACTTTATTACAAACTCTTTATTATTTCCCTTTTCATCATCAACCCCTTTTATTGGACGCCCAGGGCCACGGACCGGGTCACTGCTGCAGTGACACTGCCCCTTTACGTAGCGGCCCGGTACCGAGTATCTCCACTGCCCTGGCGGGCGCTCCATATGTATATACCCTGCACAGTACCACTTCTCCTATGTATATACTCTGCACATTACCACTTCTAATCTCCTGTATACTGGGTGTAATTCTCAGTATCTGTATTACTCTGTATATACACTGCACAGTACCACTTCTTCTGTCCTGTATACTGGGTGTAATTCTCAGTATCTGTATTATTCTGTATACACACTGCACAATACTACTTCTCCTGTCCGTTATATTGGGCGTAATTCTCGGTATCTGTGTTATTCTGTATATATACACTGCACAGTACTGCTTCTCCTGTCCTCTATACTGGGTGTAAACCCGGGGTCACACTTGCGTATGGCATCCTATGCGAGAGCATCGGATGCGATATGCTAATGACCCTGTCATGCTACTGTGCTCCGAGCCGCTCACACATAGCAGATCGGAGCACAGCTGCGGAGGAGGCAGAGAAACTATATCTCCTGCATTGCAGGCGTCGGCGTATATCGCATAGCACTCATATGATATCCGAGTGATGTGCGCTGTGTCACTCGCACCCATAAACTTATATGGGTAGGATAAAATGACTGAAAACTTCGGTGTGCATAACTATTCACCCCTCTAAAGTCAGCACTTTGTAGAGCTTCCTTTTGCGGCAATTACAGTTGCAAATCACTTAGGATAAGTCTCTATGAGGTTTCCACATCTTGCCAATGGTATTTTTGCCTATTCCTCAGAGCAAGACTGCTCCAGCTTCTTCAACTTAGATCATTTCCTCTGGTGAACAGCAATCTTCAAGACTGATCACAGATTCTCAATTGGATTAAGGTCTGGGCTTTGACTAGGCCACTCCAAAACATTTACATGTTTACCCTTAAACCACTCGTGTTGCTTTAGCAGTATGCTGTGGGTAATTGCCTTGTTTGAAAATGAATCTCCGTCCCAGTCTCAAATCACTGACAGACAAACCGGTTTTACTCAAGAATATCCCTGTATTTTGCACTATCTTTGACTTGGATCATTTTCTCTGTCTCTGCTGCTGAAAAACATCCCCACAGCATGATGCTGCCCCACCATGTTTCACTGTGGTGATGGTGCTCTAAGGATGATTAGCTGGGTTGGTTTATTGCCAGATATAGCGTTTATCTTGGTGGCCAAAAAGTAAAATTTTGGTCTCATCTGACCACAGCACCTTCCTTCATACATTTGAGGAATCTCCCACGTGTTCTTTGGCAAACTTAAAACGAGCCTTACAATTTTTGTGTATAAGTAAAGGCTTCTCTTGGCAGGTTCTTTGTGGCACCATGTTCTTTCCATTTGATGATAACGGATTTGATGATGCTTCGGGTGATCATCAGAGATTGGAATTTTTTTTATACCCAACCATGACTTGTAATTTTCAACAACTTTGTCCCTGACCTGTTTAGAGATCTCCTTGGTCGTCATGGTGTTGTTTGGTTATTGGTTCCTCTTGTTTAATCATGTTGGAGCTTCTGTGGACTTTCAGAAAAGGTGTGTACACTTAGATTGCACACAGGAGGACTTCCTTTCACTAAGCATGTGACTTATGAAGGTAATTGCTTGCACCAGAAATTTTTAGGGGCTTCATAGCAAAAGAGCAAAAGGGTGAATAGATTATGCACATGCCAATTTTTAGTTATTTGAACCCATAAATTGAATATAGGCCTATATTTTTCTCACTTCACTTCACCAACCTAGACTATTTAGTGCTGATGCATCACACACAAATTGGATTACAAAATATTTAGCACAGGTTGTAATGTAAAAAAATAGGTAAAAAGCCAAGGGGTGAATACTTTTGCAAGTCACTTTCTAGGTTTGCTTTTGGCTCACTATATTATTTTTTTTACATATAATGATTTATATTTAAAATAAATAAATGTATATCTAAATGTATATATTAATTTATTTCATATATTGAAGCAGCTACCCAGAAAAGCAAAGCTATTAGCCAACTGGGACAACACTTCCTTGTTTCTCCTGCCACTGACATTTCATTCTAGTGATTGGCTGGGTTCACAGCAAACGATCACTTTCCAATCGGACATATGATTGTATATCCCGACATTGCAACACCGAGGACTTCATGAGACAATTCCTTTAACCTTTACAGAACAAAATATACACTTGTAATTATAGTCCATGTAACAATTTGGTGTATATAAAATTGTATGTGTCAAATTAATGTTCAGTTTCAAAAGTACATTTCTTTCTTTATGAAAGCACCTGTGGATTTTTCAGCTGTAAATAGTTGGCATGTTAGTCATCTTTTCCTTCATGGTAGGAATGTTATATTGACTAACTTCATGTATTTGGCAGATCTTTACATTTATCCTACATACGATGGTTAGAGGCTTCATCCACTCGGCTTGTGGGGGATTGTATGCTGCAGTGTAAGTAGTCTTTGTCACGTAATGTGTATATGTGGAATATTACGGATTTTCATATTTATTTTTTTATAAATAAGAGCACATAAATTATTCTATACTGCCATCTAGTGGCTACATCTGCCATTACAAAAAAGATGTAGCTCTCAAAAATGCTTCATTGAAGAGACAATAATTTAGAAATTCTATAGAAAGAAAACTTCTGTTGTCCCCTGAGAATAAACAGTAATCAATTGCTCAGCCATCAATATGTAAATTTACTCACATTGTATCTTACAATTCGAAAATAACAACAGTGTGCCCACTATAACAGAATGACACAATTCACAGTCTGACATTTATTCTGAAGGAAAAGGTTATTATATGTTTGGAATCTGCATGTGTCATTCACTTCTTCTTAGTAACTTCTTGAAGTAAGGCACCTGTCCTCCTGCCATCTAGAGAGTGATGATCATGACTCCTGCAGCATTGGCTTACAGATGAATTCACAAGCAGCACAATGTTGCTGTACCATTATCACATCACTGCATGGAAATAAAAGGTTTTTTTTTCTGCATTGCTGTAAAGTCATTACCGCAGTCATGGTAGAAATATGTGTCACGCTGCGATGGTCTTCAGTAAGGAAGAGGGGCCTCAAACTGTCTCAAGAGCTGGGACCCTAACTATCCCTGTCCTGGAGGTAGAGAGGTAGAGAGGCCCGAGTCTCCGACATTACTATGCACCTGTAAAAACCCTAATCTGTCCCCTCCCCCAACTCATGAAGCATGGGACATAAATGAAAGGTAAATTAGACACAAAGACAAACAGGGATAACAGAAAACCTCTATCATACAAAAGCACTAACCAACTATAGGAAGGAGGATAGGGACAGGAAGGAATAAACTAAATGGAAAAAGGGTCCAGGAGATAAACAAACACGTACTACAGCAAACTACAGAACACCACAACTCCAACCTTCAACTACCGTATATACTCGAGTATAAGCTGACCCGAGTATAAGCCGACCCCCCGAATTTTGCCACAAAAAACTGGGAAAACGTATTGACTCGAGTATAAGCCTAGGGTGGAAATTGAGATTATGCCCCATATGCTGCCCCATGTATTATGCCCCACAAGATGCTCCATGTATTGTGCCCCATATGCTGCCCCATGTATTATGCCCCACAAGATGCTCCATAGATTGTGCCCCATATGCTGCCCATGTATTGTGCCCCATAAGCTGCCCATTTACTGTGCCCCATAGATGCTCCATAGATTGTGCCCACCATAGATGCTCCATAGATTGTGCCCCCATAGATGCTCCATAGATTATGCCTCCATAGATGCTCCACAGATTATGCCCCCATAGATGCTCCACAGATTATGCCCCATAGATGCTCCATAGATTATGCCCCCATAGATGCTCCTTAGATTATGGCCCCATAGATGCTCCTTAGATTATGCCCCCATTAATGCTGCATAGATTATGCCCCCATAGATGCTCCATAGATTATGCCCCATAGATGCTCCTTAGATTATGCCCCCATAGATGCTCCTTAGATTATGCCCCCATAGATGCTCCATAGATTATGCCCCCATAGATACCCCATGTATTATGCCCCCATAGATGCTCCTTAGATTATGCCCCCATAGATGCTCCATAGATTATGCCCCCATAGATGCTCCTTAGATTATGCACTCATAGATGCTCCATGTATTATGCCCCCATAGATGCTCCATAGATTATGCCCCCATAGATGCCCCATGTATTATGCCCCCATAGATGCCCCATGTATTATGCCCCCATAGATGCTGCATTGAATAGGCCCCTTATGCTGCCGCAGCTGCTGCAACAAAAAGCAAAAAGACATACTCACCTCTCGTTGCTGGGGGCCAGGTGCCGGTGTCCTGAGCAGGCGGGGACACCGGCGCACTATGGGGGACAGGTGCCGGTGTCACCGCTCGCTCGGGACCCCGGCACCTGAGATATTTACCAGTCATCCGGTCCACCGCTGAGCGCCGCTGTCTTCCGGGTCCTCCAGCAGTGAATGATCAGGCAGAGGGCGCGGCGCGCAGCAAGAGGACCCGAGGACACAGCGGCAAGCAGCGGTGGAACGGGACAGGTAAATATCGCTTATAATCACCCTTCCGCTGGCACGTCTCTGCCCTGCTCTTCTCCCGCGGTCTTCGGCGCCAGTGTTCAGCGGTCACGTGGTACCGCTCATTAAAGTCATGAATATGTGCATATTCATGACTTTAATGAGCGGTACCACCTGACCGCTGAACACTGGCGCCGGAGACCGTGGGAGAAGAGCAGGGGCTGCAGAGACCGCGCTGGTGGAGGGCTGAGTATATAGAACAGCTGCGCTCCGCCTCCCCCCTGTATATGACTCGAGTATAAGCCGAGAGAGGGACTTTCAGCCCTAAAAAATGGGCTGAAAATCTTGGCTTATACTCGAGTATATACGGTACTTAGCTTTAGAACACAGGAAGACGAATCTTTCACCAGCAGGGACTAAACACCCAGAGCCTGTATATACTGTATAGGGAGTAAAGGGTAAGCAGTTGCAGCTGAGAACAACCAGGTTGAATGGTCTCAGCCAAGATGGAAAGAGTCCTTAACCCTTTCAGCACTGAAGGAAAGGGGAATCATTTAAATTAGGACATGAATCACAGCATCTCTAAAGGGGACTGCGATTCATTACCTGATGTGACAATCTAACTCCAAGTCTTCCAGGAGGACGTGATACCCTCGTGACAGTATGGCAGAGTTGAGTATATTTATATGTGGTTTTGTTATGCATCACACTCTATTCTGATTTTCACATTTTCCATTTTAGATACACAAGTTACTCCTCTTATTTCCCTGTAGGGGATTATTGCTCCAAAAGCTCAAGGAGAAGAAAAAAAAATAACCAAGCCTTAACTCAACCTCTTGGCTTCCAGCATTACCTCTAGCCCCTGGTCTGTTCTTTCTTGATCAACTACAGTGGTGACATCACAGCGACGCAGCCAGTTACTGAGCTTCATGACCATCGAGTGCTGTGAATGGCTGCACCACCGTCAATGTGATGTTACTTCTGCAGCCGATCAACAAGGACTGAAGCAATGTCAAGGGGCAGCATTGGACTCCAGGAGGGTAAGAAAAAGTATGTTTTTTTGTCCCTTCCTGAGCCTTTGGAGCAACAATCTTTGAAAGGGAGAACAGTTTGCATCAGGCTGTCTTGATTAGAAAACCCACTTTGATATACCTTATTAGGAGATATTGATGTAGTCTAGGTGAAAGTCTCCTGGATCCATTTTTTGCCAATATGGAGAGCAAAAAAGCATCCCCCATTCTGCAGGACCAGTCTTGCTCTGCGTTACACAGAGAAGCCACTGATCATCATTTAAGAGCTCATTCAGACGTTATGATTACGTTATGTAAGAGTTCTATCCATGATTTTCTCTATTATAACTCCTACCCATTAGAGTTTATGTGGATGTTCAAATGTGCAAGTTTTTTTGTGGACCAAGTAGTCCGTAATAAAAGCAAAGCAAGTCTATGGGTTTGTGAAAAACTCAGACAGCTCGCCTAGTTGCATCCTGGTGCTCTCCAATTTTCATGTTTGTTTGATAGGAAAACCCTATAAACCAAAAAAAATCTAAAAAACCTGATGAAACACTAATGGTTAAACCTTTATAAAAAAGATGCTGAGGGCAATACAAATGAGATTGAGATCAGCCAACTGCACACCAGAGGCAAACATGTAATGAGGTGAAGGAAGGATGCAAGACAGTTGAGATCACCAAAATATAATAAATTCTTTATTTAAAGAGCATGAACATACAATAACATATAGTGATAAACACAATTAAAAAGCAAAAAAAAGCTAAATTAATGCACCGGATTTGTCCATGTTAGGACTAACACTCCTCCTCCAAGCTCAATGCCAAGATAAACCACTAAATAAAGTAAGTGCTGACCGCAATAAGTGCATATACCATCATGAAGCCTATTATGTCCCTCTATAAAGAACTTAAAAGTGCCAAATACAAATAAATATTTGCAGATTTCAACTCAAAGACTGTCAGCATAAAGTAAGGACATGTGAGTCCTGTATATGAGTAATTACGGTAATAAATCCTTCACAAAGACAAGAGAATCCAAATGATGCCCTAAATGTTATGATCTGCTACAAGCACTAAGGAAAGGTGGGAATTCTGTCCCTACAATAGGACTGAGCTGGATCCCTACGATGTAACGGGGAACCTGATCCTGCGACCAGACCCGCTAAAGTCCTCAGCTAGTCTGAACGAAGACCTATAGTTGCGAGGGAGGAATCCCTACAAGATCTAGGGACTGGGTGAAAAGATGGACACCTCCTAACAGAAAGTGTAGCAGAGAAAAATAAAACAGAAAACAAATACTAAGAGATCCTAAGATCAAGCAAAACTGACAGAGTAAGGCACCTAAGCACCCGGCTAGCTTAAGAGTAGATAATACAATGAAGTCCAGCAAAGCCAGAAGGGCAGAGCCAGACCAAATAGGGAAAAAAGGTCATGTGACCAGCAAACTGAAACAAAATCTAACAAGAGGGTTCTAACACTAAATTCAAGTATATGAAATAATGTCCAAATACAAAAAAAGGTATGTATAAGCTATGTCTGTTGGACACATAATCAGAGAGGTCCATAATAAGAAACAGAAAAAAAATTAAAGCAAGACATTCTTAAATGAGTGGAACCTGGATGTCAGGATTCAATGTCTGTGAGGAGTGGAGACCACACAAGCATCGTCACCAAAAGCGTGGCTTCCTCAGTGGCCTTGCCATGAGTAATAGTATGTCACCCTTAGTCCATCTTCATGAACCATAAGGCAATCATTACCATTCCATTAGTATTCACATGGTCAGCACCTAATGTACTGCACATACTGCCCAGAGACAGGACTATCTGGTCGGAGGTGGATATGGACTTCAGTGACTGTACTTCATAAGTTGTTCATATACACATTAAAAGATTCTTATGGAGGAGGGTCTTGCACACCTCTACCTCTCCAGTGGCAAAAGAGGGATGTAAAGAAGGTTGGAGGCATGATTTGTGTAGTTGTGTGTTGTGTCTGGGAAGGACCAGGTTCTGGTACCACTGCATGGAAGAATAGAGACTAGGGATCATCCATCTTCATCATACCATGACTTTTCATTTTTTTTCACTCTGTATTCCGGAACCATAAATTTTTTATTTTTTTGACAATAGTCGTACAAAAACTTTAACGTTTAATTTGCTAGATGAGTTGTACTTTTGAATTAATTTAATTAATTATGTATTGTATTATCTTTGTGGTGTCAAATTAAAAAAAGAAACTTGCATTATTGTTGCTGAGGCTTTGTCTTCATGGCATTCACTGTCTGGTAAAAATGATACTCTAACTTGACAATATTGGATTGTACGATTACGGTGATAGAAGACCTGAGCAATGCTATTATTTATTGTGTTCACCATGTGGATGTACATAATCAAAATGTGAACATTTACGGATGCGGCGATATAGTGTCTTCATTACACAATGGCTCTGATTCATGAAGTCCAGCGATTTTCTTGATTTGTCTTCATTAGGAGGTGCGGTGGAGTCAGACGCTCCATTTTACAAAGTGGTGCATGTTAGAAGGCTCACTCCAGTTAGGCGTAGGGAACACCACAACACATTATGAATTAGTCGAGCTGTGGCATTAGGCCCCTGCCGTGCCCTGTGCCACCCCAGCTCTGTTCATTTTGGCAGAGCTGGGAGAACCTGGAGTTAAAATGTCAAAAGTCGCAAAGTTTTAATGCAACTCCAAGTTGCGTCAAAATTTTGTGACTTTTCAAAGCTTTTGCACAACATTTTGGGCATAAAAGCTTTGATGAATAGGGGTCCGTTGTTTTAGTAACATATTAAATATTATTTCTGATTATGACTATGTATAAAGCACTAAATTTGACCTATTCTTTTTTTTTTTAATTGCAGGTTTCCATCAGGTCATTTTGGTACACTTACAGGACTGCAGTCACTGCTCAGTGCAGTATTTGCTTTACTACAAGAACCATTGTATAGGGCTATGCTAGGACCTCTGCATGGGAATGGTTTTTGGGTAAGTTTTAACATGATCTTATAGTTTCAGTAGAATGCTTTAAAGGGGTTATGCCACAAACAAAAGTTTATTTTAATCCCCAGATCTTGGAATAAAAAAAAAAGTTGTAAAGCGCTGCGGAATATGTTGGCGCTATATAAATAAAGATTATTCTTCTTATTATATTTTAATCAATAGATCTTGGAATAATAATAATTTCCACAATTGGATGTGTTTAAATAAAATGTCCCTGTGCTGAGATAATCTTATGAATGTGCCCCTGCTGTGTACTGCGTAATGGCTGTGTCTGACAGCAGGGCCGGCTCCAGGTTTTTATGGGCCCCGGGCGAAAGAGTCTCAGGGGGCCCCTTTAACACAGACCACGATTCATGATGCACAGATACTGCAGAGAAATATGGGTATAGTACAATGCCAAACACTTCTCTTCTGCCATTACATGAGTGATATGTATTGTAAATTCTATAATAGCTCAGAAACCGCCAAATCCTCAAGGCGCACAGTACAGACCGGACAGTACAGTCCTCCATACAATATTATGGGCACCACATAGTCCTCCATACAGTATTATGGGCCAAATATAATGCTCCATAAAGAATATTGGACCCGAAATAATGCTCCATACAGGATACTGGTCCCCAATATAATGCTCCATACAAAATATGGAGCTCTCCTCTGCACTGTTACGGCTCAGGAAAGGGCGCTGTAGAAAGACTCCCCATTATCATCATCATCATTGCCTCCCCATCATCATCATCATTGCCTCCCCATCATCATCATTGCCTCCCCATCATCATCATCATTGCCTCCCCATCATCATCATTGCCTCCTCATCATCATCATCATTGTCTCCCCATCATCATCGCCTCCCCATCATAATTGCCTCCCCATTATCATCATTGCCTCCTCACCACCATCACTGCCTCCCCCCACCACCATCACACATACAGCACCTCACACAGACAGCACCGCAGCACTCTCTCACATACACACACACAAAGCACCGCACTACATAACACACACGCAGGCAGACACAGACACACACTGATACACACACACACACACCTCACATCTCACCTGTCCGACGTCCGCGCTTACTCTCTGCCACAGCCGGTCGCTGAATGATGATGTCATCCAGCGGCGCTGCTGTGAGAGGAAGCGCGGGCGCCCTTCAGGCTCCCCCTGGAGCCCGGAGCTGCGGAGGCACGGGGAGAGGTAAGTATTGTGCCAGTTGCTGCCGGGGCCCTGAGCAAGCGGGGGGTCCAGTGGCGGCGCTGGTACCGCTCTCATCCGCTAACTGGGCGCCGGGGTGCCCGACAGCGAGTGGGCCCCCCCGCCTGCTCAGGGCCCCAGCACTTGCCCGGATACGCCGGGTGCTGACGCCAGCCCTGTCTGACAGTACAGGGACATGGTCTGATCATAACCACAGCTCCTGGGCGGGGAGGAAGGATTAGAGTATACAGACGGGACAGCAGGGGATCACAGCTGATTCTTTCTTTTAACTCCTTAATGACTGCCGATACGCCTTTTAACGGCGGTAGTTAGGGTTACTTAAACCACAGCACCGTGAATTCACGGCACTGTGGATAAAGTATATAGCACACCCGCCAGAGTCAGATTTCCTCCGGGGTCTCGGCTACCAGGGGTAACTGAGACCCCAGAGAACATGATTCGGGTCGGTTTTTACCGACCCCGCTTTTGCGATCGCCATTATTAACCATATAACAGCGACCGCAAAAAAAAAAGAAAGCAGAATCGTGGCTTATCTTTCTCTCTCCTCTGTGATCGCACATCAGAGGAAAGAGAAATAGGGTCCCTGATCCCCCCCGGTACCTCACGGTGTCCTCAGACCCTCCTGCCTCCTCCAGTGGGCGCCGCCATCTTGTCCGGGAAGAAAATGGCGGGCGCATGCGCAGTGCGCCCGCCGAATCTGTCGGCCGGCAGAATCCATTCATTCAGTCCATCACAGTGATCAAAATAAAAAAAATAGTAAATAAACCCCCCCTTTATCACCCCCTTAGTTAGGGAAATATAATAAAATAAAGAAAATATATTTATTTTCATTTTTCCATTAGGGTTAGGGTTAGAGTTAGAATTAGGGTGGGGGTTAGAATTAGGGTTAGGGTTAGGATTACAATTAGGGTTAGGGTTACAATTAGGGTTAGGATTGGGGTTAGGGTTGGAATTAGGGTTAGGGTTGGAATTAGGGTTGGGGTTAGGATTAGGGGTAGGGTTGGGATTAGGGTTAGGGGTGTGTTGGGGTTAGGGTTGGAGCTAGAATTGAGGGGTTTCCACTATTTAGGCACATCGGTGGGTCTCCAAACACGACGTGGCGTTCAAAAAGTCAAATGGTGCTCCCTCCCTTCCGAGCCCTGTCGTGCACCCAAACAGTGGTTCCCCACCACATATGGGGCATCAGCGTACTCAGGACAAATTGCATACCAATTTTGGGGTTCTATTTTCTCCTGTTACCCTTGGGAAAATAAAAAATAGCTGGCTAAAAATCATTTTTGAGGAAAAAAATGATTTTTTATTTTCACGGCTCTGCGTTTATAATCTTCTGTAAAGCACTTGGGGGGTTCAAAGTGCTCACCACACATCTAGATAAGTTCCTTGGGGGGTCTAGTTTCCAAAATGGTGTCACTTGTGGGGAGTTTCTACTGTTTAGGCACATCAAGGGCTCTGCAAACACAACATGGCGCCCGCAGAACATTCCATCAAAGTCTGCATTACAAAATGGTGCTCCTTCCCTTCCAAGCTCCCCATGCGCCCAAACAGTGGTTCCCCCCCACATATGGGGTATCAGCGTACTCAGTAAAATTGCACAACTACTTTTGTGGTCCAATTTCTCCTGTTACCCCTGGGAAAATAAATAGCGGGCTAAAAAATCATTTTTGAGGAAAAAAATGATTTTTTATTTTCACGGATCTACATTATAAACTTCTGTGAAGCACTTGGAGGTTCAAAGTGCTCACCACACATCTAGATAAGTTTCTTAAGGGGTCTAGTTTCCAATCCTGGTATAATATGTCCCATACTGGTCCCCTTCCTTTGATAATGTGACACAGCCTGGTATAATATACCCCATCCTGGTGTCGGGGTCGTAACGACAAACCACTCATCCTCCAGTCATTCCAAATTAGACTAAGAGCACGGGTCGACCGAGAATGAATCAGGCAATACGCTGGTTCAGACTTCAGAACGTGCCCTAAAGAAAATGGTGCTATTAGGCGGCCATCTCCAGTAAGCACTGAACTTTTATTCACGTACATAAGATTACATACACAGAATATTGGGGTGGAGTAAAGGCGGGATTGAAGAGAAAGAGATAAGCTGAGTCATCCTAATTGGTCCTTAGATCTTCTTCTAAGTCCTCCTTGATGTGTTGTCATCCTCAGTTTCGTTTCTTGAAGAAAGATTCTATTGTTCTCGTGTATCATGTATTTCCTCAATTCTCCAAAGGTGGGGGCATTTCAGTAGATCCACTTCAATTTAGTGTAATACAGTGATAGGACACAAGATGGAGACAAACACCAGCAGATACTAACATTGTAATAATATCATTTAAGGGAAACTTCGTGTTTACAAAATACATATACACACTATAAATATAAAAGTATAGTAGAAAATTATATTTTACCTTGACACTGGTCCAATTCTTGGTATAATGTGCTCCATTCTGGGCCCTTTCCTGATATAATGCCCCCTATCCTGGTCCATTTCCTGGGATAATGTGCCCCATCCTAGTCCATTTCATGGAATACTGGGCCTTTTCCTAGAAATTTGTGCCCTGTTCTCCAATACATTAAAAAAAACATTACTACTCACCTTCCCATGACGCATGGGGTCCTCTTCTACATCCATCGCAGGAGCTGGCAGTTTTCATCAGTTGCCAGCCTCTGATTGGCCAGCGGTGTGTATTACAGCTCAAGGATCCGGCGGATCCCCTGCGCTGAAATACATTTCAGCTGAATATGTGTCCTCGGCCAAGTAGCATCATTATCTTAGTAATATCCAGCTGCATTTATACAGTATATTAAGAGCTAGGTTGCGTTCTTACGTTGTGGCCATGGTGGCGTTTTGGTACAGTTTTTAAACATGGCAGCAAAAATGTTGCGGTTTATCGCAATTATGGCAAAAAAATGTACTGTGACCACAATGGAAGGATGAAATAAGTATTTCTAAATTATTTAGCTTTTATTAATTTAGAATGCAATACTAATTAATGTAAGCCCAATGCATGAAAACAAACCAGAAAAGATGAGGTTTTTGGTAAAAGAGTTTTTCAGGGGCTTGATTTTTATGAAGTTCCACTACTGCCTCGCAGGTCCTGACCTTACTAATGGTCTTCAGACCATAAACGTGCTACTTATTACTGTAGGGTCTGCAGTTGGTGCAGACAGGTTTAGGATATGTGCAAAAGAAGTCTTTTCAGACAGATTCCGCTGCAGAAACCACCTGATAAACAGAATACGCTCAAATGAATGAACCAATGTATTTCTATGTAAAAACAACTTGCTGTGTATATTTTAAGGCTTTTAAACGTCTTGTAACTGCTTCAGGTTTTTAAAAAACACAAAGCAGTTAAAAGAATTGACATGTCAATGCTAGCTTTTTAGACATTACTACTACTTAACAATATAAGTCACTGGGAAAGTTCAAAAGACACCTAAAAGATGCTCAGACATCTTTTTTAGCATTTTACTATTGTTGTTTAGTGTAAAAAATGCCTGGAAAACGACAGTAAAAAAAAGTCCCAAAAACATGAGAAAACCCTGCAAAAAATGCCAGCAGACAAAACTGTCTGAAAAATGCTCAGGAAATGACAGAAAAAAATGACTTCTGGAAATAAATTGCTTCAGAAAATCGTCGAGTTTGACTGAGTTTAAAAGATGTTGGCTGCACATAACCCAAGAACATGGGGAGTCTGCAGTTTATTTATTGTATAGGAGGCTTTTCTGTTTAGTTGAAGCCCAGATGGGCAGGCATTTATAAATATAAAAGTATAGTAGAAAATTATTTTACCTTGACAATCCCCCCTAAACACTAAGTTTTTCCCTTAATTTATGCGGCCTTCGAGACTGTCCATGTGTGGGGACAGGGGTAATGGATTTCTTCGCTTGGTCATTTTAGAAACTGGCCCCTTATGGACCGCCCCCAAACAACCAAGTCCCTACCAAACCTGCACATGGAGTTCTCCCACTATCCCTAAACTAAATCTCTTATTTCCATTTGTATTTTGTTATAGGGGGTTTTATCAGGTTTATCCTGCGGAGTATATTTCTCCATATCACCCTTATCAGTGTCTTCATATAGTAGCGACACAACTTCCTGATGAAGGAAAGTACCTGAGGAGGCGGCTGCATTGGTCACAGCTTTCCTATACATAGATATCACACAACATAGAATTATCAATCCTAGCACCAAAAGCCCTGTTACCACTAAGCAGGCTTGTTGGAGAAATTCTTTAAGTCCTTCAAGCCATCTTAAGAAGAAAGAGGTATCTACTTCTGCATTGGCTTTTATTTCCTCAGCCAGATTTTTAATCTCTGTAAGGGCCACTATAGTTTTACCATTGACTCCAGAATTCTGAGGAATATAAGTACAGCATTCTTCCCCTATCATCCCACAGACTTCATCTTTTTCAGCTAGAATCATGTCAATGGCCAGTCTATTTTGAAGAGTCAGTCTTTTGTTTTGGGCCCAGTTTCTCAACTATACCCTGGAAAGCATCTTGACTAAAATTGATATTGATAAATCTTTGCTTGGTGTAGTATATATATTTTATCCAATCTACATTGTAATTGATCTGCACAGTTGGGATGAGAGAACGGAAACCCGCCAGGATCTGATTCTGAGCTTTGTATTCGTCTGGGACCCCCCTAGGAACACCTATGGAATCCATATAAACTTTGGGATCCTCAGCATAACTGGTGTGCAGCTGACCCAGACTCCTTCTTTTTCTGGATATCAGTGGAGCTATATTCTCGGATCCAGACTCTTTCTCACATGTCTTTTAATGACTACCTAGTCTCCAGGCTGCAGGCTGTGACTCCCAGGATCCTGGTTCGGATCTGGAAGAGAACTGAAAACATTATCATATACTTTCTTGAGTCTTTTATGCAAATCCCTTACATATGAACTTAATACATGGTTACTTATTTCCAATGCTTGGAAAAGAAACATCCTAAACTAAGCACTTTGCCAAATAGTACTTTATACGGAGAAAGTCCAGTTTTTCTACTTGGAGTGTACCTTACTGAGTATAGGGCTAATGGTAAACATTCAGGCCAAGATTTCCCTGTTTCAGCCATGGCCTTTTAGATTTTTAACTTCAATATCCTATTTAGTCCTTTTACTTTTACACCGCTTTGTGGTAATATGGGGTGTGGAAAACTTGTTGAATTCCCAGCGCTGTCAAGACTTCATTCATTATTTCACCTGTGAAATGTGTACCTCTGTCACTTTCGGTCACCTTTAGTACTCCATACCTGCACACCACCTCCGCAAGCAGCTTCTTTGCGGTTGCCGCAGCCGTAGCCTTGGCAATCGGGAAAGCCTCCGGCCAACCTGAGAATAAATCAAAAACACACCAACACGTACTCCCATGAACCTGATTTTGGCAGCTGAATATAATCAATCTGCAGTCTCTGGAAAGGATAGAGGGGCCGAGGGGCGTGTTTGGGTGGTGTCTTGACTACCCTTCTCTGATTATGTGTAGCACATACCATGCATCCCTGGATCAAACCTTCTATACAGGTGGAAAAGCCTGGTGCCGCCCAATGCTTCTGCATCACGCTCATTACAGCAGTTTTGGACTGGTGGGTTGGCCCATGTAACATCTGGGCGACCACAGGGTACAACGCTCTTAGAAGGCATCGGCGCATCCCTCTTCCCCATATCCCAGTTGCTGCATTCAGACATGCACCTTCTTTTTGCCACTTTTCTACTTCCTCCTGGCGCACCTGAGCCTGCATCTGGGCTAAGGCATCCTCCGACACAAAGGGATTTTTGGGAGCGCTTACCTGGTGCATCGTTACCCCTTGGAGTGGTCTACTGGCTGCTGTTTTTGCTGCTGCATTGGCCATTGCGTTTCCTTTACTCACCTGATCAGTGCATCTGGTATGTGCTTTAACTTTTATGACAGCTACTTCTTTTGGTAATTGTAATGCATCAATTAACTGCTGGACTGCGTCAGCATTTTTAATGGGATGTCCTGCTGCCATCAGGAATCCTCTAGACTTCCAAATTGGACCAAATCATGAGCTATACCGAATGCGTATCTAGAATCTGTGTAGATGTTAACAATTCTACCTTCAGCTATCTTACAGGCCTCGGTCAGAGCCTTAAATTCAGCCTCCTGGGCCGACTGATGTGGGAGCATTGGTTCTGCTTTGATTACTGCATTCAGGGAGACGATGGCATACCTGGTGTGGAAGGTACCTGAGTCATCTTGGTAGCGAGTTCTACAAAAAAAAATTCAAAATCAGCATTAAGTCTCTCAGTTTCAAACACTGTGGGTAGGCCTGCTGTTTCTTGTGCCATAAGCTGAACACAGTCATGAGGAATCTCCTCTCTTGGATCTTTCTTTGTACCATACCGTACAATACCTGACCTCCCCCCTAGATCCGAGAGAGATAACAATGTGGCAGGATTAAGTGTGGTACATCTCTGCAAAGAAACATTTGGAGGCATTAAAAGTGCACATTGCAATCGAAGATGACGTGCAGCTGAAAAATATGCCGGCTGCACCTGGTTCAGTATGATATATACATCATGAGGTGTAAGTACTGTCAGTGGATAATCAAGAACGATATCTGATGATTTGTGGAGCAATAGTCCTACAGCATGTACTGCCCGTACACAGGACGGGGTACCCCTAGCCACTGCATCTAGTCTTCCACTGAAACAGGCCACTGGCCTTTGATTGTCACCATGTAACTGAGTCAATACTCCTGCCGCGTGTCCCTGCTGTTCGTGGAGATACAGGGTGAATGGTAGTTCATAGTTGAGAGTTCCTAGCGCTGGAGCTGCCACAATCCTGTTTTTGAGAGAATAAAAACAGTCTATACCTTCAGGAGTTAGTTTAAAAGGCACAATGGTGATACAGTCATAGAGAGGCTGCATGAGGATTGACACAGCACGAATCCACTGCCTGCAGTAGAAAATCAGTCCAAGAAATATCCTAAGAGCGGCAACATTAACAGGAATAGGAAAATTCTGTACAGCTTCTTTGCGAGCGCTGGTCAGATGTCGCGCCCCCAGTGTAATGCAATGTCCCAAAAAGACAACTGAAGATTTACAGAATCGCAGTTTATCCTTTAACGCTTACAACCTGCTTGGTACAAAAACAACATAAGTAATATTGTTGCAATACGACACTATTTCCTGGAAAAACACAAATCAGTAAATCATCAACATATTATAAAAATAACATTGGCAAAATCAATAACTGTAAACTAAGCAGCATCCTGAGATATCTGGAACAAAAGTGTATATATATATATTAGACACCACTGGAGTTTCCAGATCAGTAGCTGCATTAACTGCCCATAATTTTTGTACCAACCCGTACACAGGTTAAGTTGAAGGGGGGCTGGAGTTTGCTATGTGGGCACTGATAAGAACTGTCCTTGGAGCTGCAGATGTCTGCTTGTGGAGATGGGGGCTAGAACTACTCCTGGCTGGTTTTTTTTTTTTTTTGATACAGAACAAGCTAAATTCTTCTAACTTTTTTTTTTTTTTTTTTTTTTTTTTTACTTTTAATACATTGTTCGGAGTGGACAGGGAAAACATACAGGACTACACTCTGGACAGCTTCAGTAAGTAATTGTTGGGACCTAGGCATATTAGTAGAAGTATATCGTGATTTCATTGCATATATTGCATATTGACACGGCAACTGTCCTGCTCTGGTTGCTGGGACCTGTCCTATTTCTACCTGACCACACGTTTGTATATACGAATTAGATTCGTCCTGTATCATGGGTCCGCCTTTCTGTGAAATTGTTGCGGCCAGTCCTCCAGCATAGTGGAGTTGATTATTTGCAGCATTTACTATGACCCCAACATGTTGTTTCGTAAAATCCCCTGTCCTTATCCTAAAGAGTACATCATGACGGTGGGGTCCAGGAATAACATTGGAATATATTTCCTGAAAATCTTCTCTTTCCTCTGTACTAGCAACGTCTAGCGACATGATTTTACAAAGAGTGCTCTGCTTCAGTTCTGGTGTCATAGTGACAGTTCCAACTGGATAATACTCAATACGTGCTTGTAATTGTAACAACACATCACTTCCTAAAAGATTACATTGACCCCGTGGTGATATCATTAACTGTGTGTGTACAGTGGTTCCTTGAATTTGCAGGGGAATCTTTTTAGTGACGGGGAGCAGGATAGATGGAGAGTTATAAGGAGTCGCTATAACATGGTGGAGAAATCACTTTTCCCAAATGGCCAGTCCTCTTCTGTAATTACTGAATTGTCTGCCCCCGTGTCCACTTGGAACTCAACCTCATGTCCCCCTGGTAGGTTCACCTGTACTGTGCAATTAGGAGTGGGGGGTAAGGAGACAAGGGGGTTCATGTGCAAGCTACCTCTTTTTGCCTGCACTAAATCATGTTGTGCCCCCTGTGCTATTCTGGCTAGATCCTCTGCTTTAACTGATCTCTAATCCGGTCTACTTACTTTCAGTTTTTCCTTGTCACTTTTTTTTTTTTTTATGCCATTCATATAAACCTTGCTAGAACTTTCTCACTAGTCTTGTTTTCTTTGACAAAACCCATTTCCACCCAAGTTTTCCTTAGAGTCCAGAAATAATCTTTTGGCTCTTTCCTGAACTCTGTCTTCTAGTGTAACTTCCTTTCTCTGCCTGTCTATTTGCTTCTCACATACTCTGACCTTCTATTCTTACGTACTGTGTCTATTCCAAAAACCTATTCAACAAAATCTGAAAACTGTTGCACTCTTGCTCTGCGTCTCTATGCTGAATGCCTGATGGGAGGGGTAAGTCGGGTCGCTGCGCAGTTTGTTAGTGTGCTCTCCCTCAGCCTTCAGCTTCCTTATCTGTAGAATGACCTTGGTGTACAGCAAAATACCATCTCGCTGCTACCAGCACTTCCTCCCTTATACCTTTGCTTGCTGTCACTGACTCCTGCATTCTTAGATCCGTTCCTACAAATATAATACTTGTATATCTCATTTATCAATCTATTGTATCTAGCTTCATCTGCCAATCATGACAGTTTTTATTCCCTGGGCGGGTGACACTGAGATAAAATATCCCTTTTCCCCTGAGTCTGGTGCGTTGATCCCTTGAAATCATTCCTATCACAGTTAAATATTTGATAGAAATCGAACTTAAAGACAACCACAGGGGTTGTAGTATTAACCCAGAAGGTGGGCATACTGGCACTACTGGAGATCAGGATATAGCTCAAAAGGATATGTATATCAGAAACTTCATAACTGCTGATTAATCTTGTCCTTCTTGCAATGGGAGGCGTGAATCCAGGTGCTCTTGCCCTCGAACTTCGGGCAGTAGGGGTGGACAGGATCACAGTGTAGGGACCCTCAAATCTGGGCTGGAGACAGTCTCTTCCCATAAATTTTTATATATATAAGGTCATCAGGCGAGAAATCGTGCACCGTGTCACCTGTAAATTCTGGGAGAGAAGCAGACACTGCAGAGTGGGTGTTAGTTAACTCTTTAGACAAAGCAATCACAAATTTACTACTTTATCATTGGTTTCAAATAATTCCTGGTGCCTAATGTCTTCTGTTTTTAACATACCAGCATGATGGAGTATTGAATGTATGGTGGCCCGAAGGGTGGCCCGTGACTCATTTGAATTTAGAGGATCATGGACTGGACCTGCTGCATGGATGATGATATCAGCGGAAGGTCCCCTGCATGGGTTGTCAGAGTCAGTCCAGGTGGCAAAGGGTCATGAGTGTATATATGAGCCATGCATTCTGCAGTGACGATGGGACCACCAGCTTGGGCTATTAATAGAGCCAGACCCCCTTTCTTGGAGCAGTTGGAGTTGGCAGGACTAACTATAGCACCAACCCGATGTGTCAGGATATCACCGTACCCTATGGACAATGTCACTGGATTTCCATTGTGGTCTGTGTAATGCTGTGAATGGCAGGGATACCAGTTTTCAAGTACACCGGGAGCTGGGGGCCTGACCGGGGTTTCCGTGAATCTTACAGAACGACTGTCCTTTCTGAGGATTTGTGAAGGAGAGGAAGGTGCCCCATCTCTGGAGTAGGGGTGGAATAGGCCCTAGGACCAGGGGTTAACAATGATGGTGGGGGAATGGAGGAGGGAAGAAAAGATACTGGTGCTGCTGGGGATAGTGGTGGCTGTTGAGGGGCCCACCCCTCTTCTCTCTCCTGATCCTCCTCCCCTTCGTTAGATCCCATAATATCATGGCAGCGGCTTCTGATCATTGTTTGAAAAACTGAAGATTCATGCATTGCAGCAATGGCCGGGTTGGGGTGTGTGAAAGGGAACAATGGTGTTGCATCTGGTGCCATATTGGGAGCTGTGGCCTGCACAGGTGCGGGCGGGGGCTGGTAGTAGGCCCTGGTTGGTATCAGCAAGGGATATAGGCCTGACTGGGTGTGCTTGGGTGTCCCAAGATGGCCGCCGGAGGAGATGGGGTGTTGGTCATTTCCAGGTGTATTAAGATGGCCACTGGGTTTACCAAAATGGCCGCTGGGTGTGGGAGGGGCGATGGGCTGGGCATTACACCAGGAGCGACCCGCCCACAAACACGGCAGGTCTCCGCCCAGGGCGGATTCTGTTCACCACACACATGACAGGTCCAACCTCCCTTTGTTCTGAGATCGGCACCATTATAGGGCGGTGGCCGAGGGCTTGGAGCGGCCATTTTAGTTACATCAACAAGATCATATGCAGAGCATTTTACATATCCGAACAAAGGCTCAGCACTTTCCGAACCTCCTTATTCCATCTACCTCTTTCCAACCCTCAACTTTCAAATCATTTACTACTCTTAAATGTGCTTGGGCTTGATGCAGAAGTCCCTTATCACCCAACTTTCCTTTCTTCTATGCTACATAATCCTTCTACACTGAAGGCTGAAATCTGCTCATACTCGGTAAGCTCATTCTCTTAACAGCCTTCTTGCCTCCACGTGATTTCATCAATTCAACCACTCCCAAAGCACCACCCTCTAACTTGTGGGTTTTGTTTGATTTAAACATGCGCATCATAATATTAACAGAGTGTAATGATCTGTCGCGACTCAGACCACCGGCGTCACTCGCAGGTCACCACCCGTCACTGCAGAGTCCCCCTCAATACTGTGACAAGACAAAGAGTCCCCCTCCATACTGTCTTTTTCCCTAACTGTGGATGGTGACGTTTAAAGCGCAGTACACCGTGACACTCTACACAGCACAGAGTCCCCCTCCATATGCTGACACCTGGGCTTCTCCTAATGAGACTTCCCGGGTTGGACAAAGAGTACCCCCTCCATTTGTCTCCTAGCAAAATTTAGGTATGCGCACCCCTCCCACAATTCTCTATACAATACTAGAAATTTAGACACTACCAAATAATCACGGGAGGCAACTATCTGCATAAAGGTACAATGACCGGAGGAGGAGGAACGTGGTGTTTCACGAGAACGTGCAGGAATGCAACGTCACTCGGTCATACTTGCTGGTTCGTGGCGTGGGATTGCCCTTGGTCTCACCACTCAACCAGTCACCCCTCCAGACCCAAATGGACAATACGACATGACCAAACAGTGACTGACACACAGGCAAGTGGGACGCATATAAAATATATGATCCCAACTTACCGTGTTCAACGGAGGCTGCAGTCCTCGCATTCAGTCACCGCGGGCATCACCGCAAAGTCCTCAAGACGGGTCCGGACGGGCGGCAATCCACGGCCCCACGTGTTAGGCGCCAATTGTCGGGGTCGTAACGACAAACCACTCATCCTCCAGTCATTCCAAATTAGACTAAGAGCACGGGTCGACCGAGAATGAATCAGGCAATACGCTGGTTCAGACTTCAGAACGTGCCCTAAAGAAAATGGTGCTATTAGGCGGCCATCTCCAGTAAGCACTGAACTTTTATTCACGTACATAAGATTACATACACAGAATATTGGGGTGGAGTAAAGGCGGGATTGAAGAGAAAGAGATAAGCTGAGTCATCCTAATTGGTCCTTAGATCTTCTTCTAAGTCCTCCTTGATGTGTTGTCATCCTCAGTTTCGTTTCTTGAAGAAAGATTCTATTGTTCTCGTGTATCATGTATTTCCTCAATTCTCCAAAGGTGGGGGCATTTCAGTAGATCCACTTCAATTTAGTGTAATACAGTGATAGGACACAAGATGGAGACAAACACCAGCAGATACTAACATTGTAATAATATCATTTAAGGGAAACTTCGTGTTTACAAAATACATATACACACTATAAATATAAAAGTATAGTAGAAAATTATATTTTACCTTGACACTGGTCCAATTCTTGGTATAATGTGCTCCATTCTGGGCCCTTTCCTGATATAATGCCCCCTATCCTGGTCCATTTCCTGGGATAATGTGCCCCATCCTAGTCCATTTCATGGAATACTGGGCCTTTTCCTAGAAATTTGTGCCCTGTTCTCCAATACATTAAAAAAAACATTACTACTCACCTTCCCATGACGCATGGGGTCCTCTTCTACATCCATCGCAGGAGCTGGCAGTTTTCATCAGTTGCCAGCCTCTGATTGGCCAGCGGTGTGTATTACAGCTCAAGGATCCGGCGGATCCCCTGCGCTGAAATACATTTCAGCTGAATATGTGTCCTCGGCCAAGTAGCATCATTATCTTAGTAATATCCAGCTGCATTTATACAGTATATTAAGAGCTAGGTTGCGTTCTTACGTTGTGGCCATGGTGGCGTTTTGGTACAGTTTTTAAACATGGCAGCAAAAATGTTGCGGTTTATCGCAATTATGGCAAAAAAATGTACTGTGACCACAATGGAAGGATGAAATAAGTATTTCTAAATTATTTAGCTTTTATTAATTTAGAATGCAATACTAATTAATGTAAGCCCAATGCATGAAAACAAACCAGAAAAGATGAGGTTTTTGGTAAAAGAGTTTTTCAGGGGCTTGATTTTTATGAAGTTCCACTACTGCCTCGCAGGTCCTGACCTTACTAATGGTCTTCAGACCATAAACGTGCTACTTATTACTGTAGGGTCTGCAGTTGGTGCAGACAGGTTTAGGATATGTGCAAAAGAAGTCTTTTCAGACAGATTCTGCTGCAGAAACCACCTGATAAACAGAATACGCTCAAATGAATGAACCAATGTATTTCTATGTAAAAACAACTTGCTGTGTATATTTTAAGGCTTTTAAACGTCTTGTAACTGCTTCAGGTTTTTAAAAAACACAAAGCAGTTAAAAGAATTGACATGTCAATGCTAGCTTTTTAGACATTACTACTACTTAACAATATAAGTCACTGGGAAAGTTCAAAAGACACCTAAAAGATGCTCAGACATCTTTTTTAGCATTTTACTATTGTTGTTTAGTGTAAAAAATGCCTGGAAAACGACAGTAAAAAAAAGTCCCAAAAACATGAGAAAACCCTGCAAAAAATGCCAGCAGACAAAACTGTCTGAAAAATGCTCAGGAAATGACAGAAAAAAATGACTTCTGGAAATAAATTGCTTCAGAAAATCGTCGAGTTTGACTGAGTTTAAAAGATGTTGGCTGCACATAACCCAAGAACATGGGGAGTCTGCAGTTTATTTATTGTATAGGAGGCTTTTTCTGTTTAGTTGAAGCCCAGATGGGCAGGCATTTATTTATTCTTATATAAGAGGCTGTCATCTGCCCGATGGATATGATGTCCTGTGGCCGCTCACTTCCGCTTTGCACCAATGCAGTTTATATAAGATTAGATAAAATTTCATCAGAAATTTTATTTTATAGTTTTAGTTATTATTTCTCTGTTACGTGATCTGATATTTCTTCTCTTGTAGGTAAATGTGGGCCTCTTAATATTTTCCTTTGCTGGATTTGTCCTTCCTGGATATCTTCTAATATATCGCCGCCGTCTTCTTAAAGCTCAGGCAATAAAGAAAAAGGATCCAGCCGCTGTCCAACTGCAAGACTTGAAGCATTCCAACGGAATGCCAGATGGAGAGACTACGGCTTAATGACATCAATAGGTCAAAATGGTATAAAGGATGCAAAATGACAACAACAGTCGTGATGTATTTATTGTAAAGTTGTAAAAGTACAAGATGATCACCTGTTATATTGACATAAATCCAGGAGACAAGATCCAAGAACATTGACTTGCTTTGTAAAAGAGTTTTTTGAGTTTTTCGAATCAATCTGTAAATACTTTGTGCCAATGGCATAAATAGTTTCATAGTTTTAAGGTTTGACAGAAAACACATGTCTATTGTGTTTAGGCTATGTGCAGACGGTGCGGATTATGCTGAGGAATTTTCCACGCAGATTTTGGTAAATCTGCAGGTAAAATGACCTGGGTTTTATCTGCGGATTTGATGCGTTTTTTGTGTGGATTTCCCCTGCGTTTTCAGACCCGCGGATTTCTATTTAGGCTATGTGCACACGTTGCGGAATTGCCATGGAAATTTCCGCGGCAATTCCGCACCTCCCTGCCGCGAGAAATACGCATATTATAGGTATGCGTATTCCCGCTAAAAACTAGCGTTTTGCAAGCGTAATCTTAGCTTGCAGAATGCTAGCGTTTTCCAAGCGATCTGTAGCATCGCTTGGAAAACTGATTGACAGGTTGGTCACACGAGTCAAACATAGTGTTTGACAAGTGTGACCAACTTTTTACTATTGATGCCGCCTATGTCGCATCAACAGTAAAAAGATCTAATGTTAAAAATAATTTAAAAAATAAATAAATCGTGATATTCTCACCTTCCGGCGGCCCCCGTAGCCTTCCCGCCTCTCAGCGACACTCCCGGCCAATCCCGTTCCCAGTAATGCATTGCGACAATGACCCCAGATGACATAGCATCACGCGAGACCGCTACGTCATCTGGGGTGATTCTCGCAATGCATTACTGGGAACGGGATTGGCCGGGAGCGTCGCTGAGAGGCGGAAAGCTGCGGGGGCCGCCGGAAGGTGAGAATATCATTATTTTTTATTTTAATTATTGTTTTAATATGGATATGGTACCCAGGGCCTGGAGGGGAGTCTCCTCTCCTCCAGACCCTGGGTACCATCCGCACTTGATCCGCTTACTTTGCGCATGGTGGGCATAGCCACATGCAGAAAGTAAGCGGTTCAATGCATTCCTATGGCGGCGTAAACGCTGCGATTACGCTAAAAAGAATGAGCATGCTGCGGATTTTTCTGCGATGCGATTCCGCCGCGGAAAAACACGCAGCATGTGCACAGCATTGCGGAATCCCATAGGATATAATGAGTTGCATTGTCTAAGCGTTTTTGCTGCGTTTTCGCAAAAAACTGCGGCAAAAACGCTAAGAATCCGCAACGTGTGCACAGACCCTTAGAGCAGGTCTGACAACGCTGCGGAACTGCACAAAAGAAGTGACATGCTGCGGATTAAAATCCGCACCAAATCCGCGTGGAAAAATCCGCAGCATGTGTACTGCTTATTTTTTTTTACATTGAATCTAATGCTACTGTACATCACTTGCAGTTCTGCTGCAGATCTGCAGCAGAAAATCCGCTGCGGATCCGCAGCAGAATCCGCAACGTGTGCACAGACCCTTAACCTAGAATCCTATGTGTTGATCCAGAAGAGGGCAAAGACCCTGTGAGACCGAAGATATTGGTCCCATTTTAGGGGAAAAATTTGTTTCTCGATACTATATATGCCAATTAGACTAGTTCCTTGGCTCAGCAACTGATTGTAGAATCTAAAAATCATAACCTGTAATATTGTATTTTTCAAGAAGGTATATATCCAGAACCTCATTACAATTGTTTTGTGAATTATCACAACATCATGTGACAGTGAGATCCATAGTCTCCCTGCTCTTACTATAAAGAATTGTTGTGTGATGATGAGGATGATGATACCTTTTCCCTTTAGAAGTAGAAGAAATCTCTTTGGTTTTGATTGCGAGTCTAGGTGTAAAAATCTCATTAGAAAGATCTCTATACTGTCCCTGTATATATCTGTACATTGTAATAAGATCACCCCTAAGCCTTTGTTTTTCCTGAATATCCACAGGCTTGATAACCTTTTTTGGTATTGTAGTCCATCCATTCTGGCTGTACTATTACCGACAAATGACCGTGAGCTCTTTTTCCGTGACTGATGGCTTTTATTATTCATCCAGACAATTATATTGAACAACACTGTGTGACTGAGTTATGCAAAGTACAAGCTAGCAGTCACTCCGTCATGCGATAAGCCCTCTCTTTCAGATCTTGTCGATAGTTCAGCTAGATAGGTGCATAGAAAAGCGCTTTCTGTCTCCCTCAGATGAACTATCCAATTTGCTTTTTGAGCAGAGTTATGAGCGCTACTCACACTGGGTTATTTGTCCTTCCCCAGGATTTGCACATGCTTGATCAGTGCCAAAGAAGCCTACTTGACAAACCATATTGTTAGCTGCCTAGCATAAAAAATGAGGCAATTTTGAAACAGTATGGATTTATTTTTGTAGTAAAACCAATCTAATGCATCCCATTATTTTATTAGTCTTGGCAGCAGCTGCCAAGTAAAAGTGAGTTTGCTGCCCACCCATACACCCAAATCTTTTTCAGTGAGAGTTTATACAGTGTTTTACTATTTAGTACATAATTGTAATTATATATTTTGTTTCCTCTGCCTAGTTCATGTCCTTACATTTATCTACATTAAATTTCAATTGGCATTTATTGGCCCAATGCTCCTTTTTCCCAAATCCCTCTGTAATATTACATTTTCATTATCCTTTGTTTATTACCTTATAGTTTAGTATCATCTGAAAATACTGAAATTCTGCGCTGTGTGCCCTCAACAAGATCATTGATAAACATATTTAAAATAAGAGGGCCCAATACTGACCCCTACGGTACCTCATAGTTAACTGTGACCCAGTCAGATTGTGTTCCATTAATAACCGCTCCTTGTTTTCTATCGCTGAACCAGTTGTTAACCCAATTACACACATTTATACCTAGCCTCATTGTTATAATTTTTGGCACAAACCTTTTATATGGTATTTTATTGGATACTGTTGAAACATCCAGATTGGCAATATCAGCGGTCTGACCCTGTTCAAGTTTGGTTCTTTCCTTTTATCGCTTAGAAAATCTTAAAATATTTGGGCCACAATGGAAGTGCTGCTATTCATTGTTTGTATTCTGTGTTGTATAATATGTATTATATATATATTCATCATTGCAATTTTCTAAAAGAAAAACAAAATATTTCATTTAAAATAGTTTAAAGTAGTTGTCCACTACTAGGACAACCCCATCTTAAACTAAATGTTCGGTCCTGATAAAATAATAAAGTCCATACTCTCCTCCCATGCTGGCACCGTTCCAGCAGTGTCGAAACTCACCGTCCCAGGGCGGTGATGTGGTGGAATGACACGTGATGCCCGGCGCCCAATCAGTGCTGGCGTTCAGGGCGGACACTGACAGCTTGGGGCACCTGTGCAAGAAATGTGTCTGGGCCCCCCTCCTTTTATGGCAACAAAGCTATATATATATATATATATATATATATATTATATATATATATATATATATATAGTTTTTTTTAAACTCAATTTAACAACGAAGATGCCACTTGCAGTTTTTGAAGCAAAAATGCTGACAAAACACTCAAAAATATTTTGAGCCTTGTCATTAACTTCTGTCTTATAGTAGCTATCATGTATCAGATTCTCTTGGATGAGGAGAAGATGGGAAAAAGTACCTCCATCTTCTCCATTCTTTGGGACTTTGGAAATCAGACTACACTCAGATGTCATTCGAGTGCAGTCTGATGTTTTCCATGGACACATTGACTCGCATGGCCAAGTGTAATCCAAATATCAGATCAAACTCGTGCGTGCTGCTATTTTTTTTCCTCAGACCGGCTCAGTGCGAAGAAAAAAATCGGATATGTGCATGATCCAAATGCGATCTGATGACATGATGGTCAGATTTTTTTTAGATCTTAATTGTTGTACAGTGTTTTGTCCATGTTATATTATCCACAAAAATATTTAGTAATTTCATATAGGTGTGCCAACTGCTGTAAACATACCCTTTACAGGCTTGTAGTAGAAAGTATTAGTAATGTGTGTGTTGATCAAACTTCCTGGTCATCTGTCAGATAGTGAACATGATAAATATTGTTTTATTGTACTGAAATGTTATGGGTAATCACACAAACCATCATAAAAACACATTTAAGACCTGTCAGCACTTAGTTCTCCTTGTTGACAATTTCCTCCTTAGTAACAGATTTTTTGTTTCTCTGCAAGTGAAAACATTTTTACCCGAAACATTAATGAAGATATATCATAAATTCTGGATTTTACCTACCTGTTATTAGAATCTCTTTGACCAATAGATTACATGCAATGTGAAAAAAAATCAAGATGTATCAAAAGTACCAGTAGAAATCAGAAGTGACCTGGAAAGTAAAAACAGTCATATGACTGCAAATGTTTTGATTTTGTTTTTTTTCCCACAAATGGTTCTGTCTCCAAAAAGCCATGTTTTATTTCTGCATGTATACATAGGGAAAGCTGGCACGCTGCTGGTAAAAAGGGTTGTGCTAGAGGAAAGGACAATATTCCTGTAGTAGCATAGTGTAAACCTCCGCACCAAAAACACAAACATAGAAATTCTTGCTGCAAATGTGATTTTAATTTTGCTGCAGATGCTGGGAGCCCTAGGCAAATGCCTAGTTTGCATGCCCCTAACACCTGCACTGCTGGGCATTTAGCGTTAGGGCCCCGTCTCACATAGCGACACACCAGCGATCCCGACAACGATCAGGATCGCTGTGTGTCGCTACATGATCGCTGCTGTGCTGCCAAACAGGCAGCTCAGGCAGCGATCAGGACAGCGACACTGCGGGTAACGTCGCCTAGTTACCCGCAGTGTACGTTGGATACCGGCTCGCTGATGCAGGGAGCTGGTAACCAGGGTACACTTCGGATTTCCAGGCGCTGCGCGGTGCCTGGAAACCCGATGTGTACCTTGGTTACCAGCTCCCCTGCAGCAGCGCGCTGGTATCCAACACACACATCGGGTTTCCAGGCACAGCCCCTGCGCCTGGAAACCCGATGTTTACCTTGGTTACCAGTACATCGCTGGTCCCTGCCTGTCACACGCAGCGATGCGTGCTGGCCAGTGGGAGACAAGCGATCAAAAAAATGTCCAGACATTTCTGACACGACCAGCGATTCACAGCAGGGTCCTGATCGCCGGTACGTGTCAGACATAGCGAGATCGCTGCTGAGATCACTGTTTAGCAGCAATCTCGCTATGTGAGACGGGGCCCTTAGTGTGCAGGCATATGCCATATATATTCTGCACACTAACCCAATACTGTATACCCAGCCATTACCTGCACAGATGTCTGTGAGAATGACCACCAGTTGGTTGAAACGTTGGACTAATATCTGCTTTTTCTTGGTGCCGGATCACTATAAAACCACATTTGCAGCAAGAATTTCTACATTTGTCTTTTCGGTGCTGAGGTTTACGCTACATTATTTCTGCATATGTTACGGTGTTCCCCAAGGACTAGACGTTCCTGTGCATTTCTCTGTATGCCCAAACTGCTGCTTTTGATTAACATGGCATATTTGGCCTGTATCTGAAATGAAACAAATAAATCTTTACATTGCCCTCGCAAGCATTAGCATTGCCCCAAAGACCTCTTCTTCCAACTGCTCCCCAGCTGCCAGGATTGCTGGCTAATATACAAGACACATGAAAGGATGTTCTGCAGGGATATAAAGTCAAGGCAATGACAAATACATGTTTTCTTTAGTTTCAAAAATATCTATTTATAAGCAAAACTATCTCAGGTAGCTTCAGTTGTGTCAAGTTGTGTTGCTAATTAAACTGTCTTACCAATGTGTTTATTACTGGTTATTTTATGTGAGAAATCTTGATATTCTTCAGAAATGTTTTGGATATGCCATAACATCTCATTGGTGAAGGGCAACATCATGGACCCTTGCAATCTCAAAAACTAAGAGATAGATATTTCTTTTTTTATTTCTTTTGTTCAGTGATGTTCCCGGTTAGGAACTATAACATAACTCCATCCAAGCAAATGGGTCCTGTTCCGTTTCCCTGCACAGCAGCTTGGAGGGAGCATTGCTGTGCAGTGAAACACTGGTCTGATTCTTATTGGTCGTGGCAGTCCTACCACCCATAATGAGACTCTGTCAGGCCTCCCATGACTTTTTAGGCCATTATTCAGGAACTCCATGATTGTGTTTGTTGCGTTATGCAACTGCACATATTTGAGCCTCGCTGTACACTACTGGACTAAGACTAGTCCGGTGAGGAGTTTACTCACTGAGACTAGTCCATGTTCAGTAGCTGCTGCAGTCATGCCCCCTGGACGACTGATAGTCCCTGCACTTCTGATGTCTTCTGTGCTCCTAGCATATCTCTTCCATGGTCACAGATCTGATCTGCAGTGGACTTTCGAAGTGTCTCTTCTTGGATCAACAATCTATTAGCAGAGCTGAGACAGGGGAAGAGAAATACCAGGAGAGGCACAAACTGTGAAGGTATGAGCAGGGGCTGTCAGTAATGTCCAGGGGGTATGTCTGCTGTTACTGGGCTCACACTAGTCTCAGTCAGTAAAAGCCTCACTGGACTAGTCCTGGTTTATTAGCATACACAGCAAGCTGCTGTATATAAGTTAACTTTGCTCAAATATGAGGCTTTGCATAAAACATTAGCCATATTACTGGACTAACTGGATAAACGTCATTGGGACAACTTGGAAACCTGACAGATGCTGTTTAATCCTATGCTACTAGTGGTACGCTAAATTGTTTATACACTTACAGTTGTCAGCAAAACACAAGATTTATAAGAATAAATGTATTATTTTCAGTCTAATATTATTTATGCTATTATTGTGTATAATACATTGCCTTTTGTGTGTTGCGATGGTGTTTAAATAAAGAAGACTGTAAAATAATTGTTGCAGCAAGAGTCTTGTGTAATTTAGTTAACGCATACCGTGCTATACCTACTGGAATGAGTAGTAGTTGGTGTCATGTGGGGCTCACACTGAATATATGGAGGCTATGTGTGGGCTCATATTGTATATTGGAGGCTATGTGGGGCTCACACTGTATACATGAAGGCTTTGTGGGCTCACACTGTATACATGAAGGCTGTGTGGGCTCACACTGTATACAGTGCCTACAAGTAGTATTCAACCCCCTGCAAATTTAGCTGGTTTGATAAGATGCAAATAAGTTAGAGCCTTCAAACTGCAAACGAAAGTAGGATTTATTAACAGAAGCATAAATCTTACAAAACAAAAAGTTATGTTGCTCAGTTGAATTTTAATAAATTTTAAACATAAAAGTGTGGGTCAATTATTATACAACCCCTATGTTTAATATTTCGTGGAATAACCCTTGTTTGCAATTACAGCTAATTATCGTCTTTTATAAGACCTGATCAGGCCGGCACAGGTCTGTGGAGTTATCTTGGCCCACTCCTCCATGCAGATCTTCTCCAAGTTATCTAGGTTCTTTGGGTGTCTCATGTGGACTTTAATCTTGAGCTCCTTCCACAAGTTTTCAATTGGGTTAAGGTCAGGAGACTGACTAGGCCACTCCAACACCTTGACTTTTTCCCTCTTGAACCAGGCCTTGGTTTTCTTGGATGTGTGCTTTGGGTCGTTGTCTTGTTGGAAGATGAAATTACGACCCATCTTAAGATCCTTGATGGAGGAGCGGAGGTTCTTGGCCAAAATCTCCAGGTAGGCCGTGCTATCCATCCTCCCATGGATGCGGACCAGATGGCCAGGCCCCTTGGCTGAGAAACAGCCCCACAGCATGATGCTGCCACCACCATGCTTGACTGTAGGGATGGTATTCTTGGGGTCGTATGCAGTGCCATCCAGTCTCCAAACGTCACGTGTGTGGTTGGCACCAAAGATCTCGATCTTGGTCTCATCAGACCATAGAACCTTGAACCAGTCTGTCTCAGAGTCCTCCAAGTGATCATGAGCAAACTGTAGATGAGCCTTGACATGACGCTTTGAAAGTAAAGGTACCTTACGGGCTCGTCTGGAACGGAGACCATTGCGGTGGAGTACGTTACTTATGGTATTGACTGAAACCAATGTCCCCACTGCCATGAGATCTACCCGGATCTCCTTCCTTGTTGTCCTTGGGTTAGCCTTGACTCTTCGGACAAGCCTGGCACAGGAGGAAACTTTCAAAGGCTGTCCAGGCCGTGGAAGGCTAACAGTAGTTCCATAAGCCTTCCACTTATGGATGATGCTCCCAACAGTGGAGACAGGTAGGGCCAACTCCTTGGAAAGGGTTTTGTACCCCTTGCCAGCCTTGTGACCCTCCACGATCTTGTCTCTGATGGCCTTGGAATGCTCCTTTGTCTTTCCCATGTTGACCATGTATGAGTGCTGTTCACAAGTTTGGGGAGGGTCTTAAATAGTCAGAAAAGGCTGGCAAAAGAGATCATTAATCCACACATGTGAAGCTCATTATTCTTGGTGCCTGAACTACTTCTTAATACTTTAGGGGGACCAAACAGAATTCTTGTGGTTTGAGGGGTTGAATAATAAATGACACTCTGAATTAACTTTTAACGTTTTAAAAAAAAAAAAAAAATTAAAAACAAAATTTTGGCTGCAGTGCATTTCCCACTTCCAGGCTGATCTACAGTACAAATGTCACAATGCCAAGTTAATTCCGCATGTGTCAACCAGCTAAATCTGCAGGGGGTTGAATACTACTTGTAGGCACTGTATATGTAAGCTATCTGGGAGGCTCATACTGTATATACAGAAGCTATGTGGGGGCTCATACTGTATATATGGAGGCTATGTGTGGGGCTCATACTGTATATAAGAGGCTATGTGGGGGCTCATACTGTATATAGGAGGCTATTGGGTTCATACTCTATATAGGAGGCTATTGGGGTTCATACTCTATATAGGAGGCTATTGGGGCTCATATTGTAAATAGAGAGCTGTATGTGGGCTCTTGCGCTATATAGGGGGCTGTGTGGGGGTATATAGGGGATGTCAGCATACTTAATTCTCAATATTAAGTGATATAATTATAATTAATGTTAATATTAACATTGAGCAGAATTAAGTTCAGCCTTCCACAACAGTCACAGTCTTTCATGTGGCTCCGCTTGAAAATTAATTGCCCACCCCTGCACTGTAGGGACTCAAACTCTCTGCAAGGTATTAGGGTATGTGCAGATGATCAGTAAACACTTAAGGCTTGTATGCTGCGTACTTGTGCAGTGTCTAACCTGCAGTGTTAGGCTATTACAGCATAGTGGATGTGTCACTACACAGCTGTTGGGTGACCCAGTACCAGGTGCTCCTTCCTTGTCCCTAACACTAGGGGGCACCCTAGCTCGCCCTATTTCCCAGGATACTTCTGAAGGTGAAGATGCCAGGACCTTCACCCTTGCCTTATCTCCTGAATCAACGCTCCGTCTGTTCTCTTCACCCACCCAGGGAAGAGGGGCGCTACTGACTCAGACTCCCAGAGCTCCCAACATGGCCGATTAACCCCTGCTATTATTTCTGCCAAAAGAAATTAACACCATTTAAAAAGAAGGTGAAGTGCTTCTTTTCAGACGCTGTGGTCTTTTGGCTCCTCTCTGTTGCGGTAGCCCCATGACAGTACCCCCCCTTCTACGAGGGACCTCCGGAACCTCAGGACTGGGTTTATTGGGGTGGCTATGTGAAAAGACCGGATCAGTCTGGCCACATGGACATCAGATGCTGGTATCCACATCCTCTCCTCAGGAAGATACCCCTCTAATGTACCAGATACTGAAGCGACTGACAAACTAAACGAGAATCCATGATCTTCGCTATCTTAAATTCTAAGTTTCCATTGACAATGACAGGAGATGGTGGTAGCAGTGATGATACCAAAGATGCAACGTATTTTTTTAGGAGAGATCGATGAAATACATTATAGATCCTAAAAGTAGGCAGCAAAGCAAGGTGGAATGCTACAGGATGCTACAATGGATATGATCTTATAAGGACTGATAAACTT
>JARQOD010000003.1:277626873-277693402 GCA_033576555.1 Oophaga sylvatica | reverse complement strand
GTCAGAAATTCCGAAAGTGGGCAGTCCTGACCAAATGGAATGATGATGCTTTGGCAGCCCTTTTTCGGAAGGGTCTGTCAGAGAATGTAAAATATGTTATGGTGGGTTTCCCTGCTCCCTCTGGTCTCAATGATTCTATGTCATTAGCGATTCAAATTGACAGACGTTTTCGTGAGCGTAGAGGTATGCGTGGAATAGTGTTGCCTTGTGAACCAGCTTCTGAGCCCATGCAGTGTGATAGAGTGGCTTCTGGGCACAGCGTCATGAGTTTCGAAAACGCAATGGGTTATGTTTCTACTGCGGTGACGCCTCTCATGCTATTTCAGTCTGCCCTAAGCGGGGAAGACGTTTTGCACGCTCAGTTGTCTTGGGTAGTGTTCAGACTAAATTTCTGTTGACTGTTACCCTGATTTGCTCCCTGTCCACATTTTCTGCTCAGGATTTTGTTGATTCGGGAGCAGCTATTAACCTGATGGATTTTGATTTTGCTAAACGTTGTGGGTTTCCCTTGATACCCCTACGGAAGTCTATTCCCCTACTGGGGATTGATTCTACCCCTTTGGCTGAGAATAAACCCCAGTTCTCTACTCATGTGATAATGAGGGTTGAACCTGATCATCAGGAGAGTTGCAAATTTTTGGTGCTGTATAATCTGCATGACATTATTGTACTGGGTTTCCCTTGGTTACAGTCTCATAATCCTGTTTTGGATTGGAAATCTGTGTCTGTGACCAGTTGGGGCTGCCAATGTGTTAATGCCAACACTCCTGTTTTTTCTGCCTCTCCCCAGGCTCAGGATGTTCCTGACTTTTTGACTGATTTTTCTGATGTGTTTAGCGAAAGTAAATCTGCATCCTTGCCCCCCCATAGGAGCTATGACTGCGCTATTGAATTAGTGCCTGGTAGTAAATTCCCTAAAGGTCGCCTTTTTAACTTGTCTGTACCTGAACATGACGCTATGCGGTCTTATATCAAGGAGTCATTGGAGAAGGGTCATATCAGACCATCCTCTTCACCCTTGGGTGCCGGTTTTTTCTTTGTGGCCAAAAATGATGGTTCATTAAGGCCGTGTATTGATTATCGTCTCTTGAACAATATCACTGTGAAATATCAATATCCGTTACCCTTGATTTCTGACCTGTTTTCCAGGGTGAAAAGTGCTACTTGGTTTACCAAGCTTGACCTCAGGGGGGCGTATAACCTTATTCGCATTAAGCACGGGATGAATGGAAGACGGCGTTTAATACCCCAGAGGGGCATTTTGAGTACCTAGTGATGCCCTTTGGGCTCACTAATGCTCCTTCCGTCTTCCAGTCCTTCATGAATGACATTTTCAGGGATTTTGTGGATAAATTTCTGATTGTTTATTTGGATGATATCTTGATTTTTTCCAATGACTGGGACTCTCATGTGAAACATGTTCGGACTGTGTTCCAGATTTTGAGAGAGAATGCTCTGTATGTGAAGGGATCAAAGTGTCTTTTTGGCGTACAGAGGATCTCATTTCTGGGATTCATTTTGTCTCCATCTGTTATTGAAATGGACCCGGTCAAGGTTCAGGCCATCTGTGATTGGGTCCAACCTACTTCATTAAAGGCTCTTCAGAGATTCTTGGGTTTTGCCAATTTTTATCGTAAATTTATTGGTAATTTCTCTGTTATTGTTAAACCATTGACTGATTTGACCAAAAAGGGTTCTGATGTGGTGAATTGGCCTCCTGAGGCAGTCTCTGCGTTTCAGGAACTTAAGCAGAGATTCACTTCTGCTCCTGTTCTACGGCAGCCTGATGTTTCTCTGCCATTTCAGGTGGAGGTTGATGCCTCTGAAATTGGGGCAGGTGCCGTTTTGTCCCAAAGAGATCCAGAGACCTCTAAAAGTAACCCTTGTGCCTTTTTCTCTCAAAAATTTTCTCCAACTGAACGTAATTATGACGTGGGTAATCGTGAGTTATTGGCCATGAAGTGGGCTTTTGAAGAGTGGAGACATTGGCTGGAGGGAGCCAAACATCAGGTGGTGGTCCTCACGGACCATAAGAATCTGGTTTATCTGGAATCAGCCAAGCGACTTAATCCTAGACAGGCCAGGTGGGCCTTGTTTTTCACACGTTTTAATTTTGTGGTTTCCTTTCTTCCTGGCACTAAGAATGTTAATGCGGATGCCCTCTCGAGGAGTTTCCTTGCGGACTCTCCTGAGTTATCTGATCCTGCTGTTATTTTGAAAGAGAGTGTAGTTCTTTCCGCCATCTCGCCCAATTTGAGACTGGCTCTGGAAGCAGGGGCGTGCTGGCTTATGAAAAGGGCGGTGGATAGTATAGTCATGAGGGCGCCATGCTCCCCTATTCTCTGCCCCAACCAAAGGGGGGGGGAATGAAATGACAAAAATTATCAGTAATGTACCCCTTTCTTAACCACCACCCACATCCAGTAGTAATGCACCCCCTTTTAACCCCAACCCAGTAGTAATATACCTTTTTTACCGCCACCCCATCCAAAAGTAATGCACCCCCATACACTGACCATATAGTATAGTGACTGTGCTTTACAGGGTTCAGCTCCTCAGAGGTGACTCACAGCCGCCTCGCGCTTCCCGCCCTCACACAGGAGAAGTCTCTCCATGGCAACGGGCACAGCGCAGGAGCCCCGCCCACTCCCGTCATGTGACCCTCGCCACTGCTCCCGCAGCCTCTTCCCCGCCCGCCCTCTCGCGTCACCGCAGCCGCAGGTCCTATTCCTCCGTCAAGGGCCGGCTCCAGGTTTTTATGGGCCCCGGGCGAAAGAGCCTCAGTGTGCCCCTTTAACACAGACCACGATTCATGATGCACAGATACGGCAGAGAAATATGGGTATAGTACAATGCCAAATACTTCACTTCTTCCATTACATGAGTGATATCTATTGTAAATTGTACAATAGCTCAAAAACCGCCAAATCCTCACAGCACACAGTACAGACCGGACAGTACAGTCCTCCATACAATATTATGGGCACCACAGTCTCCCCCTCATCACCCATATAATACCCCATGCAGGATGTCACCCCCCCATATAATGCTCCATACAGAATACTGGACCCAAAATAATGCTCCATACAGAATACTGGACCCAATATAATGCTCCATACAGGATACTGGTCCCCATATAATGCTCCATACAGGATACTGGTCCCCATATAATGCTCCATACAGGATACTGGTCCCCATATAATGCTCCATACAAAATATGGAGCTCTTCTCTGCGCTGTACTGCGTTCTGCACTGTTACAGCTCAGGAAAGGGCGCTGTGGAAAGACTCCCCATTATCATCATGATTGCCTCCCCATCATCATCAATGCCTGCCCATCATCATCATCTTCTCCCCATCATCAATGCCTGCCCATTATCATCAATGCCTGCCCTTTATCATCATCTTCTCCCCATCATCATCAATGCCTCCCCATTATCAGCAATGCCTGCCCATCATCATCTCCTCTCCTCCCCATCATCATCAATGTCTGCCCATCATCATCTTCTCCCCATCATCAATGCCTGCCCATCATCATCTTCTCCCCATCATCAATGCCTCCCCATTATCAGCAATGCCTGCCCATCATCATCTTCTCCCCATCATCAATGCCTCCCCATTATCAGCAATGCCTGCCCATCATCACACACAGACAGCACACAAGCACTCTCTCACATACATACATACACACACACACAAATACATACACACACAAAGCACCGCACTACATACACACACAGAGACACACACACAGAGACGTCTTACCTGTTCAGCGTCCCCGCGCTCTGTGCCACAGCCGGCCGCTGAATGATGACGTCATTCAGCGGCCGGCTGTGAGAGGAAGCGCCGGCGCCCCCTGGAGCCCGGAGCTGCGGCAGCGGAGGCACGGGAGAGGTAAGTATTGTTGCCAGCTGCTGCCGGGCCCTGAGCAGGCGGGGGGGCCCAGTAGCGGCGCTGACACCGCTCTCCGCGCGGGGGTGCCAGACTGCGAGTGGGCCCCCCCGCCTGCTCAGGGCCCCGGCACTGGCCCGGGTGTGCCGGGTGCTGACGCCGGTCCTGCCTCCGTCCTGCGGCGGTCATGGAGCGCCCACCGCGGATCGGATTCGGAGGCGCCGGCCGACTCCGAGGGCGCACCGGGACACGTCCCGGTGTCCCGGTGGGCCAGCACGCCCCTGTCTGGAAGGGTGTCAGGAGGATAAACCCGAGCGCTGCCCTATTGGGAAATTGTTTGTCCCAGACCGGTGGAAAAAGTGTGATGTCTGAGATTCATTGTTCCGCGTTGGCCGGTCATCCAGGAATTTTTGGTACCAGAGACTTGGTTAGTCTGTCTTTTTGGTGGCCTACTTTGTCTCGTAACGTCAGGGAATTTGTGCAGTCCTGCGGGACTTGCTCTCGCTCCAAGCCTTGCTCTCGCTCTAGTGGTTTGTTGATGCCATTGCCTGTGCCCAAGAGACCATGGACCCATATCTCTATGGATTTCATTTCCGACCTCCCTGTTTCTCAGAGAATGACCGTTATCTGGGTGATTTGTGATAGGTTTTCCAAAATGATACATCTTGTGCCATTACCTAAGTTGCCTTCCTCCTCCGAATTGGTTCCTTTGTTCCTTCAGCACATGGTTCGGTTACACGGCATTCCTGAGAACATTGTGTCTGACAGAGGAGTCCAGTTTGTTTCCAGATTTTGGAGGACTTTTTGTTCTAAACTTGGTGTTCAATTGTCTTTCTCCTCGGCTTTTCATCCTCAGACCAATGGACAAACTGAGAGAACAAACCAGACATTGGAGACTTATCTGAGATGCTTTGTGTCTGCTGATCAAGATGACTGGGTCTCTTTTTTGCCTTTGGCTGAGTTTGCTCTTAATAATAGGGCTAGCTCTGCCACTTTGATGTCTCCATTTTTCTGCAATTTTGGGTTTCACCCTCGATTTTCTTCGGGACAGACGGAGGCTTCTGTCTGTCCAGGTGTTGACTCTGTTGTGGAGCGTATGCAGCAAATTTGGGACCAGGTAGTGGAGAGGTTGTCCCTCTCTCAGGAGAGGGCCCAGCGGTTTGCCAACCGGCATAGGACTGATGGTCCTCGGTTTGAAGTGGGGGACTTGGTCTCGTTGTCCTCAAGAAATATCCCTATGAGAGTTGCATCTCCTAAGTTTAAGCCTAGGTTCATTGGACCTTATAAGATCTTGGAGATTCTTAATCCTGTTTCCTTTCGTTTACTTCTTCCAGGGACATTTAAGATCCATAACGTGTTCCACAAGTCCTTATTGAAGAGGTTTGTTGAGCCAGTGGTTCCTATAGCTGCGCCTCCTGACCCTGTTTTGGTTGAGGACAATCTGGAGTATGTGGTTGAGAAAATATTGGATTCTCGTTTTTCTAGACGGAAACTCCAGTATTTGGTTAAGTGGAGAGGTTATGGTCAGGAGGACAATTCTTGGGTGTTTGCTTCGGACATCCATGCTAGGAGACTGATCCGTGCCTATCACCGAGCTCATCCTGATCGGCCTGGTTGCACAAGTGAGGGTTCGGTGACCCCTCCTCAAGGGGGGGGTACTGTTATGAATGTGCTAGAGATGGTTTCTGAGCAGAGGCTCCCTCTGGTGGTTGCAGACAGTACTGAACCTTTCAGCGAGGAGTGGCAATCAGGGATCACGGACTGGTCTGACATAAGGGAGGTTCCCTCCCATGATGGTTGCCGGTGATCAATTGTTCTTCTCTCAATTGTGGTTCCTGGTTCACTTGGAAGCTTGCTGAGTCTTGCCTGCATCTTCTGCTTTCAGATAAGATATTTTTTGCTTTTCTTTTTGTGCTTGCTTGTTGCATTGTTGTCTGCACTTTTGTGGAGGTCAGCCAGGTCCCCTCCTGGGGCCTGAGCCCCTCACAGTTTATCTGCAGCCACTTTTATTTGCTTATTTGCGTTTTCCTATTTTTTCAGCGGCTGCAGCTTGGTTTTGTTCTCACTGAGATCTGATTTAGCGGGTGGCGAGATCGTGTGAGCTCAGTATTTTTGTAATCAGAATTGTTGGATTTTTGTAGGGTTTTCTGGGTTGCAGAAAGTAATCTCTCCTTTCCTATCTTATTTAGTCAGCTTTTGGCCCCAGCGTTTGCTCAATCTATTTTCTGCCTATGTTTGTGTTTTCATCTTGTCTAACCGCCATTATATGTTTGGGGGCTTCCTATTTTCTTTGGGGATCTGCTCCGGGGCAGATAGCTTTCATCTTTCTGCCTTTAGGTGTAGTTATCTCTCAGGCTGTGACGAGGCGTCTAGGATCAACGTAGGAATGCTCCACGGCTACCTCTAGTTGTGTCGTTAGTTTAGGAATCTGCAACCCATCAGTTACCAACATCTCAGGTGTTCTGCTGCCCTGCTGTTGTTCCTGTCCTCCTCAGCTACCGAAACACAACAGGCGTCCCTCAGAGCGTCAACAACCTCTCTTTCAAGATCGGAGCATATAGACGCTATAACCACCCCTTTTTGTATAATAGGTACCGGTTCACAATTATTTCCTCCCCCAGGAAAACAACGAAATAAGGCATCTGCCTTGATGTTTTTGTTTCCCAGCCTATATATGAAACCTAAAAACCTTTGTAACACCTTAAAATCCTCAGGACTATCCCAATCCAATACTGCCCAGACTTTCGCCGGATCCATGCGAAAACTGGTTGATGACAACATATATCCTAGGAGAGAGATCTCCTCAACTGAGAACATACATTTCTCCGGTTTGACAAATAATTTATTGTCTCTGAGTATATGTAAGACCTGCCAGAAATGTACCTGATGTGACTCAAGGTCAGATGAATAAATTAATATGTCATCTAGATAGATAACCACAAATCTGCCTACCAGGTGACTAAAGATGTCATTTACAAAGTGCTGAAAGACGGCAGGCGCGTTCGTCAACTCAAATGGCATCACCAGGTTCTCATAATGTCCCTCAGGCATTTTGGAGGCTGTTTTCCACTCATCCACATCTTTAATGCAAATGAGATTATACGTCCCCCTGAGGTCCAGTTTTGAAAACCATTTTTCTCCTACAATCTGATTAAAGAGGTCCGGGATGAGAGGGAGCAGATATGGATCCCGGACCGTGATCATATTGAGTTCGCAGAAATCTAGGCATGGGCTTAACCCCCCATCTTTTTTCTTTACAAAAAAGAACCCAGCGGCAATGGGGGATGAGGATGGTCTGATATGACCCTTTGCCAAGCTTACCTTAGGCAGGTTGGCACCAAAAACAAGATTAATGGCCCATTCATTAATACGGTGGGGAGGAAGTTCTTGGCATTCCTACTCTGAGAACACATATCCAAAGTCAGGTATTTCGGCACAGACTGGGTATTCACCTTAGAAAGCTGGGTACCCAAGCAGTGTCCTTGACAATACTCACTCCACTTTACCACTTCCTGAGTCTGCCAATCCACCACAGGATTGTGCAGAGTGAGCCAAGGAAGTCCAAGAACCACAGGTAAGGGCAGAACCTCTAGCACCTAACAGTCTATTACCTCAGAGTGCATAACCCCTACCTGAAGATGTAAACCTCTGACGACTTGAGTAAAATACCCCTATCTCAAAGGGGCGGAGTCGATGGCGATTATGGGTATGGGTCTTGACAGAGTATGTGGATTGAGGCCTCGGACCCGGATGAACCTAGCGTCGATCAAGTTAAACCCTACCCCACTGTCCACCTTAATTTTACACAGGTGAATTTCTGCTGGCAGAAAAAATTGTGTCCTACCCACGGAGGTGATGAGTACATCTGGGTTGCTAACATCCCCGCAACCCGGGCCTCTTAGTTTTCCTGGCAACTGTTTACTGTGAGATCGGGAAGGGCACGTGCCCACGAAATGGCCCTTTTTACCACTGTAAAAACACACTCTCCCTTTTTCCCAAATAACAGACAGTTTTCAAAGTGAGTAGCCGCACCCACCTGCATGAGTTCCTCAGATTACTCAGTCCCGATCTTCCTTGGCCCCATACCTCCTGCACCTTGGGGTGTCTCATTATGTCTCTGGTGAAGACGGCGATGAACCCGGATTGCTAGAGACATGGCTGCCTCAAGGGAGCCTGGAGTCTCATACAAGGCTAAAGCATCCTTCACCTATACTGTAAGCCCCTCATACAACTGGCTTCGGAGTGTGAGATCATTCCACTTAGTGTCTGTGGCCCACCTCCGAAACTCGGAGCAATTCTCCTCCGCCGGACGATTCCTTGCTGAAGTTAGCGCAGTGTGGACTCAGCAAAGGAGACACCGTCAAGGTTGTCATATATAAGGCCCAGCGTCCAAAATAATTCCTCAACCGTCTGAAGCGACTGGGAGATTGGAGAGAAAATGCCCATGCTTGGGGTTCCCCCTGAAGGAGCGAGATTATTATCCCCACACATTGCTCCTCTCTGAAAACGACAAACTTGTCACGCCCCCCAGAGAGCCTGTCAGGCAAAGCGATCTTGGGCTCCACTACGGTTTGCCTGGGAGACGTGATTCCTATACCAGATGTATTAGAGTGCTGCAAAACAACCGTGTGTAGATCTGCCAACTCCAGCCAGAGCTGCTGCAGTTGTCCTGTCAGAGCAGTAATAGGATCCGTAATGGATAAAAAAATGGTTACTCTCAGAGCTAATGTCAGCTGTCGGGTGACCCGAGACCAGGGGCTCCTTCCCTGTCCCTAACACTAGGGAGCGCCCTAACTTGCCCTATTCTCCAGGATACTTCTGAAGCTGAAGATGCCCTTGCCTTATCTACTCAATCAGCCCTCTGTCTATTCCCTTCACCCTCCCAGGCAAGATGGGCGCTGCCGTGCACCGCAGTACACCAACCCAACTTAAAAGGCAATACGAACAAGGGTAACTGAAAATACCAGGCATGCAAATATTCATTCACATATAACAGAAGAACGCACCGGGGAGTGGAGGATGAGGAAAAAACAAAGTAAGAGGAGGGAAGGGAATTATCACACTTATAAACCTACGCAAAATTCACAGATGACTCCTTCAAACTCCTTCTCGTATAACCACCAAAACACCTCTCCTACAAGCCATGCAGCATAAGATAGCTCTGAATATGTGTTTCAATCAGGACTGTTGTGAATGGACTTGAAATGAGTTCTGAGCAGAGGCTCCCTCTGGTGGTTACAAGCGGTACTGGACTGTCCAGTGAAGATTGTGAGGAGTGGGAATCAGGTGTTACTGACTGGTCTTATATAAGGGAGTCGCCTTCCCATCAGGGTTGCCGGTGATCAATTGTTCTGGTCTCAATCCTTGAGTCCTGTTTCCTTTGTAGCCTGCTGTGTCGTGTCTGCATCTCCTGCTAACAGATAAGACATTTTCTTCTTTTTGTTTTTGTGCTTGATTTTTGCATTTTGTCCTGCACTTCTGTGGGGGCCTTCAGGGTCCCCTCCGGGGGCTTTTGCCCTCTCAGTTTAGTTCAGCCACTGATGTTTGTACTTTTGCTTTTTCCAGTTTTTTCAGTGGCTGCTGTTTTGATTTTGTTACACCAGAGAACTAATTTAGGTGGTAGAGGTCGTGTGATCTCAGGTGATTTTGAAATTAGTAGAGTTGGTGCTTTTCAGGGTTTTTTGGGATTGCAGTAAGTGCCCTTCCTATCCTTTTCTATTTAGTAAGTTTGGGCCCCAACGTTTGCTCATACTATTTTCTGTCTGTGTCAGTATTTCATCTTGTCTAACCGCCATTACATGTTTGGGGGCTTTCTATGTTCTTTGGGGATCTGCTCCGGGGCAGATAGCTTTCCTCTTTCTGTCTTTGGGTGTAGTTGGTTTCTCGGGCTGTGACGAGGCGTCTAGGACCAACGTAGGAACGCTCCACGGCTGCCTCTAGTTGTGGTGGTTAGTCAGGGTACTGCAATCTCATAGATTCCAACTTCTCTGGTGTATTGCCTTTTTTACCTGCACTCCTCAGCTACCGAAACATAACAGTATCACCGGCCTAAAAATTGAAAATTGTATGGTAAGGGAAAAAAAGGGAAAAAATATTGTGAAAGAAAAAAGGTTGTCAGAGTTGTCAGAGACATTTTTCTGTTTTTTGCATTTTTTTCCCTCTGTATCTCTGGGTGCTGGGGAGGATTTTTTTTCTCTCAATGGAGTTTGCACAGTTGTCTGGCCGTGTGGATCAGCTTGCCACTGAGGTTCGGAGTATTGCTGCCTATCTTGCTAGGTTGCCTGTTGTGGAACCTAGGATCCCCATGCCAGATTTGTTTTTAGGGGATCGAGCTAAGTTTCAGAATTTCAAAAATAATTGTAAATTGTTTTTTGCCTTAAAATCTAAGTCCTCAGGGAACGCAGCGCAGCAGGTTCAAATTGTCATCTCTCTCCTGCGTGGCGATCCTCAGGATTGGGCTTTTTCCCTGACACCTGGGGATCCTGTTTTGAGTGATGTTGATGCATTTTTTCAGGCTTTGGGGTTATTGTACGATGAGCCTAATGTCACTGATCAAGCTGAAAAAGCCTTGTTGGCATTAAATCAGGGTCTTGATGACGCTGAATTATACTGTCAGAGATTCCGTAGGTGGGCAGTCCTGACCAAGTGGAATGACGACGCTTTGGCGGCCCTTTTTCGGAAGGGTCTGTCAGATAATGTAAAGGATGTTATGGTGGGATTCTCGGTCCCCTCTGGTCTCAATGATTCTATGTCATTAGCGATTCAAATTGACAGACGTTTGCGTGAGTGGAGAAGTATGCGTGGAATGGTGTTGCCTTGTGAACCTGCTTCTGAACCCATGCAGTGTGATAGAGTGGTGTCTGGGGCACAGCGTCATGAGTTTCGAAAGCGCAATGGATTATGTTTCTACTGTGGTGATGCCTCTCATGCTATTTCAGTCTGCCCTAAGCGGGGAAGACGTTTTGCACGCTCAGTTGTCTTGGGTAGTGTTCAGACTAAGTTTTTATTAACTGTCACTCTGATATGCTCTCTGTCCTCATTTTCTGCTCAGGCTTTCGTTGATTCTGGAGCAGCTATTAACCTGATGGATTATGATTTTGCTAAACGTTGTGGGTTTCCCTTGATACCCCTACAGAAGTCTATTCCCCTACTGGGGATCGATTCTACCCCTTTGGCTGAGAATAAACCTCAGTTCTCTACTCAGGTGATAATGAGGGTTGAACCTGATCATCAGGAGTGCTGTAAATTTTTGGTTCTGTATAATCTGCATGATATTATCGTACTGGGCTTCCCTTGGTTGCAGTCTCATAATCCTGTTTTGGATTGGAAATCTGTGTCTGTAACCAGTTGGGGCTGCCAATGTGTTAATACCAACACTCCTGTTTTTTCTGCCTCCCCCCAGGCTCAGGATGTTCCTGACTTTTTGATTGATTTTTCTGATGTGTTTAGCGAAAGTAAATCTGCATCCTTGCCTCCCCATAGGAGCTATGACTGCACTATTGAATTTTCCCTAAAGGTCGCCTTTTTAACTTGTCTGTACCTGAACATGACGCTATGCGGTCTTATATCAAGGAATCATTGGAGAAGGGTCATATCAGACCATCCTCTTCACCCTTAGGTGCCGGTTTTTTCTTTGTGGCCAAAAAGGATGGTTCATTAAGGCCGTGTATTGATTATCGTCTTTTGAACAATATTACTGTAAAATATCAATACCCGTTACCTTTGATTTCTGACCTGTTTTCCAGGGTGAAAAACGCTACTTGGTTTACCAAGCTTGACCTCAGGGGGGCATATAACCTTATTCGCATTAAGCACGGGGATGAATGGAAGACGGCATTCAATACCCCTGAGGGGCATTTTGAGTACCTTGTGATGCCCTTTGGGCTCACTAATGCTCCTTCTGTCTTCCAGTCCTTCATGAATGACATTTTCAGGGATTTTGTGGATAAATTTCTGATTGTTTATTTGGATGATATCTTGATTTTTCTAATGACTGGGACTCTCATGTGAAACATGTTCGAACTGTATTCCAGATTTTGAGAGAGAATGCTCTGTATGTGAAGGGATCAAAGTGTCTTTTTGGCGTACAGAGGATCTCATTTCTGGGATTCATTTTGTCCCCATCTGTTATTGAAATGGACCCGGTCAAGGTTCAGGCCATCTGTGATTGGGTCCAACCTACTTCATTAAAGGCTCTTCAAAGATTTTTGGGTTTTGCCAATTTTTATCGTAAATTTATTGGTAATTTCTCGGTTATTGTTAAACCATTGACTGATTTGACCAGAAAGGGTTCTGATGTGGTGAATTGGCCTCCTGAGGCAGTCCTGCATTTCAGGAACTTAAGCAGAGATTCACTTCTGCTCCTGTTCTACGGCAGCCTGATGTTTCTCTGCCATTTCAGGTGGAGGTTGATGCCTCTGAAATTGGGGCAGGTGCCGTTTTGTCCCAAAAAGATCCAGAGACCTCTAAAAGTAACCCTTGTGCCTTTTTCTCTCGAAAATTTTCTCCTACTGAACGTAATTATGACGTGGGTAATCGGGAGTTACTGGCCATGAAGTGGGCTTTGAAGAGTGGAGACATTGGCTGGAGGGAGCCAAACATCAGGTGGTGGTCCTTACGGACCATAAGAATCTGGTTTATCTGGAATCTGCCAAGCGACTCAATCCTAGACAGGCCAGGTGGGCCTTGTTTTTCACACGTTTTAATTTTGTGGTTTCCTTTCTTCCTGGCACTAAGAATGTTAAGGCGGATGCCCTCTCGAGGAGTTTCCTTGCGGACTCTCCTGAGTTAGCTGATCCTTCTGTTATTTTGAAAGAGGGTGTAGTTCTTTCCGCCATCTCACCCAATTTGAGACTTGCTCTGGAGGGGTGTCAGGAGGATAGGCCCGAGCGCTGCCCTGTTGGAAAATTGTTTGTCCCGGACCAGTGGAAAAAGAGTGTGATGTCTGAGATTCATTGTTCCGCGTTGGCTGGGCATCCCGGAATTTTTGGTACCAGAGACTTGGTTAGTCGGTCCTTTTGGTGGCCTACCTTGTCTCGTGATGTCAGGGAATTTGTGCAGTTCTGCGGGACTTGCTCTCGCTCCAAGCCTTGCTCTCGCTCTAGTGGTTTGTTGATGCCATTGCCTGTGCCCAAGAGACCATGGACCCATATCTCTATGGATTTCATTTCCGACCTTCCTGTTTCTCAGAGAATGACCGTCATCTGGGTGATTTGTGATAGGTTTTCCAAGATGATACATCTTGTGCCATTACCTAAGTTGCCTTCCTCCTCTGAATTGGTGCCTTTGTTCCTTCAGCACGTGGTTCGTTTACACGGCATTCCTGAGAACATTGTGTCTGACAGAGGAGTCCAGTTTGTTTCCAGATTTTGGAGGACCTTTTGTTCTAAACTTGGTGTTCAATTGTCTTTCTCCTCGGCGTTTCATCCTCAGACCAATGGTCAAACTGAGAGAACAAACCAGACATTGGAGACTTATCTAAGATGCTTTGTGTCTGCTGATCAGGATGACTGGGTCTCTTTTTTGCCTTTGGCTGAGTTTGCTCTTAATAATAGGGCTAGCTCTGCCACTTTGATGTCTCCATTTTTCTGTAATTCTGGGTTTCACCCTCGATTTTCTTCAGGACAGACGGAGGCTTCTGTCTGTACAGGTGTTGACTCTGTTGTGGAGCGTATGCAACAGATTTGGGACCAGGTAGTGGAGAGGTTGTCCCTCTCTCAGGAGAGGGCCCAGCGGTTTGCTAACCGGCATAGGACTGATGGTCCTCGGTTTAAAGTGGGGGACTTGGTCTGGTTGTCCTCAAGAAATATTCCTATGAGAGTGGCATCTCCTAAATTTAAGCCTAGGTTCATTGGACCTTATAAGATCATGGAGATTCTTAATCCTGTTTCTTTTCGTTTGCTTCTTCCAGGGACATTTAAGATCCATAACGTGTTCCACAAGTCCTTGTTGAAGAGGTTTGTTGAGCCAGTGGTTCCTACTGCTTTGCCTGCTGACCCTGTTCTGGTTGAGGGCAATATGGAGTTTGTGGTTGAGAAAATATTGAATTCTCGTTTTTCTAGACGGAAACTCCAGTATTTGGTTAAGTGGAGAGGTTATGGTCAGGAAGACAATTCTTGGGTGTTTGCTTCGGACATCCATGCTAGGAGACTCATCCGTGCGTATCATAGAACTCATCCTGACCGACCTGGTTGCTCAAGTGAGGGTTCGGTGACCCCTCCTCAAGGGGGGGTACTGTTGTGAATGGACTTGAAATGAGTTCTGAGCAGAGGCTCCCTCTGGTGGTTACAAGCGGTACTGGACTGTCCAGTGAAGATTGTGAGGAGTGGGAATCAGGTGTTACTGACTGGTCTTATATAAGGGAGTCGCCTTCCCATCAGGGTTGCCGGTGATCAATTGTTCTGGTCTCAATCCTTGAGTCCTGTTTCCTTTGTGCCTGCTGTGTCGTGTCTGCATCTCCTGCTAACAGATAAGACATTTTCTTCTTTTTGTTTTTGTGCTTGATTTTTGCTTTTTTTGTCCTGCACTTCTGTGGGGGCCTTCAGGGTCCCCTCCGGGGGCTTTTGCCCTCTCAGTTTAGTTCAGCCACTGATGTTTGTACTTTTGCTTTTTCCAGTTTTTTCAGTGGCTGCTGTTTTGATTTTGTTACACCAGAGAACTAATTTAGGTGGTAGAGGTCGTGTGATCTCAGGTGATTTTGAAATTAGTAGAGTTGGTGCTTTTCAGGGTTTTTTGGGATTGCAGTAAGTGCCCTTCCTATCCTTTTCTATTTAGTAAGTTTGGGCCCCAACGTTTGCTCATACTATTTTCTGTCTGTGTCAGTATTTCATCTTGTCTAACCGCCATTACATGTTTGGGGGCTTTCTATGTTCTTTGGGGATCTGCTCCGGGGCAGATAGCTTTCCTCTTTCTGTCTTTGGGTGTAGTTGGTTTCTCGGGCTGTGACGAGGCGTCTAGGACCAACGTAGGAACGCTCCACGGCTGCCTCTAGTTGTGGTGGTTAGTCAGGGTACTGCAATCTCATAGATTCCAACTTCTCTGGTGTATTGCCTTTTTTACCTGCACTCCTCAGCTACCGAAACATAACACAGGACCCAGATTATAAAGGGGATAGGAGTGGCTAACCGAGCTCAGTTCAGAGCTCAGACTCCTAGAGCTCCCAACATGGCCGATTTACCCCTGTTCTGCCAAAACAAAATAAACACCATTTAAAAAAAAAGGTGAAGTGCTTCTTTTCAGTGCAGGAGTAGGAGCAATCAGACTCTGCAGTCTTCTGGCTTCTCTGTTGCGGTAACCCCATGACAGGATCAAGATTCAAGAAATCCCATGCCCACTATGAGTCCAGAGATGCCAGCGACTCACCCGCGGAGATGGGCATGCAGCACCTCTTTCCAGACTGCAGCACGGAAATTTCACCCATAGCACGTATTGGACACGGTGAATCCACACGGTTCAGTGAACACATTCGGATACACCTGCATTCAATAGACGGCAGCGCTTTGGACGCAGCGAACATGTGCTGCTTCCAAAGCGCTGCCAGTTCCTAATCGTCTGCATATAGCCTTAAGCCCCCGTCACACACACAGCGATCTCGCTAGTGAGAACGCTGCTGAGTCACTAGTTTTGTGACCCAACAGCGATCTCCCCAGCGATATCGCTGTGTGTGACATTCAGTGACGATCAGCCCCCCTGTTGGGTATCGCTGATCATCGCTGAATGTCCTGGACATTTTTTTGATCGTTGGTCTCCTGCTGGCCAGCACGCATCGCTGCGTGTGGCAGGCAGGAGACCAGTGATCAGCTGGTAACCAAGGTACACATCGGGTTTCCAGGTGCCGCGCAATGCCTGGAAACCCGATGTGTACCTTGGTTACCAGCTCCCTGCACCAGCACGCTGGTATCTAACGTACACTGCAGGTACCTAAGCGACGTTACCCGCAGTGTCGCTGTCCTGATCGCTGCTGAGATCTGCCTATTCGGCAGCTCACAAGCGATCATGTAGCGACACACCAGCGATCCTGACAAGTGCATATCGTTGTCGGGATCGCTGGTGTGTCACTATGTGTGACGGGGCCCTTAGGTAGCGTTCCCACAAACAATGCAGTCTGGTCAAAACATATGCAGTATTTTTGCAATCATAAAACTCCCAAGAAATTCTAAAAATACAGAACAGCCTCTTCTGGTCACAAAGGTATAACAGCAAAGAAACAGTTCATTTAGCACACATATGTCAGTGTGGGTTCACCTGAACAGATTACAGTCCTTTCTACCAGAGCCAACTTCATACACAGAAGAGGCACAATTATATCATATCTCCTCAGGGCTGCCACCAGGAATTTCAGGGCCCCATACTGGCAAAATTTTCAGGCCCCCTTGAGACTTTGCCAGGCTCCACCCTAGCTCCACTTCCAACCTTCTCAGTCCCACCACCCTATGTTGGAAATACTCTACTTCTGCACCACGTCCTCACCAATCACATATTAACAGTTTCCATCTAACACAAGATCACATACATAGCCAGCAGCTTTTGTTTTGGCCAAAGCATTTTTTAAGCCGCCACAAAGAGGATTTTTAGAACAGGGAGATGGAAAAAGAGCCTGCTCTGTCCACTCCACACATTGACCTGGTATTGCAGTACCTCCAGGACTGGTGCACCCCTTCCCTAATCCGATTTCCAAAAACAGATTGAATTGAAATCAATGCAAGTTGTGTTTTCGGGCTGTTATTTGAATTCTGTTTTTGTTCTTTTTTTCCCTTCATTTGTTTTTTCAGGTTCAAAGTTACACGTTTCAGATGCCAAACGCATTTTGGTTGAACTTGACTAAAGGTACTGTCACACTAAGCGAGATCGCTAACGAGATCGCTAAAGCGTCAGTGATTTTATGACGCAGTAGCAATCTCGTTAGCGACGCAGCTGTGTGTGACATGTAGCGGCGATGTGGCCCCTGCTGTGATGTCGCTGATCGCTTATGAACGTTCTGAGCCGTTTTTTGGTCGTTGGTGTCCCACTGGTGAGCCTGAATCGCTGAGTGTGACACCCTTTATGAACGACTTTACCAGCGGTGCAGGCGGGACTAGGTTTTCCCAACGACCGCAGAGGTCGTTATACAGATCGCTGATCTCTGATGAGATCTTTGTGTTTGGAAGCTAACTAGCGATCATATAGCGATCGCACCAACGATCTCGCCAGGTCGTGTCGTTGTCGTGATCGCTGGTGTGATCGCGAAGTGTGACAGTGCCTTAACTTTGCTATATCTTGTGTGTGCATTGTTTTCACCTATGCAAAGCATTGTATTGTATTCTATTTGTAATGTCATTAATGTAATCAATCAATCTATCCAACAAGGGTTTTGCTGCTTGCTACAGTATGATAAGCTGCAATAATGTAATTGGCCTTTGGTACATTGTTGCACACAAACCACCTACCTAGGCAACCCCCTTGCCATCTGTACCTACTGTTTTAATCCAAGAATCCCATGTGGTAGGTATTGCAGAGTCCCATTAATTTTTATTCATTTCTTTTTACGCTATGATGTATTTTGTGAAACATTGACACCCTCTTGTGGAGCACCAACTTCTTAATTTTGTGTATGTGGATTAAATTAAAAAAAAGTTTGATCTGTGGTGTTGGTTTGAATATGCTGCCTATCTTAGTATGAGTGTCTTAACGGTTTGTAGCCAGCCAGCTGCACTGTCTGCAGTAAATGAAATGGGTGAATGGAGCACTACACGTGTCAGAATGGGCCCTTGGCCATTATCTGGCTGTGCAGCAGCAGCCATCTTTAGTTTGCTGAAGAAGCTGCAGCAGGTAGGTACACAGAGACAGGAGAGGTAAGGGAAGACAGCTACTTGTTTGTTTTTTGATTGTCCCTCCTCCTGGTGTTGCGGCACATGGGAACAGCAGGGGTGAGGGAGAGTGTGTTAAAATAGGTGGAGTTATGCAGATTAAAAACGCATGGATTGCAGCTAGAACAAGTAGCAGAACTGTTGTTTTTAAGGTGTCGTGTTCTTCAAGATGTCTTCCTAAGGGCAATCTTTGGCTCTATCTCCACAACGGGGGTCTGTTATAGTCCATGGCGCACTGCAAGTGCGAAACTAATTTGGGTTATTGCTTCTCTGCCTTTTGGCTACGATCAAGTGCAGTGATCTAGCGGATGCTGCGTTGATCTTGGCTGAGAGGTGCCCAGGGTACCCGGCTCCTTGGCCTGGGAGGATCGCTACATTTAACGCTGTGGCTTCATCCCCTGCTGCTATTAGTGAGTCAGTTTAGTACCTGGGCAATGAGAGGCGATCACCTTTGCCACCACATTTGTAGGGGGCAACATGGATTTCTATAGGAAGAGGAATTGTTTGCGTTTTTTTGCGAGACAGGACTTGGAAGACTATTTGGATGAGAAGATCATGGATCTGTTGAAAAACCATGGATCATTTGAAGGTGAAGACATTTTGTGCATGCAGATGATAAGGTACCGGAAGGTGTATGATGTGACTTTTAAGCTAGAATCAAAAGGTGTGAGATTTTTGGAGAGCTGCAAAGATGAAGAAATGGGAGGTACTGGAGTGATTGCAGCTTTTTTGGGAAGACCAAGGAATGTTGTGGTTTCTATGGAAAACCCTTTTGTGGAGATGGAAGAAATGTTGAATTTTTTAAAGAACAAGTTTATGCTGGTAAAATTGGTATATGGAATGAGAAGTTACGCTTTTTGGTGTCGTTACGAGAAGGTGAAGAACTGTGTATTCAGAGAATTTTGATCAATGGGAACAGCGGATTTGTTATGTAGAAGGTGAGAGGAATGGTTCTGAAGGAAATTTTGAAGAGAAGTTTGAAGATAAAAAGGAAGATAAGGAAGAGCAAGAAAAACAGGAATTTAAGTAAGAGAATATTAAAGAAAATGTGTTAAAGAAAAAAAAACTTAAAGGGAAAAAAGAAAGAGACAGTGGTGCTGGAAGAAGTAAAGAGAATTCCTAAGGGTAAATCACAGAATACTGAGAAGGTAAAGTAAAACGAAAGAAAGAAAGGAGTTTCAAATGTGAATATCTTGATGGAATATCTAGAGATGGAAGGAGAAAGGGAAGAAGATGAGTTTTCAGGAGAAGATAATAGAGTATGGAGAATGAGACATTTGATGTAGGTTGGGACACAGAATTATAGAGATTTTCAAGATTTTGTTTAATGAAATGTAGTTTTTGTTGTTTGTTTTATGTTTTAATGAGGAAAATATATATAAAAATTTTTTTTTAAAAAAAAGTATTGAATATGGACGTTGGCGACATTTTTATGTCCATAATTGGAAATTTTTATTTGATTTCACTTCTCTCTGATGCATTCAAGTAAAAAGAAAAAAATAGAATTTTAAAAAGGTGGCTTGCTCCTACCACCTTAGTACATTGATACACAAAACACACTGGGTTGGTGCACTTGCTAGTACGCCAGGTGGCTCATACAGTCATCTGTTGGAAACCATGGCCCCCCAGGATCAAAGTCACAAGGCTGGGTATGTGTAGAGGCTTATGTTGCAACGTGCCCCAGGAGTGGTCACCCTGGTGGTAGTCTGAGCTAACTTGGAGTGAGATCCCCCGTAAGTCTTGGACTCTGTAGCACGCCAAAACCTAGCCTTTCATACTTTCTTGAACACCCCCTGTTATGATTCGGTAACCGAGGAGGATAATAGGAAAATAGGCTAGGCAACCAGACACCCAGAGAGGTTGGTAACTTAGCGGATTGCAGACCCTTAAACTGACAACACAACTAGAATTAGCCGTGGGACGTACCTACGATGCCCTAGACACCTCGACACAGCCAAAGAGTTAACTAAGCCTTAAAAGAGAAAGGGGAAAGCTAACTGCCTCTGAGTAGAGGCCCAAAGGAATAGATAGCCCCCAAACATATATTGCCAGTGAGACAGATGAGGCACAAACACAGACAGAAAACAGATTAAGCAAATGCTGGGGCCCAGACTGTATTGGACAGGACAGGAAAGGATACTGTCCGCAATTCCGCAAAAACACTAAGAAAAATTCCAACACGTCTGATATGCAAAAATACTAAGGGCACACGACCTCTCCCCCACTAAATCAGAACTCTGGTGTGAACTGAACGCAAAGCATTAGATACTGAAAAACAGGAGACTAGAAATACTGAAACGACTGACATAAGCTGGCAAATGAAAACAGAGTCCAGCACAGGTCTCCACAGGGAACCCGGCTGAACTCACACCAGCAAGTCAGAAAACAGAGAAAAACAAAGGGAAAAATTCCACAGATTAAACAGACAAAAACTTATCTGAAAGATGCAGGACAAAGCAGGTAGCAAGCTGACTTCCAAAAGGCTCAGGAAGAAAACCAAAATCACCGGCAACAGCTAAGGGAAGGCTGCTCATTTAAATCTCCCTAGTCTGTAACACCTGATCTCCAATCATCCTCTTCAGGTGATAGACTTCTGTCAGCCAGCACAGCTCCATTACCAGCAGCAACCACCAGAGGGAGCCCAAACTCAGAAGCCAGATTAAAAGTGTTCACAACAACCCTCTCCTATTTCTGGCCTTCAGGTCAGGAAGGGGAATTTTTATAAACCCGGTTGAAGGTCTGGTCAGCTTTGGGCTGAGTAACCAACATGAAACAGGGCTCCCAGCTCCACTAGGGTGAGAGTCTGGTTGGACGCTTTGAGCACGGAAATGTCTCTCCAACAGCCGCAGCTAGGGAGAGCATTGAAGATCCCTGACCCTCACTATGGCCTTCTGGCTTGGAGGGACGGGGTGGTTTATAGGGGACCCATTCCTCCGAGAAGAGTCCACATGAATGTTTGCCTTGTGCGCTGTTTTGGTGTGACTTCGGTCACATTTTTCAGTGCCTTGGATGTTGCGTCAATCAAAAATGTCTATTTTAAGATTAAGTGCAGTATCTTTCGAAAAGGCGGTTTTGACCTGGGCTGCCCTAGTAGATTGATACAATGCACACTGGGGTTTGGTGCTTGTTAGTATGCCATGTGGCTGATATAGTCATTTGGTGGAAAATATGGCCCCCCAGGATCGACACCATTGGTGCGGGTAAGTTTGAAATCCTGAGGTGCGAAGTGCCCCAGGAGTGGTGACCCTGGGGTGCCTTAACTCCCTGGGTTTCGGAAACCCACGAGTTCTGGCACATTTTGCATTGCCCTTCAACTTTTCTTACTTTCTAGCACACACTTTTAATTCAGGCCTTCTGGCAAGGATAGGGGAATTTTTTAAATTCCTGGTGGAAGGTCTGGCCAACATTATGTTGTGGAAACCTTCACTTTAAGTTATTTTTTTCACTGTTTGTGTGTTCACTTTTTTACGTGTGTCTGTCACTTGGATTTGTCGGATGCGGTTCCCTTATGGGTTCCCTTCTGATAGGTCTAGGGGGGAGTGTGTGTGGCCATCAGGTTCTACTCCACCCTGACCCCTGACTCTCCTCTTTTGAGAGGAGAGTCGACAGTTGACGATTCCCAGCTCTCGCTTGGGTGGCAGCCAGGGCAGAAGCTGGGAGCGCGACTGAGGCTCCCCCGGCTTTGGCTGAGGGAGACAACTTCGTCCCTGACCCTCACTGTGGCCTTCTGGCTCAGAGGGACGGGGATCGGTTTTGGGGGCCCTTCTCCTTTTGGAGAAGTCGTCTCCCTCAGCCAAAGCCGGGGGAGCCTCAGTCGCGCTCCCAGCTTCTGCCCAGGCTGCCTATTGGAGAAGGCTTTAAGAGACTAGCATCCACGTGCATTTTTTTGTAACACCTTTAGTCACTTTTTTAGCGCACTCAGGTGGAGAGCATGATCTCGGGCTTTCAAAAAATCTGTTAAAAAAATAAAAAATCTGTTCTTATCAGTTTAATATCTGATACATTCCCTATCTGGGAACCATATATTAAATGGATTTTTAGAACAGGGAGATGGAAAAAAAGCTTGCTCTGTCTACTCCATACATTGACCTGGTATTGCAGTACCTCCAGGACTGGTGCATCCCTTCCCTAATCCAGTTTCCAAAAACAGACTGAATTGAAATCAATGCAAGTTGTGTTTTCGGTCTGTTATTTTAATTATTTTTTTGCTCTTTTTTCCCTTCATTTGTTTTTTCAGGTTCAAAGATGCACGTTTCAGATGACAAATGCATTTTGGTTGTACTTGATTGCAATATCTTGTGTGTGCATTGTTTTCGCCTATGTAAAGCATTGTATTGTATTGTATTCAATTTGTAATGTCATTAATATAATAAATCAATCAATCTATCTATCCAACAAGGGTTTTTCTGCTTGCTACAGGTGTAATATGGTGCAATAATGTATTTGACCTTTGGTACATTGTACGCACCACCTACCTAACCAGCTCCCTTGCCATCAGTACCTACTGTTTTAATCCAAGAATCCCATGTGGTAGGTATTGCAGAGTCCCATGCATTTTTATTCATTTTTTTTGACACTGTGATTTATTTTGTGAAACATTGCTACCCTCTTATGGAGCACCAACTTCTTAATTTTGTGTATGTGGATTAAATAAAAAAAATTTAGTCTGTGGTGTTAGTTTGAATGTGCTGCCTATCTTTGTCTGTCTGAGTGTCCTATTGGTTTGTAGCCAGCCAGCTGCACTGCCTGCAGTAGATGGAATGTGTGAATGGAGCACTACACGTGTCAGAATGGGCCCTTGGCCATTATCTGGCTGTGCAGCAGCAGCAGCCATCTTTAGTCTGCTGAAGAAGCTACAGTATGTAGGTACTCAGCAGCAGGAGAGGTAAGGGAAGACAGCTGCTCATTTGTTGAATGTTCCTCCTCCCTCCTGGTGTTGAGGCGCATGGGAACAACAGGGGTGAGGGAGGGTGTGTTAAAATAAGTGGAGTTATGCAGATTAAAAATGTGTGGATTGCAGCTAGAACAAGCAGCAGAACTGTTGTTTTTAAGGTGTCCAATGTTCTTCAAGATGTCTTCCAAAGGTCAATATTTGGCTCTATCTCCACAATGGGTGTCTCAGTAGTCCATGGCACACTGCAAGTGCAAAACTATTTTGGGTTATCGCTTCTCAGCCTTTTGGCAAAGATCAAGTGCAGGGATCTAGCTGTTGCTGCCTTGGTCTTGAATGAGAGGTGCACAGGCTCTGGATCCCTTTGGGACATAACGGCACCTGCCCCAATCTCAGAGGCATCAACCTCCACCTGAAACGGCAGAGAAACATCAGGCTGCCGTAGAACAGGAGCAGAAATAAATCTCTGCTTAAGTTCCTGAAACGCACAAACTGCCTCAGGAGGCCAATTCACCACATCTTAACCCTTTTTGGTCAAATCAGTCAATGGTTTAACAATACCGGAGAAATTACCAATAAATTTACGATAAAAATTGGCAAAACCCAAAAATCTCTGAAGAGCCTTCAATGAAGTAGGTTGAACCCAATCATAGATGGCCTGAACCTTGAGACAAAATGAATCCCAGAAATGAGACCTTCTGTACGCCAAAAAGACACTTTGATCCCTTCACATACAGTGCATTCTCTCTCAAAATATGGAACACAGTCCGAACATGTTTCACATGAGAGTCCCAGTCGTTGGAAAAAATCAAGATATCATCCAAATAAACTATCAGAAATTTATCCACAAAATCCCTGAAAATATCATTCATGAAGGATTGGAAGACAGAAGGGGCATTAGTAAGCCCAAAAGGCATCACTAGGTACTCAAAATGCCCCTCTGGGGTATTAAACGCCGTCTTCCATTCATCCCCGTGCTTAATGCGAATTAGGTTATACGCCCCCCTGAGGTCAAGCTTGGTAAACCAACTAGCACTTTTCACTCTGGAAAATAGGTCAGAAATCAAGGGTAACGGATATTGATATTTAACAGTGATTTTATTCAGTAGGCGATAATCAATACACGGCCTCAATGAACCATCCTTTTTGGCCACAAAGAAAAAACAGGCGCCCAAGGGTGAAGAAGATGGTCTGATATGACCCTTCTCCAAAGACTCCTTGATATAAGATCGCATAGCATCGTGTTCAGGTACAGATAAATTGAAAAGGCGCCCTTTAGGAAATTTACCACCAGGCACTAACTCAATAGCGCAGTCATAGCTCCTGTGAGGAGGTAAGGTTGCAGACTTAATCTCACTAAACACATCCGAAAAATCAGTCAAAAAGTCAGGGACATCCTGAGACTGGGGAGAGGCAAAAAAACAGGAGTGTCAGTATTAACACATTGGCAGTCCCAACTGGTCACAGACACAGATTTCCAATCCAAAACAGGATTATGAGTCTGTAACCAAGGGAAACCCAGTACAATAATGTCATGCAGATTATGCAACACCAGAAATTTGCAAGTCTCCTGATGATCTGGTTCAACCCTCATTATCACCTGAGTAGAAAACTGGGGTTTATTCTCCGCCAAAGGGGTAGAATCAATGCCCAGCAAAGGAATAGACTTCCGCAGGGGTATCATGGGAAACCCACAACGTTTGGCAAAGTCAAAATCCATCAGGTTAATAGCTGCTCCTGAATCAACAAAAGCCTGAGCCGAAAATGTGGACAGGGAGCAAATCAGGATAACAGTCAACAGAAATTTAGTCTGAACACTACCCAAGACAACTGAGCGCGCAAAACGTCTTCCTCGCTTAGGGCAGATGGAAATAGCATGAGAAGCGTCACCACAGTAGAAACATAACCCATTGCGCTTTCGAAAATCATGACGCTGAGCCCCAGAAGTCACTCCATCACACTGCATGGGCTCAGTAGCTGGCTCACAAGGCAACACTATCTCACGCATACCTCTGCGCTCATGCAAACGTCTGTCAATTTGAATAGCCAAAGACAGAATCATTGAGACCAGAGGGAACAGGGAATCCCACTATAACGTCCTTTACATTTTCTGACAGACCCTTCCGAAAAAGGGCTGCCAAAGCATCATCATTCCATTTTGTCAGGACTGCCCACTTTCGAAATTTCTGACAGTACAGCTCAGCGTCTTCACGACCCTGATTTAATGCCAACAAGGTCTTTTCAGCTTGATCAGTGACATTAGGTTCATCGTACAATAACCCCAGAGCCTGAAAAAATACATCAACATCATTCAAAACAGGATCCCCAGGTGTCAGGGAAAAAGCCCAATCCTGAGGGTCGCCGCGCAGCAGAGAGATGACAATTTGAACCTGCTGTGCTGCGTTCCCTGAGGACTTAGGCTTCAAGGCAAAAAAACAACTTGCAGTTATTTTTAAAATTCAGAAATTTGGACCGATCCCCCAAAAACAAATCTGGCATGGGATCCTAGGCTCCACAACCAGCAACTCAGCAAGATAGGCAGCAACACTCCGAACCTCAGCGCAAGCTGGTCCACACGGCCAGACAACTGTGCAAACTCCATTGAGGAGAAAAAAAAATAAATTCCTCCTCAGCACCCAGATAAAAAGAGGGAAAAAATGCAACAAACAGAAAAAATTTTTTTCTGACAACTCCCTTTTTTCTTTACTATTCTTCCCTTCTGTTGAGTACCATATAATTTTCAGTTTGGCCGGTAATACTGTTATGTTACGGTAGCTGAGGAGAAATAGCAAAAATAGCAAAGTAGCAATACACCAGAGAGGCTGGAACCTATTGGATTGCAGGACCCTGAACTAACCGCAACACTTGAAGTAGCCGTGGAGCGTACCTATGGTGATCCTAGACGCCTCGTCACAGCTGGAGAGATAGCTACACCTAAAGGCAGAAAGATGAAAGCTATCTGCCCCGCAGCAGAACCCCCAAAGAAATAGGAAGCCCCCAAACATGTAATGGCAGTTAGACAAGAAGAAAATACGGACACAGATAGAAAATAGAATGAGCAAACGCTGGGGCCCAATCTGTCTAGATAGGAATGTATAAGAAAGAATTCTGACTGCAACCCAAAAAAACCCTGACAAAAATACCAACACTTCTGATTAACAAAAAACCTGAGATCACACGATCTCTACCACCTAAATCAGATCTCTGGTGTAACACACAGCAATTCAACAAATAAAAAGTGATAAAGGAACAGAGCAAAAGTGCAAACACAAAATGAGCACAATTGCAGCGCCAGGCCCCAAAAGGGGACCAGGCTGAAGTCTACTGCAAGCAGCAAACCTGCAAGGAAAATCCAACCAGAGGAAAAAAAGCAGCAAATCACTTATCTGAATGAGAGCAGGAATGCAAGCTGAGCTCCAAGCAAGACCAGGAAGAACAATTGATTACCGGCAAAGCTGATGGGAACTCAGGTCACTTATATTAGACCATTCAGAGCCAGCTGAAGGCTATTCAGCAATTAGTTCATTACCAGCAGCCACCGGAGGGAGCACCAGCTCAGAAGTCGCCTCCAGAGTATTCACAACACATAACCTTTCCACTTGACCAAGTACTGGAGTCTCCGTCTAGCCAGACGAGAATCCAATACCTTCTCTACTTCATACTCCAGATTGCCCTTAACTAATACAGGATCAGTGGGCACAGCCATGGGAACTACTGGCTCAACAAACCTTTTCAACAAAGATTTATGAAAAACGTTGTGAATTTTGAACATTCCTGGAAGAGGCAAAAGGAAAGAAATGGGATTAAGGATTTCCAAAATCTTATAAGGTCCAATGAACCTTGGCTTAAATTTTGGAGTCGCAACCTTCATAGGAATATTTTTTGAGGACAACCAAACCATGTCACCTACTTTAAACCGGGGACCATCAGTCCTATGCCGGTTGACAAACCGTTGGACACTCTCCTGAGAGTGAGACAACTTATCCACTACTTGATTCCAAATATGCTGCATTCTCTCTACCATAGAATCCACACCTGGACACACTAAAGCCTCCACCTGCCCTGAAGAAAACCGAGGATGAAACCCTGGTTTGCTCTCTCAGTCTGCCCTTTGGTCTGAGGGTGAAACGCAGAGGAGAAGGACAACTGAATTCCCAGTTTAGAACAAAAGGCTCTCCAAAATCTGGAAACAAACTGGACTCCTCTGTCAGACACAATGTTCTCCGGAATGCCATGCAAACGAACCACGTGCTGAAAAAACAAGGGCACCAACTTCGGCAGTGGTACAAGATGGACTATCTTGGAAAATCTATCACAGATCACCCAGATAACAGCCATTCTCTGAGAGACAGGGAGGTTGGAAATAAAATCCATTGAGATATGAGTCCATGGCCTCCTGGGCACCGGCAGTGGCACTAACAATCCACTAGAGCGAGAACATCACGAGATAAAGCAAGCCACCAAAAAGACCGACTCACCAAATCTCTGGTACCAAAAATACTGGGATGACCAGCCAACGAGAAGCAATGAATTTCAGACATTACTTTCCTCCTCCATTGGTCGGGGACATACAATTTCCCCATAGGGCATCGTTCAGGTTTATCCTCCTGAAATTCCTCCAGGGCAAGTCTCAAATCGGGTGAGATAGCAGAAAGAGCCACACACTCATTTAGAATGATAGTAGGCTCAGTCACATCAAGAGAATCTGCAAAGAAACTCCTAGAGAGGGCATCCGCCTTAACATTCTTAGTGCCCGGAAGAAAGGAGATCACAAAATTAAACAAGGTTAAAATGCGTGAAAAACAAGGCCCACCTAGCCTGTCTAGGATTCAATCACTTGGCTGATTCGAGATAGATCAAGTTCTTGTGGAAGTGAGGACCACAACTTGATGTTTGGCTCCCTCCAACCAATGTCTCCACTCTTCAAACGCCCACTTCATAGCCAATAATTCCCGATTCCCCACATCATAATTACGTTCAGATGGGGAACATTTTCGAGAAAAGAAGGCACAAGGTTTAATCTTAGAGGTTACAGGATCTCTTTGATACAAAACGGCTCCTGCACCAATCTCCATCTGAAATGGGAGAGAAACATCAGGTTGCCGTAGAACAGGAGCAGAAATGAATCTCCGCTTAAGCTCCTGAAAAGCCGAAACTGCCTCTGGAGACCAATTCACCACATCAGCGCCCTTTTTGGTCAAATCCATCAGTGGTTTCACAATACCAGAAAAATTACTTATAAATTTATGGTAAAAATTGGCAAAACCCAAAACTTTCTGAAGAGCCTTCAAGGAAGTGGGCTGAACCCAATAATAAATGATCAGAACCTTGACCGGGTCCATTTCAATAGCGGACGGAGACAAAATGAATCCCAAAAATGATATTTTATGTATGCCAAAGAGACATTTCGATCGCTTAACATACAAAGCATTTTCTCTTCAAATCCGGAATACAATCCGAACATGTTCCTCATGAGAATCGGTCATTGGAAAAAATCAAAATATCGTCCAAATAAACGATCAAAAACTTGTCCACAAAATCCCGGAAAATATCATTCATGAAAGATTGGAAGATGGAAGTGGCATTAGTGAGCCCAAAAGGCATTACTAGGTACTCAAAATGCCCCTCAGGAGTATTAAACGCCATCTTCCATTCATCACCGTGCTTAATGCGAATAAGATTATATGCCCCCCTAAGGTCGAGCTTGGTAAACCAACTAGCACCTTTCACTCTGGAGAATAAATCGGAAATCAGTGATTTTATTAAGGAGACGATAGTCAATACATGGCCTCAATGAGCCTCAATGAGCCATCCTTCTTGGCCACAAAGAAAAAGCCAGCACCCAAAGGTGAAGAGGATGGTCTAATATGCCCCTTCTCCAATGATTCTTTGATATAAGATCGCATAGCATCATGTTCAGGTACAGATAAATTGGAGAGCTGACCCTTGGGAAATTGACAACCGGGCACTAACTCAATCGCGCAATCATAACTCCTGTGATGAGGCAAGGACGCAGACTTACTCTCATTATACACATCAGAAAAATCAGCCAAATAGTCAGGGACATCCTGAGACTGGGGTGAGGTAGAGAAAACCGAAGTGTCATTAAAAACACATTGACAACCCCAACTAACCACAGACTTCCAATCCAAAACAGGATTATGGGTCTGCAACCAAGGAAAATCCAGTACAATAATGTCATGTAAATTATGTAACACCAAAAATTTACAATTCTCTTGGTGGTCCGGGGCTACCCGCATTATCACCTAGGTCCAAAACTGGGGTTTATTTTCTGCCAAAGGGGTAGCATCAATACCCCTCAAAGGAATCGGAGTCCGCAGGGTTACCATGGAAATCTACAACGTTTGGAAAAGTCAAATTCCATCAGGTTCAGGGCTGCTCCTGAATCAACAAAAGCTTTAGCAAAAAATGAAGATAAGGAGCAGATCAAGGTAATCGTCAAAAGGAATTTAGGCTGTACATTGCCCACAAAAAATGAGTGAGCAAAACGTTTTTCCCGCTTAGGGCAGACGAAAATAGTATGAGAGGCGTCCCCACAAAAGAAGCACAACTTATTACGCCTTCTAAATTCTTGATGTTGAGCCCTAGAAATAACCCTATCACACTGCATGGGCTCAGAGGTTTGCTCGAAAGGAAACACCGCGTCTCGCATTGTTTTATGTTCACGTAAATGTCTGTCAATTTGAATGGCTAATGACATAGTCGTTGAGACCAGAGGGGACAGGAAATCCCACCATAACATCTTTTACGGTCTCTGCCAGCCCTTCCGAAAAAGAGCCTCTAGAGCATCATCGTTCCATTTAGTAAGGACTGCCCACTTTCGGAATTTCTGACAATATAACTGCCGCTTCCTGACCCTGGTTCAATGCCAATAAGGTTTTCTCAGCTTGATCAATAACATTAGGTTCATCATACAACAACCCCAGAGCCTGAAAAAACGCATCCACATTAGCCAAAACAGGATCCCCAGGTGTCAGGGAAAAAGCCCAGTCCTGAGGGTTGCAGCGCAACAGGGAGATGACAATTTTAACTGGCTGCACCGAGTTCCCCGAGGAATTAAGTTTCAAGGCAAAAAACAATTTACAATTATTCTTAATGTTCAAAAATTTAGACCGATCCCCAGAAAATAAATCAGGACTAGTGATCTTATGTTCTACAGTAGACAACTGAGTGAGATAGGCAGAAATTTCCCAGAACTTCAGCAGTGAGCTGCTCAACACGATTAGACAAATGCTTAGTCTCCGTTAACGAATAAAAAATCCTCCTACAGCCCCCCAGGGAAAAAGAGGAAAAAATATATAAAAAATTCTGACACCTTTTTATTTTCCCCCTTACTATTCTTTCCTTCTTTAAAGTACCCTAGAATCTACAGTGAGGTCGGTGATTCTGTTATGATTCTGTAACCGAGGAGGATAATAGGAAAATAGGCTAGGCAACCAGACACCCAGAGAGGTTGGTAACTTAGTGGATTGCAGATCCCTAAACTGACAACACAACTAGAATTAGCCGTGGGACGTACCTACGATGCCCTAGACGCCTCGACACAGTCAAAGAGTTAACTAAGCCTAAAGAGAGAAAGGGGAAAATGTTGTGAATGGGTTTGAGATGAGTTCTGAGCAGAGGCTCCCTCTGGTGGTTACAAGCGGTACTAGTGAAGATTGTGAGGACTGGGAATCAGGTGTTACTGACTGGTCTTATATAAGGGAGTCATTTTCCCATCAGGGTTGCCGGTGATCAATTGTTCTGGTCTGAATCCTTCTTTCCAGTTTCCCTTGTAGCCTGCTGTGTCGTGTCTGCATCTCCTGCTATCAGATAAGACATTTTCTTCTTTTGTGTTTGTGCTATATTTTTGCATTTTGTCCTGCACTTCTGTGGGGGCCTTCTGGGTCCCCTCCGGGGGCTTTTGCCCTCTCTGTTTAGTTCAGCCACTGAGTTTTGTACTTTTGCTTTTTCCAGTTTTTTCAGTGGCTGCTGTTTTGATTTTGTTACACCAGAGAACTAATTTAGGTGGTAGAGGTCGTGTGATCTCAGGTGATTTTGAAATTAGTAGAGTTGGTGTTTTTCAGGGTTTTCTGAGATTGCAGTAAGTACCCTTCCTGTCCTTTTCTATTTAGATAGTTTGGGCCCCAGCGTTTGCTCATTCTATTTTCTTTCTGTGTCAGTATTTCCTCTTGTCTAACCGCCATTACATGTTTGGGGGCTTTCTATTATCTTTGGGGTTCTGCTCCGGGGCAGATAGCTTTCCTATTTCTGTCTTTAGGTGTAGTTAGTTTCTCAGGCTGTGACGAGGCGTCTAGGACCAACGTAGGAACGCTCCACAGCTGCCTCTAGTTGCGGTGGTTAGTCAGGGTACTGCAATCTCATAGATTCCAACTGCTCTGGTGTATTTCCTTTTTTACCTGCACTCCTCAGCTACCGAAACATAACAGGAAAACTAACTGCCCCGGACTAGAGCCACAGAGGAATAGATAGCCCCCAAACATATATTGCCGGTGAGACAGATGAAGCACAAAACACAGGCAGAAAATAGAGTAAGCAAATGCTGGGGCCCAAACTGTCTGGATAGAACAGGACAGGAAAGGATACTGTCTGTAATCCATCAAAAACCCTAAGAAAAATTCCAACACGTCTGATATGCAAAAATACTGAGGCCACACGACCTCTCCCCCACTAAATCAGAAATCTGGTGTGAACTGGACGCAAAACAACAGATACTGAAATAACAGGGAACTAGAAATACAGAAAAGACTGACATAAGCTGTGGCAAATTAAAACAGAGTCCAGCACAGGTCCCCGCAGGGAACCCGGCTGAACTCACACCAGCAAGGCAGAAAACAGAGAAAAGCAAAGGGGAACAAATGCCACAGATTTAAACAGACAAATAACTTATCTGAAATATGCAGGACAAAGTAGGGAGCAAGCAGACTTCCAAAAGGCTCAGGAAGAAAACCAAATCACCGGCAGCAACTAAGGGAAGGCTGCTCACTTAAATCTCCCCAGTGTGTAACACCTAATCTTCAATCATCCTCCTCAGGTGATTGACTTCTGTCAGCCAGACTAGCTACATTACCAGCAGCAACCACCAGAGGGAGCCCAAACTCAGAAGCCAGATTAAAAGTGTTCACAACATGAGAGCATGAGATTGTCCTCCCCTAGGTTGGCACCATTACATTAATTAACAAAATTTAAAGTACTCCCTATAAAATATATTACTTCTCTATCAAATATTAGCAGCAAAAATTACTATTTCAAATACGAAGAGACATTCAATATCGTAGCTTAAGTGCAATACAACTTTCAAGTACTATAAAACGTTCCTTATACTTAGTGCAATAAAACTTTTATCAAGTTCAACAGGGTTCAGCTAAATCCTGAACCAGGATAATTTTTCCTTTTCCTGAGTACAACATGGGGGACCCGTCTCAAACCCCCAATGTAGGCTTGGGCGTGGCTACAAGGCATAATCGGTCTCCAGGTTGGACCACTTTTTCGGCCACGTCAGACGGTTTTGGTTCAGCTGTGCAATATATAGAGTGCCAGACATACTCTAAGGTTCCACGTAAACCCAAAAGGGAGCACATTAAGAAGTGCTAACTTTTTACAGGTAAAGTTCGGGTCAATCATTGTTCATGATCTATCAGTTCTTTGTAAATGGATAAACTTTTTGCAAGAACCCTGCTGGGTTAATTTAACTCTTTAACTATTTACAGTCATTTGGATACAATTTTAATTTTCTACTTCTTTACCCAGGGCAGCTCCTGGTGCTGGATGCTCCATGGCCGGGGAAATTCATATACAAAGGTCACTCCTGGTGAAACAAAGAGGTCATGGCCCAGGCAGGCATGTACTGTCAGGTTATGTCCGGCTACTGATGTCTGAGTAGCCTGGAACCGTACTGCAATTGATGTTGTGTAGGCAGTAGGGGCTGGTGTAGTGCTAGGTGGTAAAGCAGGAGTTGCTTTGGCCTCAGATGGTGTTGGCACTTGCCGTTGTTCCTTTCTGATAGCTGCTGGGTCACAGGCGGCGGGCTTGTACTTTCTCACATTCAGGGCGTACCAGCCTTTCTCACCCCAATGACAGGTGTAGGTCACACAGTCCCCTGGGTACAGATCCCTATTCGGGTGTCCCTCTAGGAGGTGAGATTCCACATTCCTGCGATTGACAAACACCTCTGCCAGCAAATCGGGCTCCTTTATAAAGCCCCAGCCACTGTTGAGCCGAAAAGCCACCACAGTGCCCTGTTTCAGCAGCCCCTGGTCTGCTCTCCTAGCCTTGCAGGCCTGTTTCTTAGCATGCAGATCTCTCTCATCTAGTGCTCTGCGCTGGGCTTTGCGCGCCTGATTCTCCTCTTCCCATCTATGAGTGATTTGCTGCTGATATTCCCCCCAGGTAAGGACTTCCACCTTTCCTCCCTCCTTCTGTCCTTCCCCAGGGAACCCAATTAAATCAGTTCCCGGGTTTGCCCAGCGATACACTCCCCTTTCCGCGTATATCTCCCCCTGGTAGACTGGTGGGCTGGAGCGGAGCCCTCAGGTGACTCTGTATGCCTGAGGACTGGTCCCAGTTCAGGGAAACACGAACCCGACTGGGTTCACGGACTGGCAGTACAGCTAGCGGGCCCACCAAGAGCTCCTTGGCTACCGGGGCAGGGTCGGTGGCATTACCTGCCTGTGGTGTTGTTCAGGTGCCGGCTTTCTCCTCCTCCGCAGGAACTGGGGTCGCTGGCTGCCGGATGGAACGCTGCTCCTCCAACTTTTTATTTTCCGACAGGGTCGACTTCCACCTGCGCACTGCGGCCAGCTGAACACCCAGGAGCTGGCGGCTCAGCTCCTCCACTTGTACTTCCAAGAACTCTGGGTCGATGGCTTTCGGTGGGTCTGGGTCCTCATTCCGTCGGCTGGGGAAGCTCTCTCCTGCTCCCCCACGCTCCGGGTCACCACCGCTCGCCATCTTGTTCTCCAGGTTCTTTGCAGCACCCACATGGCATTCCCACTCTCTCCTCTGTGGATGGGGTTTCTTCTTCTTTTTCCTGCCATCCAGGATCACGAGGTGGATCTCACTAGCCGACTGACAGGTCCTTAGGGTACAATAATACTTGGAGTGGGCGGCCATGATCTTCGCGACCTTACTCTGGTACTGCCCACGGTGACATGCCTCTTAGCACACCCTGTGGGACAGCAATGGAAGCCATTAAACAGTTCAGCACAATCTGTGGTGCACAGGACCCGATTTATCGGGTCGGTCCATCCTGTTCGTGATGCCAAAATGGAGCACCAGCCAGGGCCGTTGGGTACCCAGTACCGGGCCTCTTCTTAAAGAGGAAGTGTCACGGCAGCAGTGACCCGGTCCGTGGCCCTGGGTGTCCCATGCAAAAATGGGTTTAAAAGGGGAAAAGTAAAGTTTGTGATATAATAGATTAAATGTTCGTGACGCCACCCGTGGTATTCGGCAAGGAGTAGCCAATGCTGCAATGCAGATACTCTGGGATTATGTTAGGGCAGCAATGATGGTTAAGCTCTCCACGGGTAGAGCTGTGTCCCAGGGTAGTTAGGATGTTAAAAGTGATGTTGGTGGCTATTATGGTGCAGGGTGGTGCAGGACAGGTGAGGCGTGAATGACTCAGATGACACAGCAGGGTGCAGTTTCCAATGCTTTACTTAGTTTACTTGTGCGCAGATGCTCGCTCAGTGCCGTGTCCTCAACGTGACGGGTCCAGCAAACTCCCAGGTAGATTGTGATACACCTTTCCAGGACTCCCTTCTGTGTGTTCCTCTCCTGGCCGTCTCACAGCACTGGCTTCCGCCCTCCTGCCCAGCACCTACACAAACAGTGTCTCAAGCCAGCAGCCGCAGACCTTATCAGGTGACATCCTCTGAGTCCTCTTGCTCCTATATGGCTGAATTTTCGGCAAATAATTGTGGATGTGGCTTGGGCACCTACAGATGCCCCTGCCTCCGGCTTGCTAGCTGAGTCTTGCAGTCCTCCACTAGTCTTGGGGACCGGTTCCCCTACTGCGACCTGGTCCCTCCACTTCTGGATACGGGCCCCACAGGTGGCCTCGGCAGTTCCCGCGTCCATAGGACCGCTTCTGTCCTCTCGGGAGCTTCCTTCAGACTCCTCTCTCAATTCTCTCTCTGCAGCTTCTCTACTGCGCTCCTTCTCTTTCAATCTCCTCCGACCAACTGCCTTCTTCTACCCGCTCTCTAAGCTCCTCCCCTTCTTCCTACCTTCTCCACCCACACCCCAACACCCTTTCCTACCCAGCCTGATATGAGGCCATCCTCCCTAAGGGTACGCCCAGGTGCCCTGACTGAACTGGTGTGTGTTGGGTGTGAGTGTTAGAGTCCTGGATAGTGCTTCCTCCTTACCTGAGAGTGGGATACCACACCTCTGGGTGAGGTGCAGTTCTTCTGTGGCGACTAGACCCTCGGGGCACCACACATCCGCAATTTACCGACATCCGTGGGGTCCCCAAGGATCTGTAACACCTTGATGAAAGATTTCTGCTCATGCGGCGGCCGGAACAAGAAAGAGCATCTAGCTTCCCCATCCAGGGCCATCACAGCAATCTCTGCCTGCATCACGGGGGTCGTGGGGTGCATCCTTAGCATGCTTTTAATCCATTCGGACCAGTCCCATAGCAGTGAATTGCTCCCTGTAAACTTTGGGAGATTGCTGAGCATGGCCCCCAGCGGCAAGCTGGCCCTTGGGACACCCACAGCCGCTTGGTCTGCCAACTCTGTGTCTGTGTTTGTGAACTGCATCCTGCCGACTACGCCAAATGTAATCAGATTGTGTGATGCAGTGACAGACAGAAGGCAGAGCAAGGGTTAACAAATGTAACAGTTTAATGAAACAGGGTATTAACTCTTTGCAGGGAGATAAATGGTTAAAGGGTACATAGTAAGAACAACAAGTGCAGAGCAATAGCAGTCCCGTTATTAAACTTATCTTGTCCTTCATGTTCCTTCACCGCAGATGATCCCTCATGGGTTACAGCACCGGCCGGAAAGTTGTCCACAGAGGGGATCCTTTGAACAATGTGATCATAGAATCATAGAATCATAGAATGGTAGAGTTGGAAGGGACCTCCTGGGCCATCTGGTCCAACCCCCTGCTCAAAGCAGGATTCTCTAAATCATCCCAGACAGATGTCTGTCCAGCCTCTGTTTGAAGACTTCCATTGAAGGAGAACTTACCACCTCTCGTGGCAGCCTGTTCCACTCCTTGATCACCCTAACTGTCAAAAAGTTCTTTCTAATATCTAATCTGTGTCTCCTCCCATTCAGTTTCATCCCATTGCTTCTAGTCTTTCCTTGTGCAAATGAGAATAAAGATGATCCTTCTACAATGTGACAGCCAATGAGATATTTGTAGACAGCTATTAAGTCTCCTCTCAGTCTTCTTTTTTGTAAGCTAAACATTCCCAAATCCTGCAACCGTTCCTCATAGGACATGGTTTGCAGACCGGTCACCATTCTGGTGGCTCTTCTCTGAACTTGCTCCAGTTTGTTGATGTCTTTTTTAAAATGTGGTGCCCAAAACTGGACACAGTATTCCAGATGAGGTCTGACCAAAGAGGAGTAGAGGGCAATAATGACCTCACGTGATCTAGACTGTATGCTTCTGTTGATACATCCTAGAATTGTATTTGCTTTTTTTGCTGCTGCATCACACTGTTGACTCATGTTCAGTCTGTGATCAATTAGTATACCCAAGTCTTTTTCACATGTGCTGTTACTTAGCCCTATTCCTCCCATTTTGTATATGCTTTTTTCATTTTTATTGCCCAGATGTAGTACTTTGCATTTTTCCCTGTTAAAAACCATTCTGTTAGTTGCTGCCCACTGCTCCAGTTTATTTATATCTTTTTGAATCCTCTCTCTCTCTCTTCTCTAGTATTAGCTACCCCTCCTAGCTTTGTGTCATCAGCAAATTTGATCAGTTTACCCTCAATTCCTTCATCTAAATCATTGATAAAGATGTTGAACAATACAGGGCCCAAAACAGAGCCTTGTGGTACCCCACTTGAGACATTCTTCCAACTGGATGTGCAGCCATTTACGACCACTCTTTGAGTCCGATCACTAAGCCAGTTATGAATCCACCTAACAGTTGCCTTGTCCATTCCATACTTAGTCATTTTTTCAATAAGGATTGTGTGAGATACTTTGTCAAATGCTTTGCTGAAGTCAAGATATACTATATCTACAGCATTTCCCTTATCCACCCAGTCAGTGATTCTGTCATAGAAGGAAATTAAGTTAGTCTGACATGACTTATTAGTTACAAACCCATGCTGACTCTGTTTAATCACTTCATTCTTATTCAGGTACTTACATACATGTTCTTTAATAATTTGTTCAAAGATCTTTCCTGGTATAGAAGTCAGACTCACCGGCCTGTAGTTCCCTGGGTCCACCTTCTTCCCCTTTTTGAAGATAGGAACAACATTTGCTCTTCTCCAGTCTTCTGAGACTTCTCCTGTTCTCCAAGAATTTTCAAAGATTATGGACAGTGGTTCAAGAATTTCTTCTGCTATCTCCTTCAGTATTCTGGGGTGTAATTCATCTGGACCTGGAGACTTGAATTCATTTAGGTTAGCTAAGTGTTTCCTCACTGTCTTTCTGTTTATAGATATCCTGGATTCTTCTATTGCTTTAATAGGACAGTGAAGATCAGTTGATGTTACATTTCCTTTCTGAGAGAAAACAGATGCAAAATAGGAATTTAAAAGTTCAGCCTTCTCAACATCCTTTCTTACCATTTCATCATTTTCATCCTGTAAAAATCCTATAGCATCTTTGATATTTTTTTTTACTTTTGACGTATCCCCAAAATCCTTTTTTGTTGCTTTTGACATCTCTTGCAAGCCTTAATTCATTGTCAGCTTTAGATAATCTGATTTGCGCCCTGTAGGTTCTGCAGACGGCATTATATTCTTCTTTAGATATGCCTCCCTCTTTCCATTTGATAAACATTTCTTTCTTCCTTTTTAGCATGTGTTTAAGTTCTGTGTTCATCCATCCTGGTTTCCTTAAATGCTTCCCATTCTTCCCTCTTTTTGGAATTGTTAACGATTGTGCTTTGAGAATCTCATTTTTCAAGATGTCCCATCCTTCCTGGACATTTTTGTCCTTAAGGATATCCTGCCATTGGATCCCTCCAATTCTCTTTCTGAGTCATTTAAAATCTGCCTTTCTGAAATCTAACCTTGACGTCTGAGTCTTCACAGGTCTTCCTCCTCTTGTTATCCAAAATTCTAAAATAGCATGGTCACTACCTCCTAGGGTCCCAGCCACTCTTACCTCCTCAACCATTTCCTCCCTGTTTATAAGGATTAGATCCAAGGTAGCAGATCCCCTTGTTTCTCCTCTACCTTTTGAAAGATAAAGTTGTCAGCAAGAGAGGATAAGAATTTCCTTGACCTTTTAGTTTTGCCTGAGAGAGATTCCCAACAAATGTCTGGATAGTTGAAATCTCCCATGACCACTATGTCATATTTTTTGGAGAACTTGGCCATCTTCTGGCGGCAGCGGTCGGTCTCCGGTACCTTCTGCTGAACCCCTAGTCCGTGAACTCGTGCAGCCAAAGCAAGCCAGGCCACAGCACTCTCACAGTTGAATGTGGGCTGGCATCCAGCAAATGGCAGGGAAGGCCGCAAACAAGTGTCCGGTACTCGGCCTTCGCTCCTCCGCATGTGTGCAGTACTCACAGTCTCTGGGTGCATGGCACCTCTCTCTCTCTCAGCTTCGCCGGTGACGACGGGAGCCGACAAACGCAGCCTGTCGCAGCGCCGTTGCTCAGGAGGCGGAGCACGCTGCTCACACTCCTGCGCGCTGCCTGTTCGCGCCAAACTGCCCCTCACTGCGCACGCTTTTGCTTTTATCACATCCCTCCTACCCGGGTCATGAGGTTGTTCCGGTCCCTCATCGCTTCCCCAGGCAACATGGGAGACAGCCTCAACAGTTCCGGCCCCGGCTCGTTACAGGTACCCGCAGCCCGGTCTTCCTCCTTACACACACACAGATAAACCTGGCCCTGAGGTTCTGGAGGTCCCTCATAGAAAAGGGGGTACTGTCACGGGGTTACAGCAACAGAGCGGAGCCAGAGGACTGCAGCGTCTGATGTCTCCTACTCCGACCGCTAAGAAGAAGCACTTCTCCAGTGTGTTAAATGTGTTTATTTCTTTCAGCAGAACAGGAGTTAATCAGCCATGTTGGAAATTCCTGCATTCAGCTGTGCTCGGTTAGCCACTCCTTTCCCCTATAAAATCTGGGCTCGATTGCCAAGTCCTTGTCTGAGTCTGCAATTGCTGCAACACATAGGAGTGGGAGAAGTTAGTTTTGTGAAGAAGTGCTGGAGGAATTTATTAGCGACTGTTGCCTGGTTTGTATGCTTGCTAATTCCTTATCCTTCCCTGTTTTGCTTTCTTCCCCCTCCCTACACACCTGGTTAATACCTCTGTTATATGTGAGTGTATATTTTGTGTGTGTGGAGTTTTCAGTTTACCCTTGTCTTTATTACCTTGTCTGTCGGGTTTGTGTACTGCAGTGCACAGTAGTGCCCCCTCTTCCCTGGGCGGAGGAAGGGTACAGATGAAGGGCTAATCTAGGAGATAGGGCAAGGGCGGAGGACTCAGCGTTTTCCCCATCAGAAGTATCCCAGGGAACAGGGTGAACTAAGGTGCCCCCTAGTGTTAGGGCCAGGAAATGTGCCCCTGGTCCCAGGTCACTTGCCAGTCGAATTGTGACAGGGCTATTACCAGAATGAGAAAGACAGCCTGATTCAAACGCATGAAATATGCATAGAAAATGTTAGTGGCTGTGGCCAAGATGTACCTGTGTAGAGGGGTACATGTCACCTGAAGAAATGCGCCTAAAAATCATGAGTGCAGGTCAAAATTTGCACAAGCGAAAGGCTCCCAGACCTTTGGCTTGTGCAACTTTTGACCTGCACTCTCATGATTTTTAGGCACATTTCTTCAAGTGACATGTACCCCTCTATACAGGTACATCTTGTTAGCCACGGCCGCTAATATTTTCTATGATGCATATTTCATGCATTTGAATCAGGCTGTCTTTCCCGGTCTGGTAACAGCCCTCTCAATAGACTTATTTTACTCAGGGTACTATTCCCTCACCGTACGTCTTACTTCTGATTAGTTGAGTCCCTGATACACTTATTTGGTACTAGTATGCTCCTAACATTAGTAGGATTTCTTGCTGCACGTTGACTATGCCACCATATAATGCATTTTGATTGTTTCATATATTCATTGCTATATATTGCCATCTTGATACCCTATCATATTTATAAATGTTTTCTTGGCATTTGGGTCTGGGATCCTGTCATGTTATTTTGTTTTTATAGTCACGTGTTTGCTGTGTCAGTATTAATAAAATTGATTTAAATACCTTTTATATTGAAGTGTGCACATTTCATCAGGTAGTCATTCTTCTCCTCTTGGTTTCCCCTGGTATATTTGGGACAGATCAGCTCCCGGATCCCACTAGGCACGAGAAATGGTGGTAGAAATAAATGCGGCGGTGTTCACACCGTGCAGTAATGAGGCAGTGACCCAGTAAAGTTCAAAACAAATGTCTTTAATATAAAAAAACCTCACAAATGAAAGCAAACAGTGTCCTCCGGATTGCAGCCGGTGCATAAAGACAGTCCGTATCCAAGACCGTTTGCCGTGGGCAACTGGACCACCATGTCATGCTGAGGGGTGCCAGGCGTTTTGCTTCCCTTAGATCTGTGTTCACTTCACACAAGCCAGATGTTGCAGAGCCACCTGCTCTGCTGTTTGCAAAACAACACAGACCAACCCAACTTTTGCTGTAGGGTTTTAAATGAGATCTGTCGCCATGGGCCACTTGTAAGACCTGGCTGAAGGGAGTGAACTGCACCACTACCATACAGCAGTTCACTCCAAAAATAAAAGCTCATGCTGTTTTTTTTTTTAAATCTGCCAAACTTACTTTTATTCTGCACTACAACCACAGCAATGCACTCCAGCGGCTCAATATGCTTCTATGCGCATCCTGGGGGATACATACCGACCCTCGCATATAATTCCTCTCACTGCCTCACAATTGATACACAATACCCACTGGGTTGGTGCACTTGCTAGTACACCAGGTGGCACATACAGTCATCTGCTGGAAACCATGGCCCCGCAGAATCGAAGTCACTGGGCTGGGTAAGTGTGAGGAATTATGATGCAATGTGTCCCAGGAGTTGGTCGCCCTGGTGGGTGTCATGTATAGTGTACAGTTCCTATAGCGTCTTGTGCTTGGGTGCGAGGAAAACACAGGAGACACAGGTTGATATGAAATGACTTGTATTACTTCATACAAGCATGCTGAAAAGTTCACACAGTTTGCAGGAACAGCGACAGGAGACACAGCAGGCCAGAGTAACTTCAAGCACTACAATAAATCTCCAAAGCAGGTTCAGGATCTCTTCTCTGTACTAGAGTTGAGCGATACTTTCCGAAATCCTAAAGTATCGGAATCGGCATGGTATCGCCGATATCACTAAAATATCGGCGATACCCGATACCGATACCGGAAGTCCCATGTAAGTCTATGGGAACAAAATATCGCAACTAAAAAAACCCCATTCTTTCCTTGTAAACACTAAATATACACACATAGAATACATATATATATATATATACATGTCATTGTGACATATATATATACATATATGTATAGTTTATACACTTCTACATAGTAAAATATCCTTTGATTCAATTGCCGGGTAAAGCCGGCTTCAGTGAAAAGACAGAAGCACCCGACATGAAATGACACTTAGTGTACATAGGGTTAACCATGTCTTTTCATGTCGTTTGCTATCTGATTTGCACAAACAATTAAATCAGACTATGTGTGCAAAATTTCACACCTGTAGGGGTTAATTAAAGGTGTAAATTCGTTGTAAAAAAAACGGACTTTTTTGCTACGAATTTACACCTTTAATTAACCCCTACAGGTGTGAAATTTTGCACACATAGTCTGATTTAATTGTTTGTGCAAATTAGATAGCAAAGGACATGAAAAGACATGGTTAACCCTATGTACACCAAGTGTCATTTCATGTCGGGTCACCCGACATGAAATGACACTTGGTGTTCATAGGGTTAAACATTTCTTTTCATGTCCTTTGCTATCTAATTTGCACAAACAATTAAATCAGACTATGTGTGCAAAATTTCACACCTGTAGGGGTTAATTAAAGGTGTAAATTCGTTGTAAAAAAAACGGACTTTTTTGCTACGAATTTACACCTTTAATTAACCCCTACAGGTGTGAAATTTTGCACACATAGTCTGATTTAATTGTTTGTGCAAATTAGATAGCAAAGGACATGAAAAGACATGGTTAACCCTATGTACACCAAGTGTCATTTCATGTCGGGTTCTGCATTTTCACAAAAGCCGGCAATTGAATTAGCGGCTATTATACTATGTAGAAGTGTATGAACTACAAATATAAATATATATATATATGTGTCACAAATTCAATGACATGTATATATATATATGAGGTGTAAAATTGCTGAAAAAAAATGCGTGGGCTCCCGCCCTATTTTCGCAACCAGACAGACAAAGCCAGTGAGTGGGGGCAGATAATAATAGCCCAGAGAGGGACCATTATTTTTGCCCCCCCCGGCTACTAACATCTGCCCCCCGACACCCCAGGAAAGACAAATCTATAATTAGATTCGCCCTTTCTGGCACTTTGCCCGTCTATTCCCATTGCCCGTAGCGGTGGCGAATGGGTTAATATGGGGTTAAAGCCACCTTGCTATTGAAAGGTGACCTTAAGCCAGGTTAATAATTGAGAGCTGTCAATTAGACAACTATCAATTATTAATCCTATTGCATGAAATAAAAATAAAACACACACACTTTAATTAAAAATCATTTTAATGAAATAAAGACACATGTTTTTGACCATCTTTTATTTTACTGCAAAAACCATTTCCTGTAATAAAAATAAAATAAAAAAGCAAAATTATTCTTACCTATCCCATGCACAGTCGGGTCCCACGGTGTAATCCTTCAGAAAGGGTTAATGTTTACTGCAGGGACCGCAGCTAATGCTGCAGCCTCACAGTAAACCCCAAATGAATGAGTTCCTCTCCTGCCTGACAGGAGAGTAAAGGCTGGGTGTCACATAACGATACACCAGCGATCCCGACAACGATATGCACTTGTCAGGATCGCTGGTGTATCGCTACATGATCGCTGCTGAGCTGCCAAACAGGCAGCTCAGGCAGCGATCTGGGACAGCGACACTGCGGGTAACATCGCTTAAGGGCCCGTCTCACATAGCGATATCGCTACTGAGATCGCTGCTGAGTCACTAGTTTTGTGACGCAGCAGCGAGCTCACCAGCGATATCGCTGTGTGTGACATTCAGCGACGATCAGCCCCCTGCCGGGTATCGCTGATCGTCGCAGAAATGTCAGGACCTTTTTTTGATCGCTGGTCTCCCGCTGACAGGCACGCATCGCTGCGTGTGACAGGCGGGAGACCAGCGATCCGCTGGTAACCAAGGTACACAGCGGGTTTCCAGGCACCGCGCAGCGCTTGGAAACCCGCTATGTACCTTGGATACCAGCTCCCTGCATCAGGGCGCTGGTATCCAAGGTACACAGCGGGTTTCTAGGCACAGCCCCGCGCCTGGAAACCCGCTGTGTACCTTGGTTACCAGCGGATCGCTGGTCTCCCGCCTGTCACACGCAGCGATGTGTGCCTGTCAGCGGGAAACCAGCGATCAAAGGTCCTGACATTTCAGCGACGATCAGCGATACCCGGCAGGGGGGCTGATCGTCGCTGAATGTCACACACAGCGATATCGCTGGTGAGCTCGCTGCTGCGTCACAAAACTAGTGACTCAGCAGCGATCTCGGTAGCGATATCGCTATGTGAGACGGGCCCTTAAGTGGAAAGCTTAATTGATTGCTTTCCACTTTCACTTCAGGTCAGCCAGGGACACAATCAGTGACGTCAGAGGGAACTGATTAACAAAAATAGGGGTTCCCTTCGAAAAAAAAATGGCGTGGGGTCCCCCCTATTTTTGTTAACCAGCCAGATGAAGCAGACCGCTGAGGCCTGGATTTTCAGGCTGTTAAGGAGCCAAGATCCATGGACCTTGCCAGCCTGATAATACCAGGCCACAGCAGTCTGCATATCTTGGCTGATTAACAAAAATAGGGGATCCCCTCGAAAAAAATTGGCGTGGAGTCCCCCCTATTTTTGTTAACCAGCCAGATGAAGCAGACCGCTGAGGCCTGGATTTTCAGGCTGTTAAGGAGCCAAGATCCATGGACCTTGCCAGCCTGATAATACCAGGCCACAGCAGTCTGCATATCTTGGCTGATTAACAAAAATAGGGGATCCCCTCGAAAAAAATTGGCGTGGGGTCCCCCCTATTTTTGTTAACCAGCCAGATGAAGCAGACCGCTGAGGCCTGGATTTTCAGGCTGTTAAGGAGCCAAGATCCATGGACCTTGCCAGCCTGATAATACCAGGCCACAGCAGTCTGCATATCTTGGCTGATTAACAAAAATAGGGGATCCCCTCGAAAAAAATTGGCGTGGGGTCCCCCCTATTTTTGTTAACCAGCCAGATGAAGCAGACCGCTGAGGCCTGGTTTTTCAGGCTGGTAAGGATCCAATATCCATGGACCTTGCAAGCCTGATAATACCAGGCCACAGCAGTCTGCTTAGCTTGGCTGGTTAACAAAAATAGGGGATCCCCTCGAAAAAAAAACGGCGTGGGGATCCCCCCTATTTTTGTTAACCAGCCAAGTAAAATGCAGACTGCTGCGGCCTGGTATTAAAAGACTGTCAAGGCCCATGGATTTTGGCCCTCAACAGCCTGATAATACCAGGCTACAGCAGCCCCACATTTGGCGCATCAAAAGATGTGCCAATTGTGGCACTTTAACCCGGCTCTTCCCACTTGCCCTGTAGCGGTGGCAAGCGGGGTAATAAGGGGTTATTGTCACCGTTGATTGCACGGTGACAATAAGCCCGGTTAATAATGGAGAGGTGTCAATAAGACACCGATCCATTATTAATCCCAAAGTTATTAAATGTATAAAAAAAAGACAATGCAAGAAAAAAGTATTTTAATGAAATAAAAGAGACAACACAGTTTTTCATTTCTTTTATTACCACTCATTCCTGCGACGCCATCGATCTCCTGTAAAAAAAGAAAAAAAACAAAACCAACAGTATACCACCTGTCCGACGCAGTCCATAGTAACGATTGTCCCACGACGATCCAACTCTGCTACATCGCAATGACAGGCAGAGCCTGTCATCGCGACGCAGCACAGCTGATTACCTGCTTCCCCGGCGGTGACGTCATCGGACTGACTGCTTTAACGGCCGCGATTACCCAGCAGTCACTGCAGTTATCGCGAGAAACTGCATGTGACCGCCGGGAAAGAAGATTGCGGCCATGAAGCAGTGCAGGACGTGACCGCCGGAGATCTTCTGCCAGGTAAGTGCAGCTGACTCCTGACAGACCCGACAGACGGACACTGACAGTGACAGTGACAATCCCGATTCCGGTATCCGATAAGACGAAAATATCGGAACTCGGAATCGGAATTCCGATACAGCTAATATCGGCCGATACCCGATATTTGCAGTATCGGAATGCTCAACACTACTCTGTACCATAATTCCTCTGCAAACATGGATTCACCAAACAGCAGGTTTCCAGAGTCCAAAAGTGTTCCAAGGCTCCTCAGTAGGGAATAGCTGGAGTACAAGTCCAAGGTTTCCAGAAGTCAGGTCACAGACTGACTGAGGCTTGATTCAGGAGCACTGATTGTTCAGCTGAGGCTGCTTAAGAAGCAAGAGGGAAGAATCAGGGCGGGAACATGAAAACTGAAACTCCATATTAACTGAGGGCAAGAGCTGCAGAAAGACAGAAAGCAAAATGGCCGACGGAAAACTGAGTTTCAAGGAACATGTCAACAGAGACAAAAAACCTTACATTACTCCCCCCTTAGGGGCAACCTCCGGATGACCTCAGACCAGGCTTGTAAGGGTACCTCTGATGAAACTGGCGGAGCAGGCGAGGAGCATTTACATTATTGACTGGTTCCCATGAGTTGTCCTCCACTGGGTAGCCCTGCCATTTAATCAAATATTGCAACAGATTTCTGTACAACCTGGAATCTAGAATCCTTTCCACCATAAATTCTTCCTGACCATCGACCAGCACTGGGTCAGGGCAAGGAGAAGAACGTCCAGGAAACGTATTGGGTGTTGCAGCCTTTAGTAGGGATACATGAAAGACAGGGTGGATTCTCATAGTTCTGGGCAGTTGAAGACGACAAGCAACAGCACTTATAATCTTATTGATCTTATAAGGTCCAATGTACTTATGTCCCAATTTAGACGATGGAATCTTTAATTTAAGATTTCTGGTTGACAGCCAGACCAAATCTCCTACCTTGAAAGCTGGTGCAGGTTTACGAAATTTATCTGCTGCTTTCTTGTACCTTTCCTGAGCCAATTCTAGATTTTCCTTTAGAAGATCCATATTCTTTTGTAAAGAAGTGATTCTTTCAGCCACTGCCGGCAAGGGCGTATCTATGGGAAATCGAGGAAGAATGTTAGGATGATAACCTAGATTGGAGTAAAAAGGAGACTGCTTAGTGGAGGCGCTCTGAGAGTTGTTATAAGAGAACTCAGCCAGTGGAAGTAGATCCACCCAATCATCCTGTAGGTGGCAGATAAAACAGCGGAGATACTGCTCCAGGGTCTGATTGGTTCGTTCTGTCTGTCCATTAGTCTGGGATGAAAAGCAGAAGAAAGGTTTACTTTAATGTCCAATGCTGCACAGAAATTTTGCCAAAACCTTGAAGTGAATTGCACCCCTCGATCCGAAATGACCTCATCCGGTACTCCATGTAAGCGAAACACATTCTTAATCATCAAGTCTGATGTCTGTTTTGCAGTGGGTAAGCCGACACAAGGGATAAAATGAGCTGCCTTTGTTAGACGGTCAACCACCACTAGAATGGTGTTCTTCCCTTGAGAGGTTGGTAACTCCACAATGAAGTCCATAGAAATGGATCCCCACGGGCGGACGGGGTGGGAAGAGGTTGCAACAGACCAGTTGGTGAGGAGCGAGGTGTTTTGCATCTTGCACAGACTTCACATGAAGTGACATAGTTTAAGACATCTTTCCTGTAAGTGGGCCACCAAAAGAAACGAGAAAGAAATTCTTGTGTCTTTAGAATTCCCCTATGCCCGGCTATCTTGGAATCGTGGATGAGTTGCAATACTCTCAATCTGACTGTTTCAGGTATATACAGACGTCCCTGAATCCACACACCATTCTTAAAGACAAGACTTACGTCCCTTGGGGTTGAGCCAACAAAGAATCCGCATGATATGCTTCCTTGATGTCCTTAAGTAGGTCTTGATTATGAATCACTCCCAGGAATCTAGAGTCAGGAAGAATAGTCTTAGGAGGAGTAAGTGGACGTGTCTCTGCTGAATGAATCCTAGAGAGTGCATCAGCCTTTCTATTGCGCGATCCTGGTCTATAAGAAATGACAAAATTAAATTGGTTTAGGAAAAGATTCCAGCGAGCCTGGCGAGGAGTCAGGCACTTAGCTGACCTGATAAATTCAAGGTTACGATGGTCTGTCAGGACGACTATTTGCTGTGCAGCTCCCTGAAGAAGGTGTCTCCATTCCTTGAAGGCGGCAATAATGGCCAACAATTCTCTATTGCCCACATCGTAGTTCCTCTCAGCCGAAGACAACTGCTGGGAAAAGAAGGCACAGGGATGCAAGACATTCTTCTCACCTGTTCTCTGAGAGAGTATAGCTCCAACGGCACAGTCTGAAGCATCCACCTCTATTATGAAGGCAAGCTCGGGGTTGGGATGTACTAAGATAGGTGCGGTGGTAAATTTATCCTTTAAACAGGAAAATGCTTCCTGAGCTTGCGGGGTCCAGGAGAACCTAGACTGTTTCCGGGTAAGTTGGGTGATAGGTGACACTACCTCAGAAAAATTCTTAATGAAACGTCTATAGAAGTTGGCAAACCCGATGAAACGCTGCACCTCCTTCACATTTCTAGGAATTGGCCAATCCTTGATGGCTTGGGTCTTGCTTCCATCCATACTAATCCCTTGCGTAGATAGTACATACCCCAGAAATTGAATTTCGGTCCTATGGAATTCACATTTTTCAAGTTTGATGTAGAGATGGTTTTGTCTTAGGCATTCTAAGACCATTCTCACATGTCCATGATGTTCCTCTGTGGAGTTAGAAAAAATTAGAATATCATCCAGATAAATCACCACAAATGTATCTAGGAGATCCCTGAAGATATCATTCACGAAATGTTGGAAAGTGGCTGGGGCGGTACTCAGACCAAAAGGCATAACTAGATATTCAAAGTGTCCATAGCGTGACCTGAAAGCAGTCTTCCATTCATCCCCAGGTCTAATACGGACCAAGTTATAGGCCCCACGGAGATCCAGTTTAGAGAAAATTTTGGCATGCCGCACTCTCTCCAACAACTCAGGGATTAAAGGCAATGGATAACGGTTTCTAATAGTAACCTTATTGAGTTCCCTATAGTCTATGCAGGGTCTCAGAGATCCATCTTTCTTATTCACAAAGAAGATGGGTGCACCTGCGGGAGATGAAGAGGGGCGTATGAAGCCCTTGGCTAAATTTTCGTCTATATAATCCTTCAAAGCTTTTAGCTCGGGCCCCGCTAGGGGGTAGATCTTACCAAAAGGTATCTCGGCTCCAGGCAATAATTCAATTGGACAATCATATGGACGGTGAGGAGGAAGCTGATCAGCGTTCTTCTTGTCACATAAATCCACATAGTCCTGGTATACAGCTGGTAGTTCAGGGACTGACATGGTTCCTTTAGGAACAGAGCAAGCTGAAACTCCTTGACTCATCTGTTTCTCCAGAAAGTGTAATTCCTTGGTCTCCCAGTTAATCGTAGGATTCTGCGCCTGCAGCCATGGTAGCCCTAGAATAATGGGAAAGTGGGGATAAGAGATAAGCAAAAAAGACATTTTCTCCTGATGATCTTTACCCATAAGGACCCTCAAAGGCTCTGTTTCTTGATCCACTGGTCCAGAAGTCAGTAGAGAGCCATCCACAGTCTCCATCTGTACTGGAGTAGCCTTCTTCACTGAACGTATCCCCTGTTTCAGAGCAAAGGAGAGATCCATAAAATTTCCACTTGCTCCTGAGTCGATCATAGCAGAGCTAGACACCCAGACTGAGTCAACCCAGAGTTTGATGGAAAGGAAGCAATGAGAACTGTTTCTTTTACAACTCAGCTGGGACACCGCTGAGGAAACTTGAAAAATTGCAGCGTTTATACCGTCATCGTCCCCAGAACTAACAGAGTTTAAGTCCGAGAAATCAAGATCTCTTGCAGCAGATCTCTCTGGAGCCTGAGGCTCGGACATGACAGAGCTCCTCTTGCAACACTCACAGTGAATGACTGCTGCAGTAGTCTTACGAGAACGGCTGGGGCAGTTTATAATGAAGTGCCCTGACTTACCACAGTAGAAACATAGATTTTCCTTTATACGATGTTCTTTGCGTGCATCACTAACCCGTCTTTGTAAAGAGTCCACCTGCATGGGTTCAGGTTCTGGTTCCCTTGTGATCCTACTCAAAGGTTCCTTAGCTGAGGAGGGAGGTAGTAAAAGGTTAGTGCGATTATTTTCGAACCATCTCTCTTGTCTGCGTTCAGTCAGACGAGCATCAATACGGATACAATAGTTAATAAAGTCACCTAACGCAGTGGGAGGGTCGGCACGAGCAAGTTCATCCTTAATCAGTGGAGACAACCCTTTCCGAAAAATAGATTTTTTAGCGGAAGTGTCCCAAGTGGTATCAAGAGCCCATCTCCTGAAATCCAGGGCATATTCGGTTACTGAACGCTTACCTTGGCGCAAAGTTAACATGGCTGCTTCAGCTGTTGCACCTCGATTGGGGTCATCAAACACCTGCCCCATGGCTGAAATAAAAGCATCAAGGTGATTCAAACAATCATCCTCAGTCTCAATCAGAGGGTTTGCCCACATCAAAGCCTTATTGGTAAGCAACATGATTATAGTAAGCACTTTGGATCGTTCAGTGGGAAATTGTGAAGCATGTGCAGAGAAAAATAAATTGCATTGATTAATAAATCCCTGAATTTCTAATGTTCACCGCCAAAACGAAAAGGAGGTAATTTGGGGATCCCAGAACTCGGGGTTATGACAGGAGCCTGGGCTCGTTCCTCTAGAGCCTCAATCCTGGCTCGCAATTCCTGGGTAGTCTGTCCAAACACTTGCAAATTATGATTATTGAGGTCCTGTAGGCTTGCAAAACGGGTTTTTAAAGTCTGTACATCTGAAAGGATTCTATCAGTCACTCCGCAAAAGTTCCTTTATGCGGGCCTCCATCTTCCAGATCTTTTAAGGCAGAAGTGCTGGAAGGAGAAGAGGAAAGGAAAAAAAAAAAAAACAATAGTGTTTACCTGTGGTAACACTGCAGAGTAAAATTTTAAGGGAATGCGCTCACCTGGAATGGTTGTGAGAAGTCACAACCACTGTCATCACAGAAGGTATTAAACGGACATCTGATATCCACAGTCACAGCAGACACGGCTTTCCCAGACCCAGCAGACACTAAACATTGGCTCCTGAATCTTGTCATGTATAGTGTACAGTTCCTATAGCATCTTGTGCTTGGGTGCGAGGAAAACACAGGAGACACAGGTTGATATGAAATGACTTGTATTACTTTATACAAGCATGCTGAAAAGTTCACACAGTTTGCAGGAACAGCGACAGGAGACACAGCAGGCCAGAGTAACTTCAAGCACTACAATAAATCTCCAAAGCAGGTTCAGGATCTCTTCTCTGTACCGTAATTCCTCTGCAAACATGGATTCACCAAACAGCAGGTTTCCAGAGTCCAAAAGTGTTCCAAGGCTCCTCAGTAGGGAATAGCTGGAGTACAAGTCCAAGGTTTCCAGAAGTCAGGTCACAGACTGACTGAGGCTTGATTCAGGAGCACTGATTGTTCAGCTGAGACTGCTTAAGAAGCAAGAGGGAAGAATCAGGGCGGGAACATGAAAACTGGAAACTCCATATTAACTGAGGGCAAGAGCTGCAGAAAGACAGAAAGCAAAATGGCCGACGGAAAACTGAGTTTCAAGGAACATGTCAACAGAGACAAAAAACCTTACAGTGGGAGTCTGAGCTTGCTTGGAGTGAGATCCCGGGTAAGTCTTGGACTGCATAGCACGCCGCACCTGGCCTTTCATACTTTCTTGAGCAACCCCCCCTATTCCTGGCCTTTGGGTCAGGAAGGGGAATTTTTAAAAATCCGGTCGATGGTCCGATCAGCTTTGGGCTGAGAAACCAACACGAAACAGAGCTCCCAGCTCCACGGGTGAGTGTCTGGTTGGACTCTGGAAGCACGAAAACAGCTCTCCCCTCGGCCTCAGATAGGGAGAGTATCGAAGATCCATGACCCTTGCCGTGGCCTTCTGGCTCGGAGGGACAGGAATGGTTTATTGGGGACCCTGTCCTTTGGGTAGAGTCTTCATTAATCCTCACCTTCTGCGCTGTTTTGGTGTGACTTCGGTCACATTTTTCAGAGCCTTGGATGTTGCTTCAATCAAAAAATCTGTTCATATCAGTTTAATATCTGATACATCCCCTATCTGGAGAAAATTTTTTTTTTTTTTAAAAGTCAGATAAATTTTTATTGAATTTTTCAACATACAACAAAAGACACATAGACCACATATCAATTAGCAAGTATCTTATTATATTAATCAACAGATTTAAGCTGAAAACGGCAATCTGTACACTCATGTGCAAATAAAAATTATGAAAAATAAGTCCCAAGTCTCAAAGTTCTTTAGTTTTCACCTGAAACAGGAAGGACATTATGGAAACAGGTTTTATACACATAACTCCAAGGACCTTAATCGGACATATCTCGCTTGACACAAGTAAAAACCCCAGCACCCTCAAGTAAGGACATAATATCCATGCCTTGGTGAATTTTCCAGTCCTTCCATATTTTACAGAATTTATGCAGGGCTCTCCTCTTTTGTTATATTCCTTCTTCCAGACATTGGGGACCATATATTGAATGGATTTTAGAACAGGGAGATGGAAAAAGAGCTTGCTCTGCCCACTACATGCATTGACCTTATATTGCAGCACCTACAGGACCGGTGCACCCCTTCCCTAATCTGGTTTCCAAAAACAGATTGAATTGAAATCAATCCAAGTTGTGATTTCAGTCTGTTATTTGAATTATTTTTTTGCTCTTTTTTTCCCTTCGTTTTTCAGGTTCAAAGATGCACGTTTCAGATACAAACGCATTTTGGTTGAACTTGATCAACTTTGCAGTATCTTGTGTGCGCATTGTTTTCACCTGTGTAAAGCATTGTATTTTATTGTATTCAATTTGTAATGTCATTTATGTAATCAATAAATCTATCTAACAAGGGTATTGCTGTTTGCTACAGGTGTGATAAGCTGAAATAATGTATTTGGACTTTGGTACATTGTGTCACGTTACTGGCGATACAGGACTGGAAGTCAGTGGCTGGAGCAGAAGTGTGCAGGTGAGCGGACCAAGGAAGGACTTCTGGAAGTGCCGTATATGGCAGTGGTGGTTCACTATGTTGGCAGAGATAGGAAGATGTCAGCAGAACACCTTCCAGATCAGGAGCTCAGATAATGCTTCACTCAGTTAGACTGAGCACCACAATATACTCAGCAACAGGAAGCTGCACAGGGCCAGGTATATATAGCAGGTCCAATCAGTCTTAACCAGGGCGAGAACAATCAGCAGGGCAGGTGATGATCTCTATCCAATCAGTCTCAATCAGGGAGGGAACAATCAGCAGGGCAGGTGATGATCTTTATCCAAGACGAAGTTCATATGGTTTCAGGCTGAAGTTATTCAAGTTCCGAAATAGCTCCACAGCAAGGGAACAGCCCAGCAAGCCATGGTTCACAGGTTCAAATCCTAACAATACTCCCCTCTTAACGGCAGCCTCTGGACGCAACTTGTCCAGGTTTTGCAGGATACCGCTGGTGAAATTGTCTAATCAAACGAGGAGCATTGATGTTGCTTACTGGTTCCCATGAATTTTCTTCCGTGTCGTAGCCCTGCCATTTGATTAAATATTGCAAACGATTTCTGTGTATTCGGGAATCCAAGATCTTTTCCACCACAAACTGCTCCTGTCCGTCCACTTCAATTGCATCGGGAGGCGAAGGGGATCGTTCTGGAAATGGATTGGCTGTGGCGGCTTTCAACAACGACACATGAAACACAGGATGAATCTTCATTGATGTTGGTAGCTGTAGACGTACGGCCAATGGACTCACAATCTTACTGATTTTGTATGGTCCCACAAATTTTTGTCCTAATTTAGGAGAAGGAATCTTCAATTTCAAATTCTTAGTGGATAACCACACTGGATCTCCAATCCTAAACGTGGGAGTGGGTCTCCGATACCTGTCGGCCGCTTTTTTATATTTCTCCTGAGCTTCCTTTAGAGTGTCTTTCAGAACATTCAGATTTTGCTGTAGCAGAGAGATTCTTTCTGCGACTGCTGGTATTAATGGTGCCACAGGATTTTTGGGAAGGATGTTTGGGTGATATCCCAGATTTGCAAAAAATGGCGTCTGTTTCGTAGAGGCATTCTGTGAATTATTATATGAAAATTCCGCAAATGGCAGCAGATCCACCCAGTCGTCTTGCAGATGGCAAATATAACAACGAAGATACTGCTCCAGTGTCTGATTTGTACGTTCTGTCTGGCCGTTAGATTGCGGATGGTAAGCGGTTGACAATCGTACTTTGATGTCTAGCGCTGAGCATAAACTGCGCCAAAATTTAGATGTAAATTGCACACCTCGATCTGAAACGACTTCATCCGGCACTCCGTGGAGGCGAAAAACATTGCAAATTATCAGATCAGCTGTATCTTTTGCTGAAGGTAGACCTGAACACGGGATGAAATGCGCTGCTTTTGTAAGTCGATCCACTACTACCAGAATGGATGTCTTTCCCTTGGACTCTGGTAGATCTACAATAAAGTCCATTGAAATTGATCCCCATGGTCGTGTTGGGATGGCGAGAGGCTGCAATAGTCCCATAGGGGATGCACGTGGAGTCTTATATCTGGCACAGATGTCACAGGAATTAACATACTTCTTCACGTCTTCTTGAAAGTTCGGCCACCAAAAGAAACGTGACAAAAACTCCTGCGTTTTCTGTGTCCCTTTGTGTCCTGCAATTTTAGAATCGTGCACTAGTTGTAGGACTCTTAACCAAGCTGCTTCTGGTACATATAGTCGTCGACCATCAGTCCATACTTGATTTTTAAAAAACAGATGCACGTCCCCTGATGGACGTGATAGAAACGAGTCTGTTTCGTATGCTGCCTTCAAATCTTCCAGCAAATCTCCATCATGTATACTCCCAAGATCTTAGTATCTGCCACAATGGGTTTGGGTGTTGTTACAAGGTTAGCTTCGCTTGAAAACATTCTGGATAATGCGTCTGCTTTATTGTTATGGGAGCCTGGTCGATATGAAATTACAAAATTGAATTGATTCAAAAACAGACTCCAACGAGTCTGCCGAGGAGAGAGGCATTTTGCAGACCTGATAAACTCTAGATTGCGATGATCGGTCAACACCAAAATTTGTTGTGCAGCCCCTTGGAGATGATGTCTCCACTCTTTGAATGCTGATATGATGGCAAGCAATTCTTTATTTCCCACATCATAGTTCTTTTCGGCTACAGACATACGTTGTGAGAAAAATGCACATGGATGCAGCAACTTCTTTTCCCCTGTCCTCTGAGAAAGGATAGCGCCGACCGCACAGTCTGAAGCATCCACCTCGATGATAAAAGCCAATTCAGGGTCAGGATGGCGTAATATGGGAGCCGTTGTGAATTTCGTTTTTAAACGAGAGAACGCTTCTTGCGCTTGGGGTGTCCAGATGAATTTTGCTTTTTTTTTTGTTAATTGCGTGATGGGTAGCACGATTTCTGAAAAATTCTTAATAAAGCATCTGTAAAAGTTGGCGAACCCCACAAAACGCTGAACTTCTTTCACATTTTTAGGGATAGGCCACTCGGTGATAGCTTGCATTTTCTTATCATCCATCCGTAATCCTTGAGGTGAAATGACGTATCCCAAGAACTGAATCTCTTCTCGATGGAATTCACATTTTTCTAATTTAATATATAATGAATTCTCCCTTAACCGTTGTAGCACTTGTCTTACGTGCGTCTGATGTTCCTCCATAGAGTTTGAAAAGATCAGGATGTCATCTAGATAAACGACCATGAACTGATCCAACAGGTCTCGGAAAATATCATTTGCCAGGTGCTGGAAGGTAGCTGGAGCATTAGCGAGTCCGAAGGGCATCACTAGACTTTCAAAGTGTCCGTATCGGGTACGAAAGGCCGTTTTCCATTCATCTCCAGGCTTTATACGTACTAAATTGTATGCCCCACGTAAATCTAACTTAGTGAAGATCTTCGCACTTTGTACTCTTTCTAGGAGTTCCGGGATCAACGGTAGAGGATAACGTTTTTTTACAGTGACTTTATTAAGCTCCCTGTAGTCCACTACTGGGCGTAATGTTCCATCCTTCTTCTTGACAAAGAATATAGGGGCTCCAGCGGGCGAGGATGATGGACGAATAAATTTTTTGCTTAGGTTTTCATCAATAAATTCTTTGAGAGCCTTCAGTTCAGGATCCGCTAAAGGGTAGATAGTTCCAAACGGTATAGCCGCCCCCGGGAGTAGTTCTATTGGGCAGTCGTATGGTCGATGCGGGGGAAGTGTATCCGCTCCCTTCTTGTCACAGACATCCAAGAAATCTTCGTACACCGCTGGTAGCTGAGGCAATTCTGGATTCTGAACTGCTTCTAATGTGGATTCGCTTGGAACCTCCGTCTGAACTTCCTTTTCGGGGAAACTGATCTTTTTCATCTCCCAATCGATGATAGGATTGTGCTTCTGCAGCCAGGGCAAACCTAAAATGATGGGAAAATGTGGAGAAGAAATAATTAGGAATGTCAACATCTCACGATGCTGCGGCTCAATATAGATCTCCAAAGGTCCTGTCTCATGATCCACTGGCCCCGAATTCAGTGGAGATCCATCTACCGTCTCCATCACAATAGGTGAACGTCTTTTCTGCATATCTATGCCATGATTTTGAGCAAATGCAGAATCCATGATCCCAGTGATCCACTGGGAGTTAACCTTCAGTTTGATAGTTACAAAATAGTGGGATTCACGGCTCTCCTTCCTGGTAGGTGGAACTATGGATGATATGGACTGGATCTCATCTTTAGCATAATCAGTCTCTGAGACGAAAGACTCCTCGTCGGAAGAATCAGGATCCATTATAGCCGCCACCATTTTTCTTGAACGGTTTGTGGGACGACTTGGACAGTTAATAAGAAAATGTCCTGCTTCCCCGCAGTACAGACATAGATTCTCTTTAAATCTCTGTTCTCTTCGTTCTGCACTCGCTCGTCTCTGGATCGCATCCACTTGCATTGGCTCTAGTTCTGTATCTCGGACATTCCGGCTAGGCACTTCTTTAGTGACCGATGGCAGGGAGGAGTTATAAGAGTTAGTTGAACGATTCATGGAGGTCCACTTCTCTTGTCATCGTTCAGACAGACGGGTGTCCACCCGGATGCAATGCTTGATGAAATCATCCAGATCCGAAGGGGTCTCTCCACGGGCAAGTTCGTCCTTTACTGCACTAGAAAGTCCTCTTTTAAAGAAAGATACTTTTGCTGCATTATTCCATTCAGTGTCAACGGCCCACCTCCTATACTCCATAGCATACTCTGCGACGGGGCGTTTGCCTTGTCGTAATGCCAGCAACGTTGATTCAGCAGTAGCTGCACGGTTTGGGTCATCAAACATCTGCTGCATCGCTCGAATAAACTCGTTCAGATTGTCTAAACGTGCGTCCCGAGTCTCAATCAGAGGATTAGCCCAAACGATTGCTTTGTGGGTTAACAGCATAATGATGCATAGCACCTTTGACCTATCAGTCGGAAACTGATTAGCATGTGTATCGAAGAACAGGTAACATTGATTCAAAAATTGACGAAATTTATCTCGATCACCGCCAAAACGAAAAGGTGATAGCTTGGGGGGCGTGGCAGATGCTGAGGCGGAAGCTTGTCCTTCTTGCTGGGTAATTCGAGCAGTCAACACTTGTACTGCATTCTGCAGATCTTGGATAGCTTGTTGGTGGTTCTGGACATTATGATCGCTTTGTGCAATAAATGCGTCCATCCGTGCTTTTCCATTCACCTGTTCGGTGTGCAAACTGGACATTGCACCCTGCAGTTTTCTGACACGTGTTTCCAAAGTTTCTGCTCCAGCGGCCTCCATTTTTGAGAGGTTGAGTATTCTGTCACGTTACTGGCGATACAGGACTGGAAGTCAGTGGCCGGAGCAGAAGTGTGCAGGTGAGCGGACCAAGGAAGGACTTCTGGAAGTGCCGTATATGGCGGTGGTGGTTCACTATGTTGGCAGAGGCCGGAGCCCGCCCGAGCACGGGCCGGCCGAGATCACACACAAGCACCAAGTCCGTTTAGATGAATAGAGTTGGAGGTAGGAACAGCAGGGTTTCCACAAGAGATTGTAACGGGTCTGGGAGGCGGAACCTCTGAGCTATTATACAAGGAGCGGGTGGCGCCCGGGGAAGACGGACAGGAAGTCACGGCAAGTGACCGGGGCAGTCTCTGGACAGACAGGCAGGAGGTCACGGCAAGTGACCGGGGCAGTCTCTGGATAGACAGGCAGGTAGTCACGGCAAGTGACCGGGGAAGTCTCTGGATAGACAGGCAGGAAGTCACGGCAAGTGACCGGGGCAGTCTCTGGATAGACAGGCAGGTAGTCACGGCAAGTGACCGGGGCAGTCTCTGGATAGACAGGCAGATAGTCACGGCAAGTGACCAGGGCAGTCTCTGGATAGACAGGCAGGAAGTCACGGCAAGTGACCGGGGCAGTCTCTGGACAGACAGGCAGGAGGTCACGGCAAGTGACCGGGGCAGTCTCTGGATAGACAGGCAGGTAGTCACGGCAAGTGACCGGGGCAGTCTCTGGATAGACAGGCAGGTAGTCACGGCAAGTGACCGGGGCAGTCTCTGGATAGACAGGCAGGTATGACCTGTGATGGTTGAGCCTCCCGGTAGGCTAGCAGGCAGATGATAGATGTGCATCCTCAGATAAACGGGCTGACTGGTCCATAGACAGACTGACAGGTGATGGTGGACAGACTGTCGGACGTTGACGCCTCCAGGTAGGCTAGCAGACTGGTAACCGGTGAACATCAGCAGATATACGGGCAGGCTGGTCCATAGACAGACTGGCAGGTGATGGCGGGCAGACTGTCGGACGGTGGAGCCTCCAGGTAGGCTAGCGGACAGGTAGCAGACAGCAAACTGGCAGGAAACAGGCAGGTAACTGGTAACGGAACCTGAGGGCTGAAGCAGAGTAGTGAACAGTGCAACAACATTGCTCGGGCACCTCCATTAAGGAGGAGGTGCTTTATATAAGGTGGAATCCTCCGGCATTGGCCGGGGACCTTTTTTGAAAGATGCGCGTGGCCCCTTTAAGAGCGGGGTAGTGCACGTGCGCGCGCCCTAAGCCAGTGGCAGGGAAGGAGCGCGCAGCCCCAGCAGGGCGGAAGGAGGACGCCGAGCGAGGGTAAGGGGAGCGACGTCCCTGCCTGGCAGAGGACGCTGGCGCAGGGGAACAGCGTCCCTGCCTGGCAGAGGACAGGGACGCTGGCGCAGGGGAACAGCGTCCCTGCCTGGCAGAGGACAGGGACGCTGGCGCCGGCGCTACAGAGATAGGAAGATGTCAGCAGAACACCTTCCAGATCAGGAGCTCAGATAATGCTTCACTCAGTTAGACTGAGCACCACAATATACTCAGCAACAGGAAGCTGCACAGGGCCAGGTATATATAGCAGGTCCAATCAGTCTTAATCAGGGCGAGAACAATCAGCAGGGCAGGTGATTATCTCTATCCAATCAGTCTCAATCAGGGAGGGAACAATCAGCAGGGCAGGTGATGATCTTTATCCAAGACGAAGTTCATATGGTTTCAGGCTGAAGTTATTCAAGTTCCGAAATAGCTCCACAGCAAGGGAACAGCCCAGCAAGCCATGGTTCACAGGTTCAAATCCTAACACATTGTTGCACACACACCACCTACCTAATGAGCCCCCTTGCCATCAGTACCTAATGTTTTAGACCGGTTTCACACGTCAGTGGCTCCGGTACGTGTAGCTACAGTTTCCTCACGTACCGGAGACACTGACACACGTAGACACATTAAAATCAATGTGTCTCTGCACATGTCAGCATGTTTTCACAGACCGTGTGTCCGTGTGGAAAACACGGAGACATGTCAGTGTTCATGGGAGCGCACGGTCCGCAAAAATGCTGAACACGTGCACACGGAGAACTGTTCACACAGTCCTCCGTGCACACGTACAGCACAGACAGCTACAGTAAGAGCTGTCCCCTGCCTGTGGTGCTGAAGCTCCCTGTCATTATTCTCCCTGCTATCCCGGCAACAGCGAACAGGGAGAATCAATGAAAAACCCGACGTGGGATCCCCCTTAGGTTTTCAACCAACCTGGCAAAACTATACAGCTGGGGGCTGCTATTCTCAGGATGGAAAGGGGCCATGATTATGGGACCCCCAGCCTAAAAACAGCAGCCTGCAGGTGCCCAGAAAAGGCGCATCTATTAGATGCGCCTATTCTGGAGCTTTGTCGGGTTCTTCCCTTTCTGACGCTATGATTTCTTTTGTGAGACATTGTCACCCTCTTGTGGAGCACTGACGTCTTAACTTTATGTATGTGGATTAAATAAAAAAAACAAAAATGTTTGGCCTTTGGTGTTGGTTTAACCTCCTCAGACCCAGAAGTCCCAGAACCAAGAAACCGTTGTACACTACAGTGTACGCGAGGTCTAAGGAGGATACATATGCTGCCTATCTTTGTCTGTCTGAGTGTCCTAATGGTTTGTAGCCAGCCAGGTGCACTGCCTGCAGTAGATAGAATGTGTGAATGGAACACTGCACATGTCATAATGGGCCCTTGGCCATTATCTGGCTGCCCAGTGTCAGCCATCTTTAGTCTCCTGAAGAAGCTGCTTGTTTGTTTGTTTATTGTTCCTCCTCCCTCCTCCTGGTGTTGAGGCGCATGGGAACAACAGGGGTGAGGGAGGGTGTGTTAAAATAGGTGGAGTTATGCAGATTAAAAACGCATGGATTGCAGCTAGAACAAGCAGCAGAACTGTTGTTTTTAAGGTATCCAGGTAGGCAGAAGCAGCAGGCGGAACTGATGAGAGGTATCACCGCTTTGCCTCTGTTCCAGTTTGAGCATAGAACTCTGACTATTCATATGTACAATCCTTTTGTAAAAGAGGAAGATATAAGAGCATATCTAAGGAAGTTTTGCTCAGTTGTTTGCTCAGATGATTAGTTTCTTTTGGGGCTTGGAATGGCAAGAGACTGTACCAAGTCGTTTTCAAAAAAGTCCCTGATGGGAGGGAGTGTATCTATGCCTCCTCCAATGGTTTTTATAAAGCGGGATAGTTTTTTTTTTTTTTTTCCCATATGCCACCATTTTGTAAAACATGCCAAACATATGGTCATATAGTTGAAGACTATGTATTATGTAAAGAATGCCTGAATGAAATGCATCAAACTGCTATGTGTCCAAAGAGGCATGGAGGTACTGCGGGGACTCGGGCAGATAATATACAAGAAGTGGCAATGATGGAAGCCCTCTTTCTATGAGTAACAAGAAGAGAAGAGAGAAAAAAGAAGAAAGGAAGAAAGATGAAAGGAAGAAAGTAGATAAGAAGAATGAAGAAAGAAGAATAAAGAAAAGAAGAAAGAAGAGGAGAGAAGAAGGGAAGGGATGGGAGGCGTATTAGTGGAGGCACTGGGGTCTAACTTGGAGGAGAGCCCAGTAGTGGGGTGCCGCTGGCTGAGTCTCAGGAGTCATCTGATATTCCCTGTGTTCAAGAAGAGATGGATTTTGGACGAGAAACTTTAAAGAGAAGTACACAGGAGAAAGAATTTGAGGAGAAGGTGGAGGATATGAGTGGGAAAAAGGCTCGGGGTGGGTTTTCACTTTTTTTTATGTCTATGTCCCCCTCTACCGCCTCGGAGGCTCCCTAATAATTGATGAGGTGATATCTATGTCTGATGAGGGCAGTGGAAGCCCTGATGTAAATGTCAAGAGATGATTACCATATGTTTCCTGACTATTCAGGGGTAATTTATATAAACAAATAGCCTTATATGATTTTCTAAATAATGAAAAATATGATTTTGTTTTTTTACAAGAATGTAATTTACAAAGAAAGATGAGTTATGAGTGTTTACGTGGTATTTGGAAGGGTAATATGTTTTTTTCAGGTGGGAATGAATCAAAGAGTGATGGAGTGGGTTTCCTGTGTTCAAGAGAGTGGGAGGTGTTGGGACATGAGGAAATTTATGCTGGCCATTTTCTAAGAGTCAGTGTAAAAAAAGATGGGAAAAAATGTTGTTGTTTTTGCATATATGCTAATGTGGAGAAAAGTCAGAGGTTGCATCTCTTTGAAATTTTACAGCTTTCTTTTTACCAGGTACGGATCCTGTTTTAATTGGGAGTGATTTAAACTGCCAATTGAAAAAAGAATGGGTTGAGTCTGTATCATACCTTAAAAGTATTATTTTCTCTTTTAATCTAAAGGATGTATGGGCATTGGAAGGGAGTAAAAAAGAGTTTGAGGTCACATGGTCGGCTAGAGGGTGTTCGTCCAGGATTGACCATTTTTTTTTATTTCTGATGCTTTTAAATGCTCTTCTTTTAAAACAAGTAGTAATCCATTTTCTGATCATAAGTTTATGATATGCATTTTAATTTTAAATCCTTCTTATTGGAAGAAATCTTCAAATTGGAAGTTGAATACTTCCTTATTGCATGGTGAGGGTTTTAAAGAAGATTTTAGGTTAATTTATGAAAAAATAAAAAGTTGTAAGAAGGGTTTAAGTGTGTTATTGGTGAGATTTTATGAAGAGCAGGATTAAATCTTTTTTTATTAAATTGGGGGAAAAAAAAGCTGAGAGAAAATGATATTTTTATAATTCTTTAATTGCTAATCTACATTGTTTGTATATTTTTAAAGATAATGGTGTCAAAATGGATAAATTAATTAGTAGTGAAGCAAAAAAAATCAATAAGGCTCTTAAGGAAAAAGGAAAAGAGATTATTTTTAATTCTAGAGTGAAAGTTCTGGAGGAGGATGAGAAATGCACAAAATTTTTCCTTAAAAAAGTTTGTGGAAAGAGAGATTTTATTAAAGTTTTGGAGGGCGAGGCAAGTCCGGAAGGGAAAGCATCAAAGGCCATGACTTTTTATGATTAATTATTTTCCCGGAAAAAAGTTGACGCTTCATTGAAAAATCATTTTTTAGGATGTCTTGTTAAGTGTTTTAACCCCTTCACCCCAAGGGTGGTTTGCACGTTAATGACCGGGCCAATTTTTACAATTCTGACCACTGTCTCTTTATGAGGTTATAACTCTGGAACGCTTCAACGGATCTTCGCAATTCTGAGACTGTTTTCTCGTGACATATTGTACTTCACGTTAGAAGTAAAATTTCTTCGATATAACTTGCGTTTATTTTTGAAAAAAACACAAATATGGCGAAAATTTTTAAAATTTTGCAATTTTCAAACTTTGAATTTTTATTCCCTTAAAACAGAGAAATATGTCACATAAAATAGTTAAGAAATAACATTTCCACATGTCTACTTTACATCAGCACAATTTTGGAACCAAAATTTTTTTTTGTTAGGAAGTTATAAGGGTTAAAAGTTGACCAGCGATTTCTCATTTTACAACAAAATTTACAAAGCCATTTTTTTTAGGGACCACCTCTCATTTGAAGTCACTTTGAGGGGTCTATATGGCAGAAAATACCCAAAAGTGACACCATTCTAAAAACTGCACCCCTCAAGGTACTCAAAACCACATTAAAGAAGATTATTAACCCTTCAGGTGCTTCACAGGAACTAAAGCAACGTGGAAGGAAAAAATGAATATTTAACTTTTTAGCCACAAAAATGATCTTTTACAAACTTTTTTTTATTTTCACAAGGGTAAAAGGAGAAAATGGACAGATAAGGTTGTTATGCAATTTCTCCTGAGTACGCCAATACCCAATATGTGGGGGAAAACCACTGTTTGGGCACACGGCAGAGCTCGTAAGGGAAGGAGCGCCGTTTGACTTTTTCAAACTAAAATTGGCTGGAATTGAGATTGGACGCCATGTCGTGTTTGGAGAGCCCCTGATGCGCCTAAACAGTGGAAACCCCCACAAGTGACACCATTTTTGAAACTAGACCCCCTAAGGTACTTATCTAGATCTGTTGTGAGCACTTTGAACTCCCAAGTGTTTCACAAAAGCTTATAATGCCTGGGTGTGAAAAAAAAAAAAAACAATTTTCCACAAAAATGATTTTTTAGTCCCAAATTTTTGAATTTTCCCAAGGAAATTGGACCCCAAAAGTTGTTGTCCAATTTGTCCTGAGTACGCTGATACCCCATATGTGGGGGGGGGGGAACTGTTTGGGTGCACGGCAGGGCTTGGAAAGGAAGTAGTAACGTTTTGGAATGCAGACGTTGATGGGGGTCATGTTCCGTTTGCAGTGCCCCAGATGAGCCTAAACAGTGGAAACCGCCCACAAGTGACCCCATTTTGGAAACTATACCCCCTAAGGAACTTATTTAGATCTTTGGTGAGCACTTTGAACCCCAAAGTGCTTCACACAAGTTTATAATGCCCGGGCATGAAAATAAAAAATCCTATTTTTTTCCCACAAAAATTATATTTTAGTCACTAATTTTTTATTTTCTCAAGGGTAACAGGAGAAATTGGACCACATAAGTTGTTGTCCAATTTGTCCTGAGTACGCTGATACCCCATATGTGGGTGGGAACCACTGATTGGGCGCACGGCAGAGCTCGGAATGGAAGGAGCACCATTTGACTTTTTCCAACCAAAATTGGCTGGAATTGAGATTGGATGCCATGTTGCATTTGGAGAGCCCCTGATGTGCCTAAACAGTGGAAACCCCCACAAATGACCCTATTTTGGAAACTAGACCCCTAAGGAACTTTTCTAGATCTTTGGTGAGCAATTTGAACCCCAAGTGCTTCACACAAGTTTATAACGTAGAGCCGTAAAATTTAAAAATCATATTTTTTCCACAAAAATGATCTTTTCACCCCAATTTTTATTTTTCCAAGGGTAACAAGACTCCAAAAGTTATTGTGCAATTTGTCCTGAGTACGCTGATACCCCATATGTGGGGGTAAACCACTGTTTGGGTGCATGGCAGAGTTTGGAAGGGAAGGAGCGCCGTCTGACTTTTTCAACGCAGAATTGGCTGGACGCCATGTCGTGTTTGGAGAGCTCCTGATCTGCCTAAACAGTGGAAACCCCCATAAATGACGCCATTTTGGAAACTAGACCCCTCAAGGAACTTATCTAGATGTGTGGTGAGAACTTTTAACCCCCAGGTGTTTCACTAAAGTTTATAACGTACAGCCGTAAAATAAAAAATCCTTTTTTTTTTTACAAAAATGATTTTTTCGTCCCTAATATTTTATTTTCACAAGGGTAACAGAAGAAATTGGAACCCAAAAGTTGTTGTCCAATTTGTCCTGAGTACGCTGATACCCAATATGTGGGAGAAAACTACTGTATGGGCGCACGTCAGGGCTCGGAAGGGAAGTAGTGACGTTTTGGATTGCAGACTTTGATGGAATGGTCTGGGGGCGTCATGTCACATTTGGAGAGCCCCTGATGCACCTATACAGTGGAAACCCCCCACAAGTGACCCCATTTTGGCAAATAGACCCCACAAGGAACTTATCTAGATGTGTGGTGAGCACTTTGAACCCCGAAGTGCTTCACAGAAGTTTATAACGTACAGCCGTAAAAATAAAAAATCTTTTTTTTTTTTACAAAAATGATATTTTCGCCCCCAATATTTTATTTTCACAAGGGTAACAGAAGAAATTGGAACCCAAAAGTTGTTGTCCAATTTGTCCTGAGTACGCTGATACCCAATATGTGGGAGAAAACTACTGTATGGGCGCACGTCAGGGCTCGGAAGGGAAGTAGTGACGTTTTGGATTGCAGACTTTGATGGAATGGTCTGGGGGCGTCATGTCGCATTTGGAGAGCCCCTGATGCGCCTAAACAGTGGAAACCCCCCAAGTGACCCCATTTTGGAAAATAGACCCCACAAGGAACTTGTCTAGATGTGTGGTGAGCACTTTGAACCCCGAAGTGCTTCACAGAAGTTTATAACGCACAGCCGTAAAAATAAAAAATCCTTTTTTTTTTTGCAAAAATGATTTTTTTGCCCCAATATTTTATTTTTACAAGGGTAACAGGAGAAATTGGACCCCAAAAGTTGTTGTCCAATTTGTCCTGAGTACGCTGATATCCAATATGTGGGAGAAAACTACTGTATGGGTACACGTCGGGGCTCGGAAGGGAAGTAGTGACGTTTTGGATTGCAGACTTTGATGGAATGGTCTGGGGGCGTCATGTCGCATTTGGAGAGCCCCTGATGCGCCTAAACAGTGGAAATCCCCAACAAGTGACCCCATTTTGGAAAATAGACCCCACAAGGAACTTATCTAGATGTGTGGTGAGCGCTATGAAGCCCAAGTGCTTCACAGAAGTTTATAATGTACAGCCGTAAAAACAAAAATATATTTTTTTTTGTACAAAAATGATATTTTCGCCCCCAGTTTTTTATTTTCCCAAGGGTAGCAGAAGAATAAGGACAAATTGCACAATAACTCTTGGGGTCCAGAGTACGCTGATACCCCATATGTGGGGATAAACTACTGTTTGGACGCATGGCAGAGCTGAGAAGTGAAGGAGCACCGTTTGACTTTTTCAACGCAGAATTGGCTGGAATTGAGATCAGACGCCATGTCACATTTGGAGAGCCCCTGATGTGCCTAAACAGCTGAAACCCCCAATTCTAACTCCAACCCTAACCCCAACACACCCCTAACCCTAGTCCCAACCCTAACCACAAACCTAACCCTAACACACCCCTAATCCCAACCCTAACCCTAATCCTAACTTTAGCGCCAACCCTAACCCTAACTTTAGCCGCAACCCTAACCCTAATGGGAAAATGGAAATAAATACTTTTTTTTAATTTTATTATTTTTCCCTTACTAAGGGGGTGATAAAGGGGGGTTTGATTTACTATTTATAGCGGGTTTTTATGATTGGCAGCTGTCACGCTAAAAACGCTTTTTATTGCAAAAATAGTTTTTGCATCATCACATTTTGAGAGCTATAATTTTTGCATATTTTGGCCCACAGAGTCATGTGAGGTCTTATTTTTTGCGGGACGAGTTGACGTTTTTATTGGTACCATTTTTGAGCACGTGACGTTTTTTGATCGCTTTTTATTTCGATTTTTGGGAGGTTAGAATGAACAAAAATCAGCAATTCATGAATTTCTTTTGGGGGAGGCGTTTATACCGTTCCGCGTGTGGTAAAATTGATAAAGCAGTTTTATTCTTCAGGTCAGTACGATTATGGCGATACCTCATTTACATAATTTTTTCATATTTTGGCGCTTTTATAGAATAAAAACAATTTTATATAAAAAATAATTATTTTTGCATCGCTTTATTCTGCGAGCTATAACTTTTTTATTTTT